>CM031240.1:264029440-264448730 GCA_018340775.1 Taxus wallichiana var. yunnanensis
ATGTTCAAGGAAGACGAAGGCATGAATGGAAATGCCGAAAAGGATATATTGAAGAAGTAAAAATGGATGAAGAGAAACAACGGGAGATGAAGAGGGGTGTAGACGAAGGCGTAAGAGGGTGAGGAAGTGCATGGGAAAGGAAAGAGGAATGAGGGAGTCAATGTGAAACATGAGAACATATGCTTAAGGAATTTATGCATGAATGAATGTTCAAGGAAGACGAAGGCATGAATGTAAGAATAGAAATGAAAATGTGAGAATTAAATACATGCATGGCCCACACTTATTACACGAGTTAGATTGTTTCCACCTAAATAATATCTACCATGTACTCCACTTTTTTGTCTCGATCTCATGTGCATCATGTACATGAGTGCAAATTGTGTATAAAGGGACCAAAATTTAAAAATGAGGAAAACCCAATAAATGTTCATTTTCAATTTCAAGATTAGTATTTGTAGGGGAATAGGTGATACACGAAAAACCATCAATAATTGAGCCATGCAAGTGGATGGCCATATGCACAAAAAGTGGATTTCATCTTCCATTCAGAAGAGGGGTTTCTAAGTAAAATGTGGAAATTAAATAGTTGCATGTCCCACGCCCATTCCACAAGTGAATTAGAAAAAATGTGAGAATTAAAAACTTGTTTGTCCCACACCTATTCCCTGACTTAGTGTTATCTTACCTAACCAATATATGTTATGTGTTCCACTTTTTTGTCTCGATCTCGCCCACATTATTCATATAAATGCAATTTGAGCGAAAGGTATTTTTCATTTACCATTCAAAAGAGGGATTTTTAAATTAAAAAGTGGGAATTAAATACATGTATGTCCCACACTTATTCCACAAATTATATTGGAGAAATCTACTTACGCATCACTTGTTCCCCTATAAGTACTTGAGCTTGAATTTCAAAATGAACATTTATAGCCCATTTTCCATTTTTTATAGTTTGGTCGTTTTAAACACATGTTGCATTCATGTGCATAATGTGGGTGAGATCGTGACAAAAAAGTGGAGCACATAGAAAATATTATTAAGGTGGGAACAATCTAAGTCGTGGCGCTCCACTTTATGGTCTCAATCACACTTGCATTGTTCACATCAATGCAATTTGTGCTTAAAGAGGCCAAAATTAAAAAATGAGGAAAACTTAATAGAACTCCCTTTTTAGTTTTGAGATCAAGTAATTACTCGAGAATAGTTATGCAAAAAGTTAGAATGTTGTAAATTAAAAAGTGGGAAATGAAATACCTGCATGTCCCACACCAATTTCATGAAGCAAATTGTTCCTACCCAAGTTAAATCTGCTATATGTGCTATGTAAGTGATGTCAAGTCAATTCACTTTACATTATACATTGATGGATGTTCATACCCTATTCTAAAGCTCCCATTTTGGCAATGACTTCATCACTGCCAAATGCATTTTCTTGAAAGTTTCTAAGGCCTTTTCAAAAAAACCATTTTGTGCATATTCTAGCATTCATTATATGTCATAAGACCACATCTCATCAAAACATTCTATCGAATAGTTCATGTGCCCTGTTCTAAAGCTTCCATTTTCACAGAAGCTGAGAGGATGTTGACAATGGTTGTAGGGTTTGGCCTTATACCTACTAAATGTAATTTCGGAAAGGTTCCAAGGCCTTTCCAATGAACCCATTTTATTCATATCCTATGAACAATACAATCCACGAGGCCACATTTCTTACATGCATTTAGTCAATAGTTCGCATGGCATTTGCATGCTTCCACATATTGCATATATTTCAATGGGAGCACAAACAACTACATCTGGTTGTAAATTATCCTTGGGTAGTGACACTACATTTGTAAAAATGGAAGATATGACTCCAAAGAAAATGTATTTAGGTACAGAAACTCATGATCGCTTTGACAGAGATGACGATTTGACAAAATTTAGCAGTAAATTGTTGAGGAAATCTCTCAACTTCTCAGTATCTCAAGAAAATGAAGATTCTGTTGAGGGTAAGAAGAGTGCCATGAAATATCATGTTTTTAGAAGTATGAAGGAAAACAACGAATCCAAGAAGCAGATTGATCATGAGAGCTTACTTGTTGAAGCCAAATCAACACAAACTGTACATCCGGTTACAAAAGAAAGTGGCAGTGAAAACTAGACAAATGGCCATTTCTGTTCATCAACAAATTGAAAAGAATGAAGCCAAGCAATCACATACAATGTATGTGGATTTCAAGAATCTCTTAAAAATTGTACATTAGGAGAAATAACAATAAAAATCGATACCGCTTTGAGAATCTCCTGACACCAATTGCAAAGGAGAGCAATTCTCAATGCACCTACCATTTCCTGCTTTGATTTCTCTATGACCCTTGGATCTAGAACTTTCCAGATCCCATCCTTGGTATTGACCTTCACTCAAACCCACTTCACCACATCTATCAAATCACCATGATCCACCTCCACTACCCTTTTTCCTCTTATCAGCTCCAGTAACACCACTCCGAAGCTGTACACATCAGTTTTCTCATTTACTTTTGTAGAGTAGGCGTAATCTGTAATCCCACAAAAGAGAAAAGACAAAGGGAAAAGAAAATAGAGTCAATATTACATAAAAATCCTTACAAATGTTCAAATCTATGTTTTTCCTATAGTATATTAAAAAACATCAAAAGTGTAGATATGTGACACTAGAAGAATATTATAGAAATCCATAGAGTAATAGTACAACTCATATCTACAAATATTCAACACCAATACACTTGTTTCTTCATGGGAGATACAACAGAGCATCTTCATAATATTCCTATGGAGAACCCTTCCCAATGTCTCAATCTCAATCTTGAGTGCGGTTGTCTTCCTCCCACACCTTGCCTGTTTTCCATAGCCTTTTTGCCACGAGCTCACCACTTGGCAATACAACCTTATATACCTTGCCGAACCTCCACTTCCTAAAAGATTCTTCTAATCTAGCTTAGAGATGATCTTATCCTCATTAAATCCCGGTGGTATTTATTCCATGTTGGCCTTCCAGAATAGTACCCAAGTTTGTTACAGGATCTGTGTATTAGAATCAATCCCAAGATGAATATGAATCCAGCGGCAAAAAATACAGTGATAAGAGTCCATATCAGAATAACAGGGTGCTTGTGATTGTGCCCAGATTGGTCTAAATACTTAGAGGTACAGGGCTTGGACAGTCCTGTTCCACAGAGACCAGGGTTTCCTTCCAAGTATGATGCAAGTAAACTTGAAATCGAGAAGTAGGACCCTACCGATAACCTATTGAAAGAAAGATTGAGCAATACAAGCTTCAGATTTTCTAGTTGGGAAGGGATAGGGCCTGTGATTGTTGGTCGATAAATTGAGGTATGTAAGCACCGGATGGGTTCCTAGAGAAGTGGGGATATGGCCCTCAAGATTATTTTCTGCAAAAGAAATCGATACTAACTTCTTGTAACTATTGAATTTCAAAAGGTTACCTATGAGTAAATTTTGTGAAATGTTGAGGATGCTCAAAATAGAGCGATTACATATTTTGGGGAAAGTTTCCTGTAAAAAGGTTCAGGAAGCCGAGAGCTTGTATAAGCTCCCAAGTTTACTTAATTCGGGAGGGAAAGCCCTTGTAAATTGATTGTTATCATTATGAGCTCCATCAAGGTCTAGCACTGGAGCTCTGTCAAGTTCCCGATCTCCAGCGGAACGGTGCCTGTAAACCAATTAAAACCAAGATTTAAAACATTCATATTTTCTAGTTCACATATGCAACCGGTATCTGGCCTTCCAAAGACAGCCCGATAAAGTCCAAAAGCTGTAGAGTTTTCAACTCAGAAATCTTATCCGGCACCATCCCCTAGATATAGTTGTCATACCGAGGTTAAGCACCAGTGCTATGGCACCAAGTTAACTCCAACGAGATCGCTTTGGTTATTAAATTTATTATTCTCAAGGCCGAGCTCCGTCAAGTTTTTGAATCATGACGTCCGCCTAGAAACTACCCATTAAATTCATAAAGTGTGAAGGTTAGAAAACGTCCAAACAATCCAAAATTAATCTCATTAAATAAACATCCAAACGACCATCAAGACGTCAAATTTAATACTGATCCACGAAAACATCTGGAAGAGCCTTTCCCATAGGGGAACACATTCGCGTAATTATTATATTTATTTATCTATACCATTATATATATATATATTGTTGAAATTGTTTTGTTAATGAAATAAAATAAATGTAAATATATATGTATATATATTTATAATATATTTATGGCTTTTATAATCACCCAAATTGATATATACACAATGTATATACATCCAACTTGCAAGAGAAATATTGTTTTAATATAAATAAAATAGGGTAAATAATACCCACAAAGAGAAATGAGAAGATCTCTCATTTCAACACAAAAATAATGTAAAATATGTGGGAGTTGAGAAAGCCTCTATAGCTCATCAATGGCTTCCATGGCTTCCTCTCCTCCTCTTTCTCCAAACCTGCAAAAGTGAAAATGAGATAAAATTAGGGCAAATGGAAATAAAAGAAACTCATAAGGAAATTTAGGGCAATCTAGATCCAATGGCCCAAATAGATCAAATCTAATGGTTGAAAATAAACCCTACATCACTTAAGTGATGGGGATTTTGTGGGAATGAGATTAAATTAAAAAGGGTATGGGTAATTAGTGAATGGGGCCACTTAGTAGTTAATTTGTAGTGAGCCTTTTCGTAGGAATTAATTAAAGAATTGTGCATAGTATTTGCTAATGAATAAAAGGGGATTGTAAATAAATAATAGTAAGGGTTAATTAAATGAATTAAATGGATCATAGTCATTAAACGTTTGGGTAAATATTCTAATAAAGTAAGGAATATTTAATGGAAGGGTTTCAAAACATAAAGCTAACTGGGAAATAAATTAATAATAAAAATTATTAATTTAATACCAGACTTCCACAAAATTGGGAAGAGATCTTAATGGAGAAATTAATTAAATTGTGACTAATGTTTACCCTTGCAACCTTTTTAACAAAAAAATAAAAAATTGCCGTAATCCTTTCCTAATAAATTAATTGGTTTTAATATGGTTTTGAACGTTGAAATTTGTGGGCGTTCAACATGAAATCTTGTCCATATAAATCCCTTCCCTAATTCCAATTTATATTATTGTTAAATTTTCTATGAATTTTGGGTAAGTAGAGGTTTTTGATATTTTAGAGTGCATCAATACTGACCAAATGTTTTTCTAGGTACAACATTATCTTTATAGATGAAAGAGGTAATGATGGTTTTATATTCATTCATTTTTATTTTGGTGGAATTTAAAATAGTAAATAATATATTTATTTGTCTTCACTAGATCTTTCCTAACTCCACTCCTTTATTCATTCGTCACAAGACATTCGTAAAATAAGAGCTAACATATTTTTGTGTGGAATACAATTATTAATTTTATATATATTTAGCGTATTTATTTGAGTTGTAAATTTAATTATTTAATGTGTGTATGGAATCATTCATTTATTTTTATATTATTTTTGGTATTTTTGTTTCTTAGTCTACAACATATGTAAGTTGTTATCCATAACTACTATTAACATTATATGTAGCCTCCATATCCAAGTATGTGATTAAGTGTTTCATGGATACTCCCTCTCATGGTATGCAATAGTTTTGTGTTGATATGGATGTTCACAAGATTTTTTTAATGATTAAAAGATACTTAAACAATACCTAATGTGTGATGTGGTAGAGGTATCAACAAGTGGACATATATCGAGGAAACAAGAAAAAAACTTCATATCGCTAAAGATGGGCTCTACATAATGTTGAATGCCATTTTTATTCTTCACACAACTATGGTTTCTTTCTAAAGATGACTATTTATTCCTCTTATGAAATTTATTATATCGAGAGAACCCCAAAGGCCTAAAATGATGTATAAAAGAATGCAAGTGATTACAATCTATAAACACATTTTCACCCTCTATTTCATTGAAGTAATAAATTTTGGAGTAGAACTAAAATAATTATAAAAATGACCAATTTAGTTTTGTTCCAAAATTCTTTCTTCAAAGAAACAATAGGTACAAAGTGTTGTATAATGTGTGAATATTTACAGTGTCCCTACGATATTGTATTTGTGTCCTAAGAAGGTAGTTACTTGGGGTGGAATCACAATAGTGTGTCTCACTTCTTGTTCCAAAAATGAAAGTGAGAGATTGGGAGAAGTTAGATTTATTGGGGATTCGTACAAACACCATTTCCTAAACCCCCTTTGTGTGAACTACCATGTAATACCCCTAAGGGGGTTCACACAAATACCCCCTTCACCGAAGGGTATTCAGGAGAACCCTCTTTAGATGAAACCCCTCTATATATAATGATGGTGGCACTAAGACTGCCACTTTTCCCTCTTCCAACACATTGAAGACCTTTTCCTAAACCCCAGTTCACCTAAACCCCTAAAAACATTACAAATCAATTATTTCTCTATTTTTGTTTTTAAAAAAAAAATTATGTTGTTTTTTTTTTTCCAAAATTGAAAAATAAGGGGGAGGTTTTCAATTTTTGAAAGCAAAAATTGAAATTATAGTAGTAATGGGTGTATGTTAGTAATGGGTGTATGTTTTCTAAAATGAATTTTGCTTTAATTTTTATAGTTATAGCACACTCTTCTATTAATTTACATGAGAGAACTGAAATAGAGATATCCAAACTCTCATCTATTCTTCAACAACCAACTACAATTGGCCACTACAAAGTACATTGTGAAAATATATTAAAATACCTTCAAAAAATAAAATTAAACTTGAAAACATTCAACCCCTTCTAGCCCGAGTCACTAAAAAAATTTATGGATGAACTAAAATCTACTATGATAGGTGATGTGGGGTATAATGAAGTGATGGGTAGAATATGGGTAAGGAAGTTGTTAAGAGATAGTGTCGGACAAGTTATGTAGGAAAACAAAAATCAAGGGATATTATGTAAATAAATGTACATGTCACCTTTGTGCACCTTTGATTTATCCTAGATTTTTGGCCTCTCAAGGCCAATTTCTAATAATGATCAATTACCATTATATTTCATTATGATGTTATATGCTGAGGTTCACCTAAACCTAAAAGTGAACTATTTAAACATCCAAAATTACTTCGGTAGGGTCATGACCGCATTAGTCACGGGATTACATATCGACATGAAGGAGCTCCTCCTGTTGTTGACATGAGACAACTTGTAGAGAGGTCACGACCTTTCCTACTTGGCTTTTAGGATGTTTCTATGACTACACCGAGTTCCCATGAGGGTGTGATAGATGGTCATGGGAGCATTACTCGCGAGACCCAACTTATCTCTTCTGACCATGTAGGTAAGTTCCTTTAGAGACGTGGTACTAGTGATCCTGATAGTATCATCTTAATGAGGTAAGTATCGAGTTGTGCGCTTGTGCATATTTGATATCACTTGCCAAGGTTGATGCATTTATGGATGTTATGCAATCGCATTGCTAGCACACATCATATCTGTTGACATATTGTAGCTATATGAGGTGATTGCACAGGACCATGAAATTCCACTATTGGTGTTAGTATGTTATTTGGAGAAGAGGATTGCTCAAGGTAACACATATTTTGTTTAGTCTACAAAGCATATTATCGCAACTGCTAAATTTGGACCTCCTTATGCTGCGATTGTGACACCAAATGTTCAACACTATTCTAGTTATGGTGTGTGAAAATTAAACCCTAATTTAAATTAATATTTTATTACATTATTACTTTACAATACAAGTATTTAAATAGATATATAAGATCTAGTGTTGACATGGAATATTGAGCATGTACCTATGTGTTTAGGATTTTTCTCCAGGGTACACTGGTGAGCATTGTGGCGCTTCCCAACCCACAATGTATCCTTACATGATAGTTTCACAGCTCTTAAATTTTCCAAGCCATGATGCATCGTTTTATTTTGATGCCATAAGTCTCTGTTCATTAACATCATCTTTATTTGCTAGTGTTGAGGTTGTGGGTCATGTAGAGATAGTTGTTGGTGGCGGCCACATAGATCCCAATACATATTATATATAATATATATAATACACATAGATCCAAATACACATTATATATGTAGTGTTTATATTTAATATAATCTAAATTGTAATTTGTTAAATTATTTTTAATAAAAAAATTGTTTATCAACTTCGTACATTTATTTTTCTTTTTACGAGGATCTACTTTGGGCATAGATATGCACATAGTGTAGATATTCTAAGCGTTCTCCCATAGATAGATACATAGGTAATCAATTAAATAGTTGTATGATATATTCAATTATTCAAGAAATTGTTTTAGAATTTTGCTTATATTTTAATACCATGTTATATATATTTTCTGATGTGTATATTTATTTTTATAAATGTAGGGTGTAGCAGAGCATAGTGAGGGATTTGATACTCACCCTAATAGAAAATGGAGATTATAGATGTATACATTTTTTTTCATGTACATGTATATAGTGTGTACGCGATATTTTGATATGACTTCTTTTACAAATATATATTTTTGGGACATTATTTGTATATAGATATTGATTTTGTATATATGATTTATTGATATTTTGTGTTCAAACATTGTTAATTTCACATGTATTTTGTTGATCTATATGTTGAAATTATCTCTATATCTAAATACATAAATGTGAGCTAAATACAACCTAAGATTCAAATAATTAGCCATAAAATAATATTCCATCCAAATAATTATAAAATTTGTTTATAATACATGAAAATCATTTGATCATTTTCTTAATTTCTCCATAAATATTATGAGTAAATAAGAACACTCACTATCCTTTGTATAAAGAGGATTTTCTCGTACCCAGTGCACTAAACTAATATATATATATTTTGTTGATTAAACTTATGCTACTATAAATTGCATTAATACATATTCTATGAACTTGGAAAACATTGAATAGGTAAAATGTTATAGACAAATGATGTTTTAGTGTGATACAAATCTTAATCTTGGAGATAATGGTTAGAAATAGGAAATGCAAAATAGGTATGAAAACAAGGTAAAGCTTTCATTAAGTAAACTTAAAATAGCCAATAATAATTTAATTTTTTTAGAAAAATTAATAGTGGTAGTTTTGGTCGTGACATTTAGTTTTTGGCATTAAATTGACAAACCACACAAGTGAGTGATGTGCAATCACATGAAAAATGACAAGAATTCCTAAGACACATATAACCATGTAAGAATATGCACAAAATACAATATGTTGGAGAGTGGACATGTGGCGCACAAGAAATGAGCTTAAATGTGGATAAAATAGGACTGTGTTATCAATATAACAATCAAGAGAATGCTATAAAATGCTAGATGTGCATTAAAAATCTTAAATAGCCATGAGAAAGAGATGAGTACATAATAAGAATCAAAGAAATGCTCTCAAGAATTGATGAAATCTATAAATATCACCTTTATCCTTACTTGTATAACTTTTGTACTCTTGGTAACTTTTGGTAGCTAAGTATAAGTCTTGTAAAATTTACAATCATAATCAAATTCATTGATGTATTCATGCTTCTCTCAAATTACACATAGATTGGTGTAAAACACAACATAATTTACAATGATTAATTCAAGAATCAATTTTCTCTATGGATCATGTGGATATTTTAATTTATTGGGCATGAATTAGGTTAGATATGATATTTGAAAAGTTAAAATTGTGCATTCACTATATGCTTGTGCTATTGTTAGGGTTTGAGTTATTAGATTTACCATAATTTATTGTCTAGTTTTTGTGCCACTTTCCTCTAACAAGGCATCCTTAGCTACTTTATTGCATGCTTTGGGTTAGACATTCATGTGTAAGTATGAGTGGAAGTGTCCACAAAGATAAATTCATGTACTTCAAAGTTCCATAAGGTATGTATATACATATTTTTGTAGAGTCGCAAAATGTCTAAAATTAAGCCAACAAACTTTCATGGTACACACACACACGCACACACACACACACACACACACACACGTGCGCGCACACACACACACACACATAGAGAGAGATTTGTTCAATCAACATGACTCAATTATTTTAATTTACGCATCATAAGATATGTTGTAGACATTGAAATCAAATTAAAAGATAGTTAATTGTGCAAAAAAAAGATTTCTTGATGAATATTTAAGTAGATTACCACAAAAAGAGGTCAAATAAAATAGAAATCTAATGTGTCTCGGATAAAAATGAAGAAAACTTGTGTTTTGTGATTTGTAACGACATAGAATGGATTAATATTTGTTCATGCCTAATTGTTGGACTAAACATTGGCCCATATATTCATGACATCAAAGTTTAGAACTATGGTCTACAACCTCAATTATAATTACAAAATTTGGAATACTTTTATTTATCTCCTCAAGATATTTTATCTAATCTATACATTTTCTTCAACCAAGGTTATACCATACCATAATTATTGGGAATACTTTATATATGATTAATTCTAGAGTGTTAGACATGATTTTGCTGATTCAACAGGATACAATGATGATTGAAATTTGGAGAAAAAAAGACTATAAAAACCTAGAAGGAATCACCAAACAAGTGAATCCATAGTCAATTTTTCTACCATTATTAAGGAATAAAATTCTAACAAACACCATGTACATTGTTGGTTGTAGACATTGAAATCAAATTAAAAATTTGATATCATACCCTTTCGATGGAGCCCATTATGAGCCAATCTCCCAAATAAGTGTCACAACATATGCCAAATGACCTAATGTCTACTATTGTAAGGTATATATTCTAGTAATGATACAAAATATAAAAAATATCATACAATGGGTCATTTAAGTCCTAATACCACCTAAAGATTAAACAATCAAGGTCAAATTCCTAGTAATTTCTTTAAAAAACATTATCAAAATCAACACACTAGTATAGCTATATAGAAAAACCTAGGAAAAATCCTCAATAACCATCATTATTTATGCACAAACACATTGTTATCTCACACTTACCCCACTTAGGGCCTCATTAATATGGCTACTACATATTCCATTCTTTGAAACATGGCCACTACTATACCTCCTCTATTCACTCATGCAAAGTTTTTGATGACGGGTATACCTACACCTTATAGTGTTTGTTCATCAATAATCATACCCCCATAGTATGATGCCTTGTATAAAATGATGCAATTGGAGTATACAGATTCTCCCATGCATTACACACATCCCACATGGATTTAATCGATTAATATTGATTCCTCACTAAGGTTTCCATTCATTCCTTTAGACTTGACACATATCCAATATATTTAATTTGTGTTAAGTATGAGGAAAAACTACTTAGAACAAGCATAAAAGGAATCACCAAACAAGTGATGCCATAGTCAATTTTTCTACCATTATTAAGGAATAAAATTCTAACAAACACCATGTACATTGTAATGTAAATGATAAAATTAAGAGTTTTCTCATGTAATTATCTATTCCAAGTAACATTGTTTGTACCTACATTTTTTAATATGTTACCTCTTCTTCATAACCTTTTCAATGTTTTATTTCCTTTTAACCACCTTGAAATTATAAGGTTTATATTATTTCAACATGTTCAAATTAGAATGTTCATGTTGATGTGCGTTTAAATGCATTTTTCATAGACAAAAGAACATAACATATAGGAGGAGGATAAGTTTTAATTCATAGCAAGAAATTTTTCAAATATTTATGCCAAAGTGAGAAATAAAATAGAGAAAATATTCCATTAAGAAGACATCACTATAATATTATAGTCTACATAATACCAAGTGGTCCAATTCTCGGTTCCAATGACTCGTAAAAATTTTCCATGATCTTCTATATCTAGTCTCCATTTTTGCGACAATGTGCATTCTTCAATCGATGCGATTGTAACCTGGTAGTAATTATGTGATGGGTGTAATGATATACCTTGTTGTTTGGTTCATAATCAACAAATTGAATCCCACTTTGGAGGACTTTCACTTTCCTTAAATATGTTCCCTACACTATAACTGAGCCAGATAAAATGTTGTATCCTCACTTGTTATTTCCCTTGTTAGCTTTGTTCTCTCTTTTGTGCAACACAACAATTAGTAATCCACTTTATCAAGAAATACCAATTCTACAATGACCGTGAATATATCACCTATAATACAATCATTGTAAACAATTTTTTGTTGTTAGAATTAAATGAAAAAAATTCAATGATCTCGTATTATTATAAATTCTATATTAATTCAATGATCAAAGAAAATCCTTTTACAAAAATACCTTGTTTAAAAAGTCCTAATATGTGGTCATAATCAGGTGAAATCAAGGGCACATATTCAAAACTATCATCCTCATCTGATCCATATGAATCATCCAAAACTAAAGGAACTTTCTTCCACTCACCTATATAACCACATTGTTGACTATTGCACTTTATATATGTATTTGTCATGCATTCATAACAAAAATAAGAATAATCTCTTGTACAATTTGTCCAATTATTAGTATCCACAAGTCATCACATAGCGCAAATACCTAGAATCATGAATCCTTTCACATCCATGTTTTTTCATTCGATCAATACCTGATTAATCATGTAAAATCAATAAATTTTAACAAATATCAAAATTAAGAAAAATAAATGTGTACAAAAGTTTATGTGTAACTGTAATCAATTTCACATCAAGATACATATGTTATGCACGTACTTGTTATCTCCCTTAAAACACTTTGTGTGGGGGCATGTTACTCTCATGTGAGGTTTTAATCAAAAATGTTTCCTACACCATTCAACAATAGTGTGGGCATCAATCAATCGATCTCCATCATAATCAAAGCTTTTTTTCTTTCGAGAACTTTTATTCATACACTCACACCATCATGTTCCCCCTTCCCATGACCACTCTAAAAAAAACTCCACAAACGAGGTATTTTGAGATAATGTTGATAGAGAATAAGTGCAAAAAAGAGGTGAGAGGATTTAAAATGTGATGTGAAACCATAAGACAAAACAAATTATTGATCTAATTTTACTCCTCATTGACTAAGATGTTGGAAAAATAATTGAAAACAATGTTCTACGAAGTGGGTGTCATATTCCTTATCATCATTGATATATGAGTGATACTCATTCTTAATCACTCAATTATCATATGTAATTTCAACCCCATCCAAATCCAATTGTGCATGCCTATAACATATATGAACCATGATGGTAATTGTTGGCTAGATTTTCTATTGTAATGGAATTACTTGTATAAATCTGATTATTAGCAACAATATAACACCAATGAACACAATATTTCGGATAAATGATCTCAATATGCAAGCGTAACAAATCGGACACTTCGAGGGGGAAACCTCCAAACCAAACAACAAGACTCAAATTCTCAATAGGATGATCAAATACTACCTACTAACCCCTATATATACTATTCCTATACTATGGCCAACATTAAGGCCGGCCCACTAATGAAAATATAACATATATGAAAGAAATACATAATGATACGAAGTTATGATAGCCACAAATTGGTTATATACATTCAATATAAGATATATGAATAAGGGCGTAACATGCCCCTCCCTTCACAAAGAACATTGTTCCCAATGTTGAGAAGATCTGATGATGTTTGTAGGAAATTTGCATCCTCCCAAGTTGCGTCTTCATTGTCTAGATTTTTCCACTTGATCAAATACTCAGTGATGACCCTTGTCCTCAATCACTTAGTGTGTGTTTGAAGGATGCATTCTTGTTCCAAGATGATTCTTACCTCTTCATCAATCTCGGGTAACAATGTTTGGGTTGATATTGTCTGTCTAATTACCTTCTTTAGGCAAGATACATGGAATACTAGATGAATTCGAGTAGCCGGAGGAAGTTATAGTTTGTATGCTACATTTCCAATCTTCTGTAACACTTGATAAGGGCCATAATACTTAGGTGAAAGCTTATTATCCTTTTTCTGTTGTTTTAAGGAAATTTGCTTTTATGGTTGTAAATGCACAAAAACCCAATTAACGACTTCCAAATGTCTTTCACTGCGATGTTGGTCTACCTGTTGCTTCATGTGGTTTTGTGACATTGCCAAATTCTCCCCAAAGACTAGAAAGCACCTCTTGTTGGTGTTGAATATGTTCTTTAACTACTCAAACCTTTGGCTGGAATCTCAAAGATGAAGTGATAGATGGTGGATGGTACCCATATAATGCCAAGAAAGGAGAAATTTTAGATGAAGTATGAAAGGAGGTGTTATACCACCATTCTGCCAGTGGTAACCATTGGACCCATCTCACTTGCTTATTTGATGTAAAACAACGAAGATATCCCTCCAAGCACTTGTTTACCACATCTATTTTCCCATCGACTTGGTATCATAAGAGGAACTACGAGCTAGTTGTGTGCCCAAGTATGAGAACAAGTCAGTCCAAAAATTACTAGTAAAGATAGGGTCTTGATCACTTACTATAATCTTCAGTGTCCCATGTAGCTTCTGAATTGTATCCATGAAGGCTGTGGCTAATGTACTCACAAAAAATAGATGTGATAGAGCAAAAAAATGGGCATATTTGGTGAGTCTGTCCACCACCACCATGATTACATTTTTACCTTCTGATTTAGGCAATCCTGTGATGAAGTCCATGGACACCTCTTCCCACCTTTGGCTAGGAATAGATAGAGGTTGTAAAAGACCAGGGACTTAATTGTTTCACCCTTATTTTGTTGACAAACCATGTATTCTGCCACAAATTTTTGGACATCCCCTTTTAGCCCTTCCTAGAAAAAATCATGCTTGATTCGATGATAAGTCTTTAAGAATCCATAATGACTCCCTCCGAGAAGTATGGAGCTCGGATAGAAACGCTATTTTTAAGGATTGAATTCTTACATAGATATAATCTATCTTTATACCATAAAGCATCTCCTTTCCATACAATTTTTTCTGACATGCTTGGATCTTGTTGGAGATTCTAAATGAGATTTTGTGTACCTGGGTCATTTTTCCATTCAGACCTTGCATCCTCTATCCAATCCTCCTGTAATATAGATATGGCACACAACAATGCCTCGGCAGATTCATCCTTCCGAGATAAAGCATCAACAACTACATTCTCTTTCCCTTTCTTGTATATTATCTCAAAATCATACCCCAACATTTTTGAGACCCATTTCTATTGTTCTTCTGATGATAAACATTGCTCTAAGAAGTATTTCAAACTATCATGATCTGTCTTTACTTTGAAATGTCTTCCCATTAGATATGGTCTCCATTGCTTCACTGTATGAAGTATTGCTAACATTTCTTTCTCATAAATTGGTTTAGATATATTTTTGCCTTTGAATTGGTGGCTCTCGAAGGCAATGGGTCACCCTTCTTGTATGAGTACTGCCCCCATACCATACCATGAAGCATCACATTCAACAATGAATATTTTTGAAAAATGCAGGGTGACTAGAATTGAGTGGTGCACATGGCCTCCTTCGACTTCTCAAAGGCTGCGGTAGCTTGCTCATTCCAATGGAAATATTCCTTCTTCAATAAAGTTGTGAGTTGTTCTATGATGCTACCATAATTCCTTACAAATCTACAATAATAACTTGTAATCCCCAAAATCCTCGAGAGATTTTTTAGGGTTTTGGGAACCTTCCATTCAAGCATGGATTTTATCTTGTTAGGATCCACTTTAACACCTTCATAAGAGACAATGTGACCCAAATATTCAACCTCCTTGACACCAAAAGAACACTTAGAAGGATTTTCATAAAGTTGATGTTGTTCAAGAGTTTCCAACACCTTATTTACATGATGCAGGTGTTCCTCCCATGTTTTACTATAGATTAATATATCATCAAAGAACACTAAAACAAACTTTCAAAGAAATGGCTTAAAGATGGAATTCATCAAGCTTTGAAATGTAGAGGGTGCATTTGTTAGTCCAAAAGGCATTACCAAGAACTCATAGTGTCCTTCATGTGTCCTAAAGGCTGTTTTATGAATATCTTCATCCCTGATTCTAATTTGATGATATCTAGAATAAAGATCAAGTTTTGTAAAGTAAACAAAACCATGTAACTCATCTAGCAAATCATCAATTATAGGAATAGGAAACTTATCTTTAACTGTGTACTTATTGAGTTCCTTGTAATCTGGACACATGCGCCAATTGTCATCTTTTTCCATACCATCACTACAAGAGAAGAGTAAGCACTCTGACTATGACGAATAAGTCTTGCTTCTAACATCTCTTGAACTATCTTCTCAATCTCACTCTTTTGCATATAGGGGTACCTATAAGGTCTAATGTTGGGTGGTTGACTCCCTGGTACTAGTTGGATGGCATGGTCATGGTCTCTTTTTGGAGGAAAACCCTTGGGCATTTCTCCAAACACCATTGAGTTCTCATCTATAACTCTTGCATATATGCGGTATAAATGTATTGGAATGATGCGCTCCTAATGAAAACAAATGTGTGCACATGCAAACCCTTCGCACATTTTCTAAGAAATTTTTACATCGATGAGAAGTTACCATCGTGGGGACTTTGCTCTTAGTCCTTTTAGTTTAAAATTCCTCCCTTCTTACTGAAATTGAATGTAAAACTCTTGAAAATTCATTGCAATGGCTCCCAAGGTGGTAAGCCATGAACTCCTAACACAATGTGTTATCCTCCCATAGAAATGACATGCATATTACTAGTTAACAAGTAATATCCCATGACGAGATTAATGTTATGGAATTTTCCTAAACAACTAAAAGTTTTCCATCAACGGTCATGACTTGACATTCTAGAGCTAGATAAACAAATAAGTTCAAGCGTATCGCCAACTTATGATTGATGAAGTTGTGAGTACTTCCCGAATAGATCAACATTGTGACCCTTTTTTTTAAGAATCCAACTAATTTGAGATTTTGGGGAGTGCTAATACCTAAAATTGCATGGCATGATATTGTTGGTTGGGGATCTCCTAATTCCTCCTTTAGCTCTATCTCTTTGTCTTCTTCATTTACTTATTCTTCAAGAGGGCCCTCAATGTAGAACAACTTCTTTTCAGTACACTTATGTCCTGATCCAAATTTGTTGTCACAATTAAAACATAACCCTTTGGCTCTCTTTTCTTCAATTTGTTGAGGTGTCAGTCTAACTGTCCGAGGGAATGATGGTGGAAGGGTGCTACGATCTTTGATATTATTGACAGTTTGTTTCCTACTGGAAAGAAATTTTTCCTTTGCCCTACGTGTAATGATCATAGAGTCTGAAACCTTATGATGATTAAACATACACAACTTAGTCTCAATTTGTTCTTTAATACCCCCAAGAAATAATTCATTCAAATTCTCTTCAGGAATATTTTCCACCCGTAAGGAAAGGTTTTGGAATTGATGGATGTAATCTTTGACTGTTCCTGTTTGTCTGAGCTTTGTTAATTGACTGAAATAATTCTCTGACACACTAGAACTATTGTGAAATTGCAAATATTCGGTGAAGACTGTCCATGCAACATTGAGGCCACTCTTTTTCCTTTGAGCACATAACCATCGATACCAAATGAATTGGTCAGGTTCAAGATACAACAATGCCATGGTAACCTTTTGTCCCGATGGGATCTGATGAAGATCAAAGAAATTATTTATCTGGTTAATCCAATTAAGTGGATCCTTTCCATAAAACTTACACATTTGCACTTTTGGAATCATGTTATGGGATTGCAGAGTGTTTGTATTTGGATTGTTCATGTTTGTAGATCCATCACAGCTAGTTTGTCTATTACTTTGACATGAAGATCCACCCTGGTTAATATGAATATGATTAAGTTGTGGCTGATTAAGAAGGATATGATGACCCATGATATTGTAACTAAATTGGTGAATGAAATCCTCCAATTGTTTTCCAATCTTGTCTACATCTTCTTTCTTTGCAGCTCTACTGCCCTTGAGGTTTCGCAACTCTAACTCAAGATCACCGACCTTATGGTCAGTTGAAGTAAACCCTAACCCTGAGGAATCTATAGATACCCCTTTCGACTCTAACTCCTCAACTATTATCTCATCCTTATCAGGGGTTTTACCCGGAGTGATGGGATTCTTTTTGCCTCTTGTCGAAGGCCCAACAATGATGCCCAGAAATGGTAAGATTTAAGGATCAAAGTTGAAATTTAGGGTTTGGGATTTCAATAGGATCTGGAAAATTTTAATAAAACACAAAGAAATAACTCAAAATAATTTTTAATCTTCTTTACGAAATGTAAATAACTTTGAAAAATTTCACAAATTGCACCCTAGGTAGCCAAATTATGAAATAACATAAAACCAATATAAATTTTGTAAACCAAGTCAAAAATTATTAAAATTTGGAGGGTAGCTTACTTGACTAATTTTACCACTTCACAAAAAACGTTGTAGAAAAATTCACTACCGATTTTGAGTTATGGACAAACCTTCAAAATAGTGTTTAACTCAGGTCTTTGCCCGAGTTCAAGCTCCGATACCACTTGTATAAATCTGATTATTAGTAGAAGTATAACACCAATGAACACAATATTTTAGATAAATGATCTCAATATGCAAGTGGAAAACTTAGCCACTTTGAGGGGGCAACCTCCAAACCAAACAATAAGACTCAAATGCTCAATATGATGATCAACTACTACCTACTAACCCCTATTTATACTATTTCTATGCTATGACCAACACCATGGCCGACCCACTAATGAAAATATAACATATTTGAAAATGATACATAATTATAAGAAGTTACGATAGCCACAAGTCAGCTATATACATTCAATATAAGATATATAATTAAGGGCATAACATCTCGTATAGCTAAAAACCTAGGCAGTCATGAGATAAATATCCCTCATTTACTAGTGAGGCTCCCGTGTAAGATGTTTATCAATTTAGTGGGTATGAATCCTAATAACTATTTGTGGGGTTTTAATTTAATCACAAAGCTCATGAACCATAGCTAAGAAATTCTGCAGCAAGTAAGAAATTGTTTATGAAGTATTTTCAAAAGGGGAAATAATGGAATTTGGGAAAGAAGAAAGGAAGATATGTAATTCAACCAATAGTTTATAGAGTTGGTTTCATACACATGGATTAAATAAACAAGTATATCTCACAATATTTAGAAGTAAAGGAAAAGAAAAGCTTCTAATCTAAATCTTAGATAACACAAAGTTTATCTAAAGATCCACACAAAAGTAAGAAACAAATGCACCGTGGACACAAAGTTCTCTGGAAATCTACTTTTATTCAATTCCCATCTTTCACAAAAATGACATCAAGGGCTACAACACAAATTCTGGAACTCAAGAATGCTGATAAAAAAATTGTGATCCTTTAACCCGTAGGCTCTTCCTCTATTTATAGTGTATAGAGGGAAATTACAAATAGGAAGCTTTCAATGAATTGCCACATGTGGAAGCTATGAAAAGGGGAAGCAGTTGGTAGTATTCTTCCTAGAATTCCTCTTTGCATGACATGCATGATTTATAACTGAAAATAGAACCTTCTATTTTGCATGTCTACCACCTATTTCCAAGTAATTGACTTCTTCCAGTAACTTGAAGTAACAAATTTTATAGCCAATTACCTAAGTTTTACAATTTTAATTGATTGCTCAATTGCTTTGTTGGAGAAAATAAGAGAAAGAAGAAGAAAGAGGAGAAGAAATTAGAAGAAAGCTGTAATGCTCTTAGTCTTGTTCTTCTTCCATACTCTACATGCTGATCCAACTTGTATTGCACTTCTACTTCATTCACTTTAGCAATGAATGATCTGAATGATATCTCTTCCTTGAATCTGAGATGATTTTTTCTCCCATATGCTATTGAATCCTTTCCTTTGATTCTCACCAAACTGGATCTGAAACAACTAACTGAGATTTGCTTGTGGGTGCTACCTCTGACCTGTCTTCCCTATTATCCTTGAAGCTTTTGTAGTTATTCTCCACTACGCGCACTGATCAAAGCAATGTTTGTCGTAAAAAATTTAGACAAAAACTCATCACCCTTTATTGGGCCTGAATCAACCTTTTCCGAGATCTTTTTTTTAAATTTATGCTTGAAGACCTTACAAATATGAGAGTTAGATCTATTTGTGCAGAACCTGTGATTTCTCCTTCTGATTATGAAGATATATTCAATGTATCTGACATTGAATTTTCCTTCTTTTCACCAATATGAGCTCCAGTGAAGTATTCCTGAAAACAATTCAGAGAAAGATGGAATCCATGGCATGAATGCTTAATTCCTTCACCAAAATTTGATTATAAAGCTTGCTGCCCTCTATTTTTAGAATTTGTTTGCATGCCAAACAAGCTAAAAATATTATTTAATTCCCTCGTGCACTCACATCAACATGCGGATAGCCAGAATAATAAAAGGAATCATTTCCAACCCTAGGCGCTAAACTGGATGCTTCCCGTAATTAAAAGAAGTCAGCTTTTAGGCATTTAGCTATGCCAGAATGGGTCACACTTTTTGGCTAGGAATTGTGTGAAAAATAAGAGGGCAAGGAAGTGGGAATTTTTATCCTTCCAAGCAGCTCCAAAATTCCCATCTTGCACTTAAGTGATTTAACTTACATTGTGGGAAAAAACAACCTTCCAGGAAGCCTCCAAATTCCCACCTTCTAGGCAGCCCCAAAATTCCCATTAGCATGAAGAAATCACTTTTCCCAAAAGTGCGACTAGCATGAAAGAAAGATTCTTCCCAAAAGTGTGACTTGCATGGGTGAATAAAACCTCTTTGGTGGGAATTTTTACCCTTCCAGAAGCCCCAAAATTCCCACTTTTCACTTAAATGACTTGACTTCCATCATGGGAAATTTTCACCTTCCAGAAGCCTCCAAATTCCCACCTTCTAGGTGACTCCAAAATTCCCACTTTTCACTTAAATGACTTGACTTCCATCATGGGAATTTTCACCTTCAAGGAAGCCTCCAAATTCCCACCTTCCAGGTAGTGCCAAAATTCCCACTTCTACTTAAGTGATTTGACTTTCATGTTCTACATGGAAATTCATGTTCTTCCCAAAAAGTGCGACTTACTTGAATTCTACTTTTAAAGTTGTGTGAAAACTCATCAACATAATTTTATTTCCATTTTTGGATTTTAAGTGAAGAACAAAAAAAGAATAAAATTTTCCATTTTTAGAAAGGGTCCGCGAAGATGTAGCAAAAAAAACTTACAAGTGCTGTCATTATCCCAATTTCCCCCTCGGCAAAATTAGTCAAACATGACCTTGCATAAGAAAATCGGAAGGGTCGTTTCAGTCCAGCGGGCTCACAATTGATCCCAAATATGAGGGCCAGGTGGACTTGACAATGGAGGATCAAACAATGGCGAAGGAGGCCAACGATGTCAAAGGAGATCAAAGTGCTCAGGGAAGAATTAGAGAAAGGATCAAAGTTCTCGACTTCACATTCGAGTCTACTCGAGGCAAAGCAACAGACTTGCGGAAGGCGCCATGTGTCAACTCGGTGCAATTCCAAAAGGTGCATCAAAATGGAGACCCCAAATGTGTGCAGGCCCTCCACGTGTCCAAAGTCTCAGAGACAAGGCCGACCGTTGAAAATTCCAAGCACCAGTGGAAGCCTCCAAGTGTCATCTCGGCGCAAATTCAAAGGAAGAATCAAGAGCAGTTCCCAAATGAGTGTGGGCTCACCACGTGGTCAGAGAAAAAAGGGGACAGAGCTGGCCATTGAATCAGCTAAGTAAAGAAGGGCGATGGAAGCCTCCACGTGTCATCTCGGCGCATCTTCAAAGGTAAAATCCGGAGGTATGTCTCAAACGTGCGCCAGCTCTCCACGTGTCTAATCGGTGCACCTCCGAAGGTTAGGTCCAAAATGAGTCTCCAAATGAGCGGAAGCCTCCACATGTCCTGGGTCAGACATAAAGCCTTTTCCAAACATAGGGACTTAGTCAAAACATAAAAACACAAAGCAGGCCCGCAAAGGGACATGTGGCCATGTTTCAGGTCAAAGCGGGAAGGTGGGTTGTCATTGAGGAACTTTGGAATTTTAGCTTTTGTTTTGAAAAGTGTAAAAGTATAAAAGTAAGTCGCACCTCCATCGATGCCTAGAGAAGCCATGTGTCAGGCCTAAATTACATGTAGGGAGGCGGGCTATGGGGGAACTTTGGATTTTTTGCAACTTTCTCAAAAAGTGTAGTTTGCAAGTGCGGGCCCGCGAGCCCGAGGAGGTTTGTTCGCCAAATGAAAAATTTGAAGTTGCGGGCTTGTGGGGAACTTTTGCACTTTTGTAATTTTTGTACAAAAGGCGCAAGTTGTAATTTCAAGCCCGTGGATCCGTTTTGCAAAACTGGTTTTTTTGCCATTTTTGTACAAATTCAATTCAAATATTCAAATGGGCATAACTTTCAATCCAGTGCTCGAAATTCAACAAATTTGGTACCGTTGGAAATATCTCAACATCCTCTACACCATGGAAGCCTAAAATTTGAATTTTGGCATGGTTAGGTAGGTGAAATATTGGAAAATGTCTCGATTCGAAAAAAGTATTGTTCCAGGTATCCCAACCACCAAAATTTAATGCAGTATGGTCTGGTTTCTTCTCCAACAAGCTTGAGTGCATTGGGGAATGGATTTTTAGAGGTGCCCATGACTTTTATAGACCATTTAATGAAAGTTATCGGTTGGTAAGAGCAGTGTTCGAGTTTTTTTCTTTCTCTCTCACCTCGACGTTCTATATATTGTAAACACTTCTCATTTGAGAGGAGAGAGACATTATGGGATGTGGGAAACTCTCAAAATTTGTTTCCCGACTCCATTTGAGCTGTAAGCCTTCTCCTATGCCTGGCAAGCAAATTTTATGCTTCTGAGCATCCATGTAATGGTCTATGCACCTCATAGAGCAATAAAATCATGTTTTTGTGGTGTTATTCAACCCTTTCTCATGTTTTATTATTTCTCTGTGCCTTTCCATTTCGTGTTTGCTTCCTGTGCATGTATTTCATGTTTGCAGGTGTAATATGTCATGTTTCATGGAGTTTTGATGATGGATAAGGATATGGGTCTATGTCACCTCTTTCTGACCTCCCTCATCTCCTTTTCCCTTGTTTCATCCTCTCTCAGTAGAGTATCTCACCTCTTTCCTTTTCTGGTGTATCACCGCTTTAGTGTAGGCTCTGTTTTCTTGCATTCTCTCTCTCCCTATCTCCTTGGAATGGTTAGATTAGGATAGGTTAGTTTTCCTGCATTAGAGTAGCTTGTGGCAGGTAGTTTAGGAACAAGAACCAACTTTCTCTGGAGGATCATCTCAAGTTTGCAAGTCCCACAACTTGAGAGATGGTCCAATGTTATGCAATCACACCAAATTCCCCACTCAGATTTGAGGCCATTCGAGGGTTGCTATGATTTTTCACTAATAGTTTTGGCACACTCAAAGTGGGACAGTCTAAAGTACCTTATAACTTCACTTCATCAGTTTGATGTGCTCTTGGTGAAGATTATAGCCTTTGGAGGTACTTTCAAGCACATCCTGCAAATCCATCCGGTCAAAACCCATCCTCTCGATTGTAAACCTTCTCCCATTCATTTTCATCCATTTTTATTTCCACATCTTTCATTTTATTCCATTCATGAAGTTGTGTAATCATGATTTCTTTCCCACCATGGAATTCTCATTTGCAGTAGAAAAACTATTTCCCTCCATCCCCACAGTTTCAAAATCCTCTTCCAAATAAGTTTTATAAGCCCCATTATCCTAAAAATGCATACAACCCACTTTTTCCTAACCAAAATGTTTACAAAGAACATGTTTATACAGATGATGGTGGAAACTCCTTGGCTTTAGCTGATTTTGAGAGGTAGGTGCAAGAGATGGAGATGGACATGATGCAGCTCAGAGTCAAGTGCTCCATAATAGCAATTGAAGTTGGCTACAAGGTCCCTTGTCCATGGGTCAGCCCTGTACTAGGCTGGTTTAGTGCCCAATAGAAGCTGCACTTCATCACTGAGATGTTGCCCCAAATTACGGAGTGGGCAGGGAAAATGGAGGCTCAAAAATCTAGTGTGTGGAAACCCTGTCAATGGGGAAACCCTGCACTACTAGCCTATATCCCTACCACTCCTCCACGTGAACTTACATCATCTCATTACCGTGCGTGTTCCTAGTTTCTTGTGTGTTTCCCCACCGAGAATTCCATCCCTTCTATGTCCATCCTCCCATTTTCTTCCAAGTCCCCTTTGCCTAGTTGTACCATAAATGAACAGCCCCCTACCAACATGCCTTCCCCAGCCAACATCATCATGTTCGATGACTGCAGGATAGTTGAAGAATGACATGACTCATACGACTCCGACTAGGAAGAGGAAATCATACGGGTGCCTGTTCTAGATGAAAATTAGTTAGCTCCAGAGGGCACAATTCTAGAGGAGATCGAGTTAATTTTAGAGGCAGAACCATGCGTGCCCCAGCCTGTAAGCACTCCCCTTTAGGAGGAAAGTCTACAAGAAAATCCCATATGTGGGATTAAGCTTCAAAATAATGGGCAAACCATAAGGATCAGACCGTGCCCAATAAGACATCTGGCTAGCCTAGAGCTAAAAATATAGTTCTTCTCCGATCATGCTCACTTCGAGCATGAGATAGAGCTTCAAAGACACCAAAGGTCAAAGCAGCGCGCCTCCTACATTCAAGTACGAACAACTCCGTGAGGTGTATATTCTATTTTTTCATACTTTTAGGAGGGTGAAACACCATCTGGAAGGCGGTTTTTCACTCTTGTTTCCGACCATGTCCAACACCAAATCAACTAAATGGTCACAATCTGTGAGGAAGGGAAGCTACTTCTCCCCTCCTACTGCAGGTTTACTTGAGCACCCTTTCCTCTCGGTTAGTTTAGGTTAGTTTAGGTTTTCTTTCGGTAAAGAAGTGCTTTCACACACTCTACATATCCCACTTGGGGTGTGTATGATTTTCAGTTTTGTGTACATAGCGGTGTTGTGGTGTTTTGTTGCTCCAAGGTTGTATCATTGTACATATTGATGTGCCTCCGGGTGAATATTGTAACAGTCCATTTCCAAAGCAGGTGAAAGCCCTAGGTCAATACAATTTTCTACTCTTAGAACCTCATTTTCAAGATTTTCTTATGAAATTTGAGAGTGCGGAAAGCGGGGCAAGCTCAGGGTAACCAAACACAAGCACTCGGGCTCACGGTTTCTGGGAAAAGATCAGTACTAGGCTATCATTCATGAATCCATGCCTAATTGATACTTAAAGGCCACTGATCACTTCATCTAATAGGAAGATGTCCCCGTGAGTCACCAAACTGTTATCCAAATTTTTCTCCCCAGTAAAATTGGTCAAACATGACCTTGCATAAGAAAATTGGAAGGGTCGTTTCGACCAAAAGAGGCTCACCATCGATCCTAAATTTGAGGGTCAAGTGGGCTCAACAATGGAGGATCAAACAATGGGGAAGGAGGCCAATGACGTCAAAGGAGATCAGAGCGCATAGGAAAGAATTGGAGAAAGGGCTCAAAGTTCTCAGACTTCACATACGAGTCTACTCGAGGCAAAGCAACGGACTCGCAGAAGGCACCATGTGTCAGCTCGGCGCAATTCCAAAAGGCACATCGAAATGGAGACCCCAAATGTACATAGGCCCTCCACATGTCCAAATTCTCAGAGATAGAGCTGACCATTGAAAATTCCAAGTGCCAACGGAAGCCTCCACATGTCAGCTCAGCGTAACGTCAAAGGAAGAATCAAGAGCGGGTTCCCAAATGAGCACGGGCTCACCACATGGTTAGAGTCAAAAGGGGACAAAGCCATTGTTGAATCAGCTAAGTAAAGAAGGGCCGATGGAAGCCTCCATGCATCATCTCAATGCATCTTCAAAGGAAAAATTTGGAGGCGTCCCCAAACATGTGCCACTCTCCATGTGTCCAATCGGCGCACCTTCGAAGGTCAGGTCCAAACAGAGTCTCCAAATGAGCGGGAAGCCTCCATGTGTCCCGGGTCAGACATAAAGCCTTCACCAAATAGAGGGACTTAGTCAAAACACAAAAATACAGAACAGGCCTACAAAGGGACACGTGGCCATGTTTCAGGTCAAAGCGGGAAGGTGGGTCGTCGAGGAACTTTGGAATTTTAGATTTTGTTTTGAAAAGCGTAAAAGTATAAAAGTAAGCCACACCTCTGCCGACACCCAGAGAAGCCATGTGTCAGGCCTAAATTACATGCGGGAGGTAGGCCATGGGGGGAACTTTGGATTTTTACAACTTTCTCAAAAGTATAGTTTGGAAGTGTGGGCCCACGAGCCTCGCAAGCCCGAGGAGGTTTGTTCGCCAAATGAAAAATGTGAAGTTGTGGGCTTGTGGGGCTATGGGGAAATTTTTCACTTTTGTAATTTTTGTGCAAAAGGCGCAAGTTGTAATTTCGGGCCCGTGGATCCGTTTTGCAAAACTAGTTTTTCGCCATTTTTGTATGGATTCGATTCAAATATTCAAATGGGCATAACTTTCGATCCAATGCTCAAAATTCAACAAATTTGGTACTGTTGGAAAGATCTCAACATCTTCTACACCATGGAATCCTAAAATTTTAATTTTGGCATGGTTAGGTGGGTGAAATATTGGAAAACGTCTCTGACTAAAAAAGTATAGTTCCAGGTATCCCAACCACTGAAATTTAATGCAGTATGGTTTGGTTTCTTCTCCAAGAAGCTTGAGTGCATTGGGAATGGATTTTCAGAGGTGCCCATGACTTTTCTAGACCATTTAATGAAATTTTTTGGTTGGTAAGAGTAGAGTTTGAGTTTTCTTCTTTCTCTCTCGCCTCGACATTCTATATATTGTAAACACTTCTCATTTGAGAGGAGAGAGACATTCAGGATGTGGGGAAACTCTGTAAAATTTGTTTCCCAACTCCATTTGAGTTGTAAGCCTTCTCCTACACCTGGCAAGTAGATTTTATGCTTCTAAGCATCCATGTAATGGTCCGTGCACCTCATAGAGCAATAAAATCATGTTTTTGTGGTGTTCTTCAACCCTTTCTCATGTTTTTTTGTTTCTCTGTGCCTCTCCATTTCATGTTTTCTTCCTGTGCATGTATTTCACGTTTGTAGGTGTAAGATGTCATGTTTCATGGAGTTTTGATGGTGGATTAGGATCTGGGTCTGTGTCACTTCTTTCTGACCTCCCTCATTTCCTTTTTCCCTGTTTCATCCTCTCTCAGCAGAGTATCTCACCTCTTTCCTTTTCTGGTGTATCACCACTTTAGTGTAGGCTCTATTTTCTTGCATTCTCTCTCTTCTTATCTCCTTGGAATGGTTAGATTAGGATAGGTTAGTTTTCCTACATTAGAGTAGCTTGTGGCAGGTAGTTTAGGAACAAGAACCAACTTTCTCTGGAGGATCATCTCAAATTTGTAGGTCCCATAGCTTGAGAGATGGTCCAATGTTATGCAGATCACACCGAATGCCCCACTCAGATATGAGGCCATTCGGGGGTCTTTGTGATTTTGCACTAACAAGGTGCCATAACTTTCACTTAGTGGCTCCATTTTAGGTGTCGTTTTTTCTAAAAGTGAATATTTTCTTGATCTCTAAACATTGGTTGCATTATTTTTCTTATTTTCATAAAATCCATTATTGCACCTTTTTGGACCAAGCAACCTCTTGCAATCTCCTAAAGGAATCCTGAGCTCTGGTCTTCTTTAGACAAATTAATTATCAATTAAAAACACTGGATAAATTTTCAAAACCCTAGGCCTGGGAAAAGGTATGACAGGAAGAATGAATAGGCTATGGGGATTTCTGAATGGAAAATAGAGAAATAAAAACAAAACCTGAAAGAAGTTGCGGGTAATTGCTCGAAGAATTTCTCCGATTAGCCGATCTGCAAAAATTCTTCCCCCCAGGTGAATGTTCTGTGGTAATAATGATGGGGTGAAGTGCTTTATATAACATAAATCCTCCAATTTTAGCTCAATCTATTTTAAAAGAGCTTTATTTATTTAATAAAAATAAATAAAACGCTTGTAGAAAAGGCCTGATGAAGGAATTGAGTGAGCTTTGGCATGTGGGTATTTATCGAATTTGGATTTTATGACTCTCTGGGGATACCTTAGAGAAATACAAACAACAATAAAAACAAACAAAAAATGACCCGTTAATTTGAAAAGAATGAATTTTTAAAAAGGGGTAGTCCCAGCATTTCATGTCAAATCTTGGGGACACTAGTAATTTAATTAGTATGATAATATTGTGTCTGAATCTACTTTTGATGAGAAAATGAGTAGTGCTCAACAAAATCAACCACAAAAATATGGAATGAGAGGGAATGTGTCTCTATTGGTCTTAAATTATGTAGCATGCCACTTTTCATAGTGAGAATGTTTGATGTAAGGATTAATCAAACTTCGAAACTATGCATGAATGTTACAATGGGGATTTCCTCTTCTACCAAGTCCAACCTTGTTGCATTATTTCCAAATCTTGTTGAGTATTTTATGTATTTGAACAAAAAAATAGATACATAATGTAACTTGCTATATTTAAGTGTAGTAAACATAAAAAATAAAAATAAAATATGTATGCAAATTTAAAATTAATTAAATTTTCTTTAAAATGATCACCTCTTGTATGTCGCCATTTGAAATGTGTTTGATTCTTCATCTATTTATGAAAATATTTTCAATTTCCTGCATTTGTCACAAACACATTTAATTTAAGCCATATGACCATCAATATTATCATCAAATATTGTGCAAATAATTAAATCTATGAATTCACTCACATGTCTAGGGGAATTTTTGGACCATTTGATGTTTCTCATAACTTTTTATACACCTGAAAAAACATAGATATTGATTACATAAATTAAATCACATCTCATATAAAAAAATAATCATTTCTAATAAACCTATAAATGAAATCACACTTCAATATGTAATATATATTTTTGTACTTGATAGTGATAATCAAACTTGACATGATAGTGACAACAACATGTTTCAAGGAATTTATCTTCTCACACATACCAAGGCTTCAAAATATCAAACATTTATTTCCCAATCTTAATATGTGGATGTTCTTATTTAAACCTGATGTACATCTCGTGTTGAGTTATTTCTAGCCAATGTTTTGGATTTTCTTCATACTCATTGTGACCTATCCTACATTTCAAAACATCCCTCACATTTAGAGAAGAACAAGTCCTCTCACTCAAAAAATCAAAAATTACCTTCACAATACTATTCTCAATTATATTAGAACACATATTTCTACACATTAGTGCCCAATTTTCTTCCATAGTAGAATCATCCAATGTATTCCTCCTCTTCGTATACTTGTTGATAGTCTTCCTAGATTCACCAAAGACTTGAACAATAAGCAATAATATGATGATTCTTTGTTGTAATTTTTTTATGAATAAGATCTTATATTATATTAACAAGTAAAATGATACAAGATAATTCACACAAAGTCGGGTGGTATGGAAGCACACCCAAAAGCCATGAGTTCAGACTAGAAAATAAAAATCCTAGGAATACATTCTATTACAAAACACCAAAAAGGAGAGAAGTAACACGCTTAAGCCGTCACTACAAATTATTGTCCTACAAGGGGTGGATATTGATCATACTAGCAAGAACGAGAGAGGTCCTTACCACTGTTTGAAATGTGCTAACCAGAGCCAAGTTGGCTTCCTTCTTCAGTATCTTTAGTAGTGTTCTAAGAGGGTGAGATGGAAAGAGACAACATGGTAAAATTTTCACGTGGAAGCGGAGGTTCCAATCGTTATGAATGCTTGGCTTGGGGAAGCCAACAAGCCCAAACCAAACTGGTTGGGTGGCGGGGGGCATCCCAACCTCGATGGTGGATTGAAGGCTAAGGGGAGAAAATCCTTTGTGAAGAATGACCGTGTAGGGACTAGTGGGCATGATTGAATAAATGGATTTGCGAGTAGCTCAACAACTACTCGCCTGCAGGGACGACCGGCTGAGCTGCCGTGTGGCGAGAAGTGACGGAGGGTGATGACGGTTCACAAGAAACATTGTAAAGGGTGTTTTCCTATGCCAAAGGAGTGTTTGGAGATGTTCCACCTCAAGCACCACCTTATTTACTTGAACTTGAATTTGTAGAAATATATTTACGATAACCACATATTTGTTATAAATAGAGAATTACTTGGTTAGCTTTAACATTAGTAAATAAATATTAATTCCTTTCTTTCCAAATTTAGAAAAAGGATTTCCCCTTTGAAATCATGCCAAATCTTGGAAAAATTGTGAGGCATTTGAGGATTGTCTCCTAAAATAATATGCTGCTAAGTAAAACATTCTGGTTGGAAGGGGAGGAAGAAAGAATGAATCCAATTCTAAGCCTTAAGGATTTGTGAAAGTACTAGAATAGGTGGGACAAGGTTTCCAAGTGGCCGAAGAAGTAGAATTTGGGGGATGAAACACCAAGGTGAATTAGACTGACACCATAGGAAGGCCTTGGTAAATAACACACTAGATAAAGTGAGCGTTTTGGGTTCCACACAAAGGCGGACCGGACAATATCAAATATCCTTCTCCATCTTGATGGAAAGGATTGCAATCCCCATTGGGTATTAAGATTTCCCACCATAGGCAAATGAGGTGAAATTTAGGCATAACCATGACCAACCGAGTAATTCCAGAATGGGGTGTCCACATACCACTTCCGGTTGTTCGCCAAGGATGAGACAAAAGCACATATATTTTATGGATCATGAAATCGCACAAAGGAAATGATATCATTGATGATAACATGATCATGAAGAGATAATTTGAATTGTGACTTGAACTCATGCAAGGGATTCCACGAATGAGAAAATTTACAAAATAGGTCTTAGATAGTGTGAATACCTCACTTGACAGCAGAGTGTAGGAATCCAAGGAACCTTGGCAAGAAAATGATCCTAGAATTGAATGACAGGAGACCACCATAAAGAGTGGTGGTTAAATGAAAGGCCATCATGAAATCCATTATTATTCCACAAAAGCCATGGTTTGATCTAATCCCAGGATTTCCAAATACTTTTGAGCACAAAAGTGCCAACCACTTTGATTGGAATGGGGCAATGAGAATATTGGAAAAGCCAATGCCTTTCCAAGCCGAATGGCCATAGGGGAACCTTTAGAAATGTAATTTCACGGTTGAACGCTCCATGTACCTCCCCTTCTATGTTGCAGATTATCCATTTAGCACAGAGCACTTGTCCTTGACGTAAAATGTCAATGAGGCCTAACCATCCTGATTCTTTGGGAAGGAAACTTTGTTTTATATTCACTTACAACTAAAGATAATATAACTCTGTGAGAAACAATCTTATTAGAAAACCTATTTTTGTACCTAATGAAATTATTTATTTAGACACATTAAAAAAATATTGTTCCAATTGTTGTGAATTTTCCCATCCAAAATTGACACCAAAGTGTCCTTCATATCAACATGATTCAAGAATGAAACCAACAAATGTGCTCTAGCAATTGTAGTCAAATTAACAAATTCACTATATAATATCTCAATAGATTTTGTTGTTTTCTTTCTTGATAGTGGTTCTTGTTGGGAAAATTATTTTAATTTATTGAAATCCATCTTCACCAAGTGTTTGAAATTTTTCTTGGGAAGTAATTTCATATTTTTTTGTCAAATCGACATATGATTTTGGAGAGGTGGGCCTTCCTTTTCCACATCACTTATGTCCATGACACTAAACATTGAAAAAAATTAAAATACATATTACACCATTCATGAATGATTCTCAAGATTTTAATTCAAAATAATTACACAATATTTAATTTTCAATAATACATGTTCAAAACATAAGAAACTAGACAAAAATTATAAATTACACAAACCCTTATTATGACACTAAGTGTTCACAAATTTTCCAACTATATAAAATTCTCTCGTAATGATTTCATTCAATTTATTCATGTCGAATGAGTAAATGCTTCTAATACTAACCCAAATATTTAAGCAATGTCATACTACATAGGGTTTCGTGAGCCATTATCAATTTTAACATTGTGGATAGGTGATTTATTAATATAATCTCGAATACATAGTTTATTTCTATCTAGAAAAAATCATCAATTTTTTTTAATTATCATTCAATGTTATAGTAGGTCGTATAGGTGGAAAATTAGTTATAGTTCCAATAATGGCATTGAATAGTTGACTATAAGGAATAGGAGGACAATGTGTAATTTATACATGATGAACATCAAGAGTGCATTTTGTCTTTGTTGTATGTTGATGTAATGGGTCATTACAAATTTTAAGCTTTTCATTCTCATTAAATGGTGGCCTAGACTCCTCTTGATTGGTGTCAAATTCAATAGTTTGATTATCGATGAGATCTTGAATGAAATGTTTTAGCTTGAAGAAATGATTTTTATAATGGATAATACACTAGGTAATAGTCAAAATATGTATTATCATCAAATAATATAGATTAAGGATAACTCACATCAACATCCATATGTAGAGGGAGAGACAAGAGGTTATACTCAAGTAATCACTTCAATACAACATACAATGGTGAAGGTGGATGTGTGAATGTCCACCTGGGGGGCTTGTAATTGAATCTTAGTTGGTGGAGATATAACATCGAAGATTATAATTTTTTCATTGGACCATTGTCATTATATTTATATTTAACACATGGTGTTTATCTTGAAACTTAACTTACTAGGCATAGATTGTACATTTGACATATACTTAAGCTTGTTAATATTTATAATCTTGACCTATTAGACCTTTATGGTATAAAATAATTCACCAAAAGTTTGAAAACATGATTTATACTATTGTAAGAGAACAAGTAAACTCTATATGTGAATATATCATGAATCCCGTTATCTACTAGTGAATAAACTCATCATACTAAGAATTGTCTTATTTCATAACACAAAGGAATTGTAGACACAAAATCACGTACTTGGGTACATTTCTAGGTCCTAAAGCATACTAGCATTTACATGATTCCTAAGTAAGAAAACTAGTGGTTGAAAACTATCTTTGGCCTCTTTTCTTTGTCTCTTATTTTCTATTTGGTCTTACACACCCTACAACCCAGTTGATACTTTACTTGTTTATCATTTATGGCTTCAGACACCAAAGCACCCAGACCAAGACAAAGAACCGAGATGCCCCTATCCCCTCTGGTTACCCAAACCCTTTCTCACCTTACTCTATCCTTTTGGGTCTCTTTTATATTTTGGGAATAAATTTCACTTATGGGTTGGCCTTCCAGTTGTAAATTATGAAATTCAAACAAGGAAGTCATATAAATACATAGTTATGTGTTCAAAATAAAGGACCAAGCACTAAGCATTACTACTATCACCTAAGCTTACATCCAAAAGGAACCTAAAGAACTCCAAAGCATCCATCTAGCATCCATTCAAGGGAAAAGGGTTACATCAACTTTGCATACACTACATAGAAAGTGGAAGTTCATTCTATTCCATCCACACATTCTACTACATTACTACATTCTAGCTATAACCCGCTATCAAGTGTAACTTGCACAAGGGAATCCTAGGGCACAATTTCTACACACACTCACAAGAACTACATGGAGTATGAGATGTAGTGCAACACTTGGTTGTAAGTTCACTCTCGGGGTGACCTCTAGGGTCAGTTTGACTCCCATTATGCATATTTATTTTTAGGTTTGATGTGGTTTGTGGGATTGTGTAGGTGAACATATATTTTTGTAGGTTACATGTACCTTCAACATTCAAAGAGAGACTATAAGGAGATCAAAAGGAAAAACAACAAAGACCCTATGACACAACATAAAGCATATCCTGAGCTCCTATGCAGTCACTAAATGCTTAGAAGTGGTATCTAGTTCCTAGACACCATTTACTTGTCCTGTGCACGTGTCCAACCTCATTCTTGCATTTCAGAATTTATAGTGAGTAGTAATGACACTCTTCCCAATCTATTCATCACTTCTCCCAATCAGATCAGTTCCGTGATCAAGCATAAATTAGTTAATTCATCCTTTCTCTATCTCTTACTTAGGGTTTGACATTTTACATGCTTCATTTCTTGTGCCATTTCTATATTTTAGTATTTACACAACATTTATTTCAGTAGTGACTCTACAATATTTAGATTTAATTCAAATTAAATTAAATCATTTGGTGAACTGTGCCCTCATTCAAACACTATTAATTCCTTCTCTATTTCCATCTTCAATACCCTAGGATCCTATCACCATGAGTGTCTCCATCCTTGAATTTTTATGGGCCAATCCTGAATGTCAAACTAAAATCCAATATTTTCAAAGTGAAAAATTATATTCATCCTCGTACTTCTCTTGAATGTGTATAATAAATTTACAACAACATTAAATTTTATAGAAGATCATATTACTTTTACATCTACTGAAATTCCTTCTCAATCTATTTTAGATAATGATCCCCTCTTTATATTCATGTTTGTAGATTAATAACATTGGGGTTAAATGAAATTTAGTTGATAATGGCTCCTTCCTTAACATTTGTAATCTACTATTACATGGGTAACTTGGCCTTTAAAGCATCCTTAACACCCTCATCTATTTATATTCGTGACTTTGACAATATTCCTAAAAAATTTTAGGTACAATCACACTTCCCATTATTGTTGGACCATGCACTTTGTCCATCCCATTCCATGTAATTCCTAACAATCTTAATTATAATATTCTCCTTAGATGACCTTGGATCCATGCCATGCATGTAATTCCTTCAACCCTTCACGCGTGTATTAAATTCCTATAGCAAGGTGTGGTCTATGAGGCCTCAGAAGATCCCTCCCCATTTAAATTTTTTAACATTATTGATCATTCACCCGAAGCTCCTAATTTAGCCACCCTCCTCATAATTTCAAAAATTATGGTCCAGGTATTGTATATGCTTAGATTCTGAGCTTCAATGGCACCATTATGCAAACATAAAAGGAGTTAAAGAATATCTTTCCATTCCCACACAATGCATCATACCCAACTTCAGATATCTCCATCCACATGCTCCTTTTATTCCCGCCATATCTCCTCTTGAGGTTTACACTATTTCACATACTTACCATCACAAAAAGTAATTTCCATCTACTACATCTTACTTTAGAAAATTTAATCCTCTTAACACCAATACCGATACTCCTGACACATTGCCACATCTTCCACCATGGCATGGTATCTCTTCTCATCTCATCGCATATATCTCCATTACTTACATACTTGGGTGGAATCAAATTCCCCCTTTCATATTCACCTAGGCATTTACCTATCCATACTATTCACATAGACATATTTACATGACTCTTGTTGTGAAATTCACGTAAATATTTCTAACATCACTTAATCTTATCTACACTATGTGTATACTACATACCTTGCTACATTTATCCATGATCGTATGCTACTCAGACACACAGCTTTCTCCTCATGCCTACTTCTTCTAGACTCTTTTATTCATGGTACACATAGTATTTTCTATATACGTATACATACTTGCATACAATATACATACTCTGCTATGCTTGTTTACAATGACCGAATCTATTTGCCAACAACTCTCTATCACTTGTCTCTAGTATCTATTATTACACATTTCACATTCCACGCTTCATGATTAGTCTTCCTTAGCACTCCTACGTGTTTGGTTCACACATTGTGCCATCACTACCCTATGACACACTCTAGTTCCATGGTTCATACTCAACTGCTGAGGGTCTAATTCTGAAAAGAACCTCACATCCACTACTCATTTCACGCTTATCACTTCACGATACATCTTTCTAGTATTTATTTTCACACCGCACATCACCCAATGACACACTCATGTTTTATGGTTCAGTCTTGACCATTGAGGGTTCCTATAAATTAACCTCATCTTATACACATCCATTGGGGAAAACTACTCCTATCATCTTCACACTTTGCATACCATTACATCACACTCAAAAATCACATTTGCATATTTTGGTTGCATCTAATCTTGCTAAGATTATTCCATTTACATGTTTAACTTTGTTTTCCATACTAGATGGATTTTTAGTATGCCATTATCATTTTATATACACACTTACACATTCAATTGGTATTTTACGGTGAATGCAGATCTCTTATAGGTTCTTACTCACTGTAATGATGCTTAGCACTGTACCTTTTACCAGTCCCATTGAGGCTCCTAAGGGAATCTAACTTTACTATCTCACACATTAAAGGTACTATTGTTTCATCATTTACTACTACTACTTTCTAGTACATTAAATTCCATTAATAAATACATGCCTTGACATACTATTTATATTTCAAACATGATAATGGGTGCTTTATGTGTAGCATTTTTCTTGCGCAGGTACATACAATCATGACTATCTAATACATTTTTATTGATTATGTTTTCTACTGTATGTTATTGTTTTTAGGCTATGCCATATGTATTATATTCTCATTGAATGATTTTGGCCTTTTTGGTCTTGATTATCTTGTGACATTGTGAGTAATGTCCCATGTTTGAAACCCTCTTTTTGTGGTCTATCTTGTCTACACACTCTCTTGTTCCATTTTATTCCTTATACTAGCTACTTTTACTACTAACATTCTACTATCACACTTTGTTTGCATGTGGCTTATTTTATACCATGCACATCCCCCACCCCCGTAGGTATCCATTTCAACACAACATCCATTACTCTCTTTTGGGTGCATCCTCGTCGACAATCATCACATGCACCCCAAACGAGGGGGGCATATATTGGGTGAAAAAATCACCCCTACTGAGAATCTCGTAGTTACAATACATATCTACACATCATAGGAACATAACAGAAAATAAATGTAAAACAACCCAAATTTTGACTTGGGTCATCAATACAACACAAACACTAGCTCCCAGAATTAGACAAGAGTAGTGCACAGGCACTGTGTCCTCCCCCCAGCACTAATGTCATGGGGGACACATATAGTCAGCTTATTAGATCATCATAGTGCACATACTCCTTCAAAGTAGTTTCACAATGAGCATTCATCACATGATCCTTTAGTTACAACATGCATACAATCTCCTACAATCCATTTCAATTAGAAATAATTCAGGGACATTAGAAACAAAACATGAACACACCATTTACAGTGGTGTATATTAGGAAAAGTCATGGATGGAGAGTAACACTAGACCTCTCTCCTCAACACTTTCTCTTTGGCATGAGATCTCCCAAAAAACTTATGCTTGGTGTGAGATCACCCAAAAAAATCACACTTGGTACGAGATCATCCAAAACCTCGCACTTGGTTTGAGACCACCTAAAAAACTCACTCTTGGCATGAGATCACCTAAAAAAATTCACTCTACACAACAAATTAGGACACATTTTCTATCCTTTACACTCTTATATATAAGGTGCACAATCGTATGAAGAGAAAAAAATAACTATAAATGGAAGACAAACAAACTTGCAAACCTTTCTGTAACTTTCCAAAGAAAACCTCAAGTAGGTTGTGAAAGATAAGAATTTGTGTAACTTTTTGGAATTGTGGGTGCTCTTAAATGACCTCCAAACATGGATTGACCAATGATATGAACACAAATTTAGCTTGGATTATTGCTTCCAAAATAGTAGAAGTTGGAATGTAATTTGATAGAGTAATTGTACTTGTGAATCCAAGAGGGTTTGATAGAGAGTACACATGCATTTTATAGAGGAATAAGTGGTTAGAAGTTGGTTGAAATGGTTTGAATGCATATGTTAAAAATAACATTGAAGGATGCTTCGCAGTAGTTCTAGGGTATTTAGGATCAGTAAATGAATCAATTGCAGAAGTTACATCCGAGAAGGTGGTTGTGCGTGTAATTAAATTAAACCCACCTTTATAGGATTCTAGAAGTGTAGTTGACTAGGCTTTGTATGTAGAGATGACTATGAATCTAAGTGGCAGCCGACTGAGAAGAGGATGTGGAGTCCAAGTGGAGTCCATGTGGGTCTAAAGTGGTTGTTGAATGTGCACACTTAATTAATTAATCATTTAATTAATAAATGATAATTAACTTCGCTAAGGGTTTTAGGGATTAATTTAATTAATCCAAAGGGTGAAATGTGTATGATTTAATCAAGTTAATCAATTAATCACAAAGTGGATGAAATAGAAAGTGAATTGTGATAATATGGAAACACGTGAGTGATTTTAGGGTGTCTACATTTTCCCCTCTTTAAAGTGTTATTGCGAAGTAATAATGATTTAAAGATAGTAGATGTATGTAGAGTAGCAAGCAGAAAGCAATGAAGCATTAGGATTCCCCAACAAGTAGGAAGCGATGAAGCATTTGGATGCCCCAGTGAGTAGAATGGTAGAGGAATGCCCCTCAAGTGGGTGGATGACACAACAAAGTGGTGGATGACCACTTGATAGGAAGAAGATAAGGGATTGGAACAAGGATGGGAAGGACTATACTCGTAGCATGAGTATCATTCTCGAGAGTAATTTCGAGAGTAACCTTATTTTTTTACAAATTAGAGTTGTCACCATGATTATAAAAGAATCAATATGGGTAACCCGATGCACATGAATAAAAACACACAAAAAAGAAAAGATAAAAATGGAAAACAAACCCAATACACAAAGTAGGTGTAGACATCAGGGTTATAAAGGAACCAAGATGTAATCATATTACTAGAAGTGGTCCAAAAAGTACACATCAACAATGCAACATAAATTCAAAAAAGAAGACAATCACTAGCCCTAATGTGTGCCACAATAATGATTAAGTAGATGAAAATAATCCCAAGTGGGAATATGATTAGACTAGAAGAGTGGAGTTAAAACTAATCCTTATGACACTCTTGTTGGATCCCTTGTGTAAATGATCAAAGAGAAATTTCTCTAGGTGAAGTTATATCGCAAAAGGAAAAACAGTTTTGTGAGTTGCCCCAAGCAGAGTTAACATATCACACAAACGAAATAAATTGATAGTTGTAAGATTGGAACGATCACTAGGGTAATAGATAAAGGTATGAAGTTTATCAAGATTGTATTGAGATGTTAAAATTCCACTTTAAGGGTTTTCCAATTGTAGGATTTATATGATAAGTGAATGGTTTTTCAAAAATTTGGTATTTTTTTTTGGATTTTTGAAATATTTGATTTTTTTAATTTTTGAAATATATGTTTTTTTTTGAATTTTTGTGATTTTTGAAAACAAAATGCAAACAAGTTAAAAAAACATGAATACATAACAAAAAGGAAAACACTCCATGACTTAAAGAAACTAGGAGGAAAACACAACACATGAAAGCGACAAGAAAACATGAAATAAGAATTGAAAACAAACCCAATATGAAAAGGAAAGAACCACACCAAAGTTATATGTGAACTAAGATGTGAATAAATTTTCTATAATTGGTCTACAATAAAAGTAAACAAAGTATAAAAATAATAATTTGAAAGAAGCAAAAACATCATCACAATGTTGACAAACTGCAACAATACAACACAACATGCAAAAATGACATCTAATGACACTCCAAATGTGTTCCACATTGAAGAAGAAGATTTTTTTTAATGCCCCTAGTGATAGCTTAGAATGTAAGAGGATTGAATCAGGCCAAAGAGCAGAGTGATACTTAGATAATCTAAAAGATACTCTTGTCAAACCCCATTGAAGTTTGATCTATAATTGGATTAAAATTTAAAATCAAAGTGTGCCCCAAAAAAAGTTATATTGCGAGATGGTAAATGGTTTCCTCGAGCATAGATATACACCATGGGAAATAAAGATGATATGGAACAATCATGAACAATGTCATTAAAAGAAAAAATTGTTGAACTGTGTTACCCAATTGCTAAAAGTTTTTCAAACATTATCTAAATGTTTTGATTGTGACAATTTATACTATTTTTGGTTTTTTTGGAACAATTTTATATTGTTTTTGTATTTTGTAAGAAATTTTTGAATGTTTTTGATATTTTATAACTCGATAAAAGGGCACATTGCTTAAAAGAAGGTGCAAATAATTAGAAGCATTCCATTCCATTGGAAGAAATGTAGATGATATAATGATAGGGTGTTTCACTCCGCTTGTGACTCTACGCAACCAGGAAGATGCATGGGCTCATCACCGAGATCCAAAATGATGTGAAAATGAGGTGAATAGTGATATGAAAGTAAAGATAATAGATGTAATGACATGAAATGCAACAATGATCCAGATGAGAAAAATGTAACTCATCTCCAATCAAGATTAACTTTATAGGTTTTGACTCAAATTAGATTCATAGATGGCCTATTGATTAACAAGAATCCAGTTGAAGAAATTGTTGTCTCTCTTAACATGAGCAACTAAATTACTTCTTGGGATATTTTTGATTAAGAACTTGATTAATATTTCATAAAGGCTTTATTGATTTTTTTTTGTGAAGGACCCCCTACATGTTGCCCTCCACCATCAGTAAAAGGCGAGGGCTCAACATCGAAGACAAAATGTAGGTGAGTAAGGGCTTTATTCATTCCTAATCTCATACTTCCAATAAGAAGTATGGGCTTATCACCTAAGACTGCGAAAGATGAAAGGTGTAGTGATTTTATATATTTTTTTGCATTTTTAGATTAATAAAATTTTCCTTGTATATTGATAGTGTGCTTTTTGGGAAGTAACATTCTTCCCCCAAGTCTCAGACTCATGTGGCTAGTAAGACACAAGGGTTCAACACCGTAGATTGAGATGAGCAGTCAAAAAGGACCAAGTAAAAATATTTAGTGCTTTCACATTATAGAGAGAGCTTATTGTTCTCACAAGAAGCTTCAAGACAAAACTGTAGGTAAAAATATCTAAAATGGTAGAAACCATAACAAAAATGAGACACACAATGCCTAATAGGAACAAGGTTAACCTATGTCATTATTGGTGAAGAAGGTGAATATATGATAATGGTGTGATTAAAATATCTATGAATAGCTGCAATGCTTAACATTATTTTTATGCACTTTTCTGTTTCTGATTTGCAAACAATGGTTTAATACAAAGTTTTATTTTCTTTTTATGTTTTTTAAGTTTTTTGAATTTTGGTGGATGAGGATTTGAAATGGACTCATCAAGAAAGAGGTCCATGTTTATTGAAGTTGAAGGTTCATAGAATATGATACTTATGCGGATGAAATCAAAGTCAAGATGGGGAATCGAAAGATTCATTTGGTGATTAACTAAAAATGGAAATATAATACTATGAAAGTATAACCACTAGTTAATCTAAATAGGAGGACTAAAATGCAAAGATAAATGCACTTTGAAACAATATGGAGCTATTGTAAATAATCATACTAAGTGAAATGAAACCCTAATTATGCAAGGAAATAAGGAGAAATGACTTAGTTGATCAAGGAAGACCGTCACAGTTTTCACAGGTTTGATACTAAAATCTAGGAGTAGGAATGAACACTCATAAGTATTGAAAAGGTCATATATGGAGGATCTGTGAAAATGATGTGCTGGGAATTTATTGAGGTGTTGGGGGTGCCCCTGGTCTGCTGAATAGGCACCCTACTTTCTATAAAATCTCTGTTAGTGCGAATCACAAAGCACCCCCAAATGTCCCGAGTCCGAAATGGGGCATTCAGTATGATTGCAAAATATCGAACCATCTCTCAAGCTGTGGGACTTGCAAAACTTGAGATGGACCTCCAAAGAAGGCTACTTCCTGCTTCCTAATCTACCTGCCACAAGCTACTCTAGTGCAGGTAGAATCTATTCTAATCCTAATCTAACCATTCCAAGGAGATTGGGAGAGAAAGAGGGTGAAAGAGATCCTACACTAAGTGGTGATACACCAGAAAAGGAAGTGATTGATCACAGACCAAAGCGCTTAAAGTGGAGAGAGGTGAGTAGAGGAGAGGGTGGAAAAGATGAACCACAGACCAGAGATAGATTTCACACGGAACACCACTTCAAAACCCATTAAAAACAACTCCCATAACCTACAATAAACATAGAAGTATGCATAGTATACCCTACAATGACGAGAGGTTAGAAGAGACAATAAAATAAGCAAAGAATGGACAAATGCATCATAAAATAGATTTTATTGCTCTAAAAATTCACAAAATACATCATTATTGGGCAAGAGGTAAGAGAATGGCATTACAGAGCCATGAAAGGAGGCGTAGACTCCACATTCTACCCTAAGGAAGAAAGAGAGAGGGGGAAGAAGAGAAACAATGACCAACCCCTTTGAATATGCCCCTCCATTACAATATATAGGAAGAATAAGAGAGAGAGGAGGGAAGAATTCAAACTCTACTCCAACCACTCCTGGGAGAACATTGAATTCACCTGAAGGATCAACCACCAACCATCAATGCCCCTTGCAAATCCACCCACAATCTGTCAATCCTAGTTCCCCATGTCTATTGGCATGTTAAAAAAGGAAGAACGACGGATCAAATCAAATCTGATTTGGTTGTTGGAGTAATCAGATCACATATTAATGGCATGAAGAATTTTTCTTATTTTCACCCAACTAATGTCGTCAAAATTAAAGTTTCAGGTTTCCATGGCGTAGACGAGGTCAAGACCTTTCCAATGGTGCCAAATTTGTTGAATTTTGGGAATTGGATCGAAAGATATGTCCATTTGAATGTTTGAGTTGGGTCCGTACAAAAATGGTGAAAAATAGTTTAGCAGAACGGGTCCGTGGGCTCAAATTCACTTTGCACCTTTTGCACAAAAATAAAAAATGCAAAAATGCCCCGCAGCCTCGCAATTCACTTTTGCCAAAAACCATCTTCGGCCCGCCGATCTACATTTTCCATTTGGGCGTCCTCCCCAGCTTGCATGTAATTTAAGTGGGACACGTGGATCCTCTGGGCATCGGCGAGGTGTGGCTTATTTTTACAATTTACGACTTCTCGGGACAAAAAGTTCAAACTTCCTCCGATGACCCACCTTGACTTGAAACATGGCCACGTGTAGAGATGACGCGCGTTTGGGGACTACTTTTTGGATTTTACCTTTGAAGTTGCACCGAAGAGACACATGGCTCCTTCCATGGATTTTCTCTGTTTCTTTGTGTTTTGGCTAAGTCCTTTTGTGCTCAAGGGGGCATACGTCTGACCCGGGACACGTGGAGGGTTAGCGCGCATTTGGGACCTACCTCTTGATTCTACCTTTTGAATTTACACAGAGATGACACGTGGAGGCCTCCGCCATCCCTTCCATACTTAGTCGATTTAAGCGACCAACTCTATCTCCATTTTTGAATTTTAGACACGTGGAAGATTCACGCTCGCTTGAGACTAGCCCTTGGGCCACCCCTTTTGAATTTATGCCGTTGAGACACTTGGCACCCTCCACTGACTCGCCCCATCTTGACTTTTCAACTGTCGACTCTATCCCTTTTTGGACCTGGGACATGTGGAAGGCTAGCACTTTTCTAGGGAGACCCACTTTTAGATTTACCTTTGAAGATGTGCCGAGCTAACACGTGGTTCCTTCCGCAAGTTTGCGATACTTAGCCAATTCAGGCCGATGCCTTTTCTTGAACCCTAGACACGTGGAAGCCTTGCACTCATTTGAGTATCTACTTTAGGTTGCACCTTTTAATGTGCGTCATTGAGAAACTTGGCGCCTTCAACCGACACTCTTATACTTAACCAATTTGGGCCCGCTACCATTTGAATTCTATTAGACCCTGACCACGTGGAGATCTGCTTGCTAGTTTGAGTCTCCACCTTGGGCTCTTACTTTTGAAATTACGTCGAGCTGACACGTGGCTCTTTCCATCCATTTGGAATTTTCAATGGCCAGCTCTGTCCCTTTTTGGGCATGGGACATGTGGAAGGCTAGCACTTGTTTGGGGAACCATCCTTGGCTTTGACCCTTGAAGGTGCGCCATTGAGACACTTGGCAGCTTCTGCTGTCTCTTCCATACTTAGCCAATTTGGGCCCACTCTGAATCATTTGTGAAGCTCGAAGACTTTGAGCCTTTCCCCGTTTCTCTCCTGAGACCCTCTAGCCTCCTTGACACTATTTTCCTCCTTTGAGCCTCTGGTTTCTCCATTTCCGAGTCCACCTACAACCTGACTGTTGGATTTGAAATGTGGGCTCGTACGATGAAACCGACCTTTAGATTTCTTCCTATATAGGATCAGATTTGGTCAATTTTACCAGGGAAAAATTGAGATAAAAATTTGGTGACTCATGGGGACATCTTCCTGCTAGATGAAGAGACCAGTAGCCTTGAAGCATCCATTAGGCATGGAGTCATGGATGATAGCCCGACATCGATCCCGTCTCTGACCTGTGGGGCCGACTGTTTGCACTTGGTGACCCTAAACCTGCCCCGCTATCTGCACCCTCAATTTTTTCAAGAAAGTCATGGAGGTGAGGTTCGAAGATTAGAAAATTGTTTTTAACCTGGGGCTTTCACATGTCCTTGAAAGGTACTACGCATGAGGAAAAAAACACCACAACACACACTATGTACAAAATTGAAAATCATACATGCTCCAAGTGGAACATGCAGAGTGTGCAAAAGCACTTGTTCTACTGAAAGAAAAATATACTCCTACTCCTACACTAACCCTAACAAAGAAAATATTAAACAAATCCTACCATAGGTAGGAGAAATAGCTTCCCTTTCTCAAAAGGGGCAGCCATGCGAATGATTTGTCACTTGAATATGGCTGCTTGGATGAGTGAAAAACTGACCTTAAGCTGATCCTCCACCCATATCATCAAGGTATCAACTGGAAACAAGACAAATACCTCTTCATCTGTACTGCTCACTTGGTTCCTAGAGGTATTTTTGTTGATCCTTGGCACTTTGAGGCTCTCCCTCATGCTTAGAAGAAAGCATGACTGGTTGTGGCTTCTCCTTGGCTCTAATGAAGCCAAGTACCTAATTGGTAAGGCCCAGTCCTTTGAATTTTCCCATTTCTCTTAACTTCAACTCCAAGAATATAGTTTGCTTGCTGACCTTCCCGGATGGATGGTGTGAGAGATATGGGATCCTCGTGCTCTTTCCCATCCTCCTCCTGAGAGGAACATGGAAGATTCATATCTTCCAACCCTAGTTCCAGAGGGCTGTAATGAAGAGAAGGCTCTTGTTCTTGAATGCTCTCCTTCATGGTAGCAGGCTCATGTGCTTAGAAGGTATATGATGGAGGAGAAAATAATGTTATCTCTTTAGGATCCTCTCCATCAAAGAAATGCTCCTAGTCGATAGATAATTTGTTTCCTTGTTATCCTATTGTATGTGCTCAACCTCCTCTTTGGTGTCCTCCCCGATCTCGCAACTAGCTCACCATGGTTCCCTTCATCCTAAAACATGAAGTTTGAAAGCTCAAACTCCTCTTCAACATTAGAGATTGAAGGGGATGAAGTGGGAGGAAGAACTGAAGGTTCTTCTGTGGCCTGCTCCGCACTTGGAGCCTCTGGAACCGTATGGTCCTCCTCCATCATGGGTTCATCAATCAAATCAGGCCCTTCAAATGAAAGCAAAAAATATTCAATAATGCTTTCTTCACTAAGTGGCCTCAACTCTGATTTGATCTCTCCCAACTGATCCTCTTCAATGGGACTTGGAGTTGGTTTTTCTTCCTCCTTGACTGGTTGTGCAGCTTGGATTAGATCAGCATCCTCTTCAGACAAAGTGCCATAAATAGATTGCTGATTTTCTTCCTCTTGTTTTGCTCTTCTTTTGCTGCAAACTCAGCCTCAACCACCACTGGCTCTTCAACTTTGACCTCCTCTAGTTGGCTTAACCATCAAGGGGATCTTTGTAAACCCAAATTTGGACAGCCAACTCTTCAGATTTTCTGTCATTTCTTCTCTATTGGGCTCCCCTTCTTGTTGTTTTCCTTGACTGGATTCTTGAGTCTCTTCCCAACATAAACTTGGGAAAGCAAGAGGAGTGGCAGGTTAGGGTTCAACCAGTTTTGCTATTGTTTGTGGTGGAGAGGGGAGTGGAACTTCTTGTTTGTTTGGAGGGGATGATTTCTTGGAAGGGAAAAGGGCAGAAGAATTGGGATGAGATGGAAGATTGGGAGATGGAGAAGGGAAATCAACACTTGGAGCAGAAGATGGGGAGCTAGACTCATGATACTGCTACGATGATATTGATTGATGAAGAGGAAAAGAAAAGCAAGGGGGGTGGTGGACTTACCCATTGACAAGGTTGTCTTGTGTCCAACTCATAAGCCTCAATCTCCTCAATCCATTGCGCAAGTTGGGGCAACATTTTGACCATGAAGTCAAGCTTCTCTTGTGGGTTGTAATGTCTTGGAAAAGGGCCTCCCCATGGACAAGGGGTTCCCTACAACCAATCTTGAATGCCTTCATCTGTGTTGTAGCCCTAGACTACACCATGCTAGCCTCCATTCTTTGGATCTTCTCCAACAAACCAACATTATCCATGTAGCTGTCACCATTATATGCGTCCCTTTTTCTTGATAAGCTCCATAGCTGAACTGGCTTTGACACCGCTCATATGGGTAAGCATAATGGTTTTGAATTTGATCATAATGCTGATCTGGAGGAGTTGAGAAATGCATTGAGGTGGACTGCACCGTGGTCATTGTAAATTTGATTTCCAAGAAGGAAATGAAGTCATGATTGCACAACCTCATGGAATGGAAGAAAATGGGAGATGTGGAAAGGAATATGAATGAAGATGGGTGGAAATGGATGGAAAATGTCTACAACTCATAGAATGGGTCGTTGACTAGATGGAGTCACTAGATGTGCTTTGCATGTGCCTCTAAAGGCTGAATCTCACCAAGAACACATCAACTTGGTGAAATGAAGTGAAGACCTCTTGGTCCCACCAGCATGCCAAAACTATTAGTGTGGTCACACGGTGGCTTAAGATTTACTATTGGATAATGAGACACCTTGGAAAGATGATAGATCTAACCTCAGTGTCCCACCAGGCATGCCAAAACTATTAGTGTAGAATCACAACACCCCCAAATGTCCTGAGTTTGAAATGGGGCATTCGGTGTGATTGCATAACATTGAACCATCTATCAAGATGTGGGACTTGCAAAACTTGAGATGGCCCTCCGAGAGGCTAGTTCTGCTTCCTAATCTACCCGCCACAAACTACTCCAAAGGTGTAGGATGAATCTATTCTAATAATAATCTAACCATTCCAAGGAGACAGGGAGAGAGAGAGGGTGAAAGAGAGCCTACACTAAGCGGTGATACACTAGAAAAGGAAGTGGTTAATCACAGACCCAAACTTCCTGAAGTGGAGAGAGGTGAGTAGAGGAGAGGGTGGACAAGATGCACCACGAACTAGAGATAGATTTCACATGGAACACCACTTCAAAACCCATTAAGCATAGCTCCTAGAACCTACAATAAACATCAGAATATGCATAGTATACCCTACAATGACAAGAGGTAAGAAGAGACAATAAAATAAGTAAAGGATGGACAAATACATCACAAAAAGATTTTATTACTCCAAAAGTTCACATAGTACATCATTAGTGGGAAAGAGGCAAGATAATTCCATTACAGAGCCATGAAAGGAGGAGTAGACTCCACATTCTACCCTAAGGAAGAAAGAGAGAGGGGGTAGAAGAGAAACAATGATCAACCCCTTTGAATATTCCCCTCCATTATAATATATAGGAAGAATAAGAGAGAGAGGAGGGAAGAATTCAAACTCTTCTCCAACCACTCCTGGGAGAACATTGGATTCACTTGAAGGCTCAACCACCAACCATTAATGCCCCCGCAAATCCACCCACAATCTATGAATCTTTGTTCCCCATGTCTGTTGGCGTGTTAAAAAAGGAAGAACGGTGGATCAAATCAAATCTGATCTAGTAGTTGGAGAAATCAAATTGCATATTAATGGCATGAAGACATTTTTCCATTTTTCACCCACCTAACCTTGTCAAAATTAAATTTTCAGGTTTCCATGGCATAGACGAGGTCGAGACCTTTCCAATGGTGCCAAATTTGTTGAATTTTAGGTACTGGATTGAAATATATGTCCATTTTAATGTTTGAGTTGGGTCCGTATGAAAATGGTGAAAACCAGTTTAGCAGAACAGGTCCACGGGCCCGAAATTCACTTTGCGCCTTTTGCACAAAAACATAAAAATGTAAAAATACTCCGCAGCCCCGCAATTCACTTTTGCCAAAAACTAGCTTCGGGCCCGCCGGTTGGCATTTTCTATTTGGGTGAAAAGTCCTCCCAGGTGCCCGCCTTGCCCACATGTAATTTAGGCTTGACACGTGGCTCCTCTGGGAATCGACAGAGGCACGGCTTATTTTTACACTTAACGCCTTTTTGGGCCAAATTTTTTAAACTCCTATGGTAACCCACCTTGACTTGAAATATGGCCACGTGTAGAGCTGGCGTGTGTTTGGGGACCGCTTTTTGGATTTTACTTTTGAAGTTGCACCGAAGAGACACATGGCTCCTTCCGTGACTTTCCTCTATTTTTCGTGTTTTGGCTAAGTCCTTTTCCAAGCAGCGGGGCATACTTCGACTTGAGACATGTGGAAGGATGGCGCGCATTTGGAACCCGCCTCTCGATTCTACCATTTGAATTTGTGCGAAGATGACATGTGGAGGCCTCCACTATCCCTTCCATACTTAGTCGATTTAAGCGACCAAATCTATCCCCCTTTTTGACTTTTGGACATGTGGAAGCTCCGCACTCGCTTGAGATTGGCCCTTGGGCCGCCCCTTTGAATTTGCACCATTGAGACACTTGGCACCCTCCGCTGACTCTACCCCATCTTGAATTTTCAATGTCAATCGACTCTGTCCCTTTTCGAACCTGGGACATGTGGAAGGCTAGCGCTTGTCTAGGAGACCCACTTTTAGATTTAATTTTGAATATGTGCGGAGCCGACACGTGGGTCCTTCCGCACTTGCGACACTTAGCCGATTTGGGTTGATGCCTTTTCTCGAACCCTAGACACGTGGAAGCCTCGCGCTCATTTGAGTCTCTGCTTTGGGTCGCGCCTTTGAATGTGCATTGTTGAGACACTTGGCACCTTCCACCGACACTCTTATACTTAACCGATTTGGGCCCACTGCCATTTGACTTCGTTGGACCTTGCCACGTGGAGAGTTGGTGCTAGTTTGAGTCTCTACCTTGGGCTCTTACTTTTGAAATTGTGCCAAGCTGACACGTGGTTCTTTCCACTCATTTGAAATTTTTAACGGCTAGCTTTGTCCCTTTTCATTTTCGGGCCTAGGACACGTGGAAGGCTAGTGCTTGTTTGGGAACCACCCTTGGCTTCGACCCTTGAAGGTGCACCGTTGAGACACTTGGAAGCTTCCACCGTCTCTTCCATACTTAGCCAATTTGGGCCCGCTCTGAATTGTTTGTGAAGCCCGAAGACTTTGAGCCTTTCCTTGTTTCTCTCCTGAGACCCTCGGCCTCCTTAACACTTTGTTTACCTCCTTTGAGCCTCTGGTTTATCCATTTTCGAGTCTTCCTGCAACATGACTATTAGATTCAAAACGTGGGGCTCATACGCCACGTAACCTGACCTTTAGATTTCTTCCTATGTAGGGTCGGATTTGGTCAATTTTACCGGGGCAAAATTGAGATAAAAATATGTAAATCTAGTTTTCACAGGGTCACAAGGTATCCTAAAGTGTTCTCTATCTGTCGCATTAGATTTGATGGGTCATCATAGCAATGTGCTTTGAATAGTAAAGTGATGAATTGTAAGAAAGAAGGAAGTATCAAACCCTAAGAAAAATAAAAGATGCAAAATGAATGGGTTAGACTGACCTTAGTCACCAAACTAGTGGTCTTATCACTGAGTGTTGCACTACATTTTGGACTTGGATGTAGTTCGGTGTGTGTGTGTGTGTGTGTGCATGTCATGCCCTAGGTGCTCTTGTGTCAGTCACACTTTGTGAAGTAGTAAAAATAATAACTATAGAAAATGTAATAGCATGTGTGCATGAAATAGAATAGAATCCTCCCCTATGTTGTGTGTGTTGATGCATATCTCCTAGCCTTGATGCATGACACTATGTGGATGCAAGTGATGCAATGGATGCAAATATAGATGGAGTGATAGTAGTATGTGATGTTAGGACCCTCATTATGGTCTTATAACTTTGTATTTATAGGGTTATCTTTCTCTAATTTCATAATTAACCTTGACATGACCGACTAGGAAAAAGATAAGGATGAAAAATGACTAGAAAGACCCCAAAAAGAAGTGAGAAAGTGGAACATGGATTAGGGTGCTCCCGTTGGGACTAAGGAGCCATGGGGTGCCCCAAGATCACGAGCCCTGGATGCCCCGATTTTAGGCTAGAATAACGGGAAAATTGTGAAACAAGTGGATATGTATAGAAAAATGTGAGAATGAAGAAATAAAATATAAAAAATAAGATGGCCAAAAGGTGGGATTAATTAGTACTTTCCTCACTTGAGAACCCTCTAAATAGTAGTATGAGACTGGGTTAAATAATGCCTAAAGTGCATGATTTTTTGTTTACATTTTCCCCCACTTTATGTTGGTGAGCGGAACACTCGGTAACATAAAGTAGATAGAGATGCGTACTTGATATCCATGTAGAGTGTAGAAGAAGACATGCCGATGGACTAGACTCAAGCGTGGAATGAAAAAAAAAAAAAGTGGAGGAGTGTGGATTCTAAAGATGAAAAATGTGCATAAAAAGTGATGAGAGTGAACCTAGGGTGGAACACATGTGTAGCTATTGTTATGTGTAGTGTACCTACATGGTTAGTAAAGGCAAGTGTCTATCGCCTTTGTGTTATAACTATCGTTGTCATTTTCACCGCTTTGTCATTGTTGTTATTCTTGAATTCTTGTTTCTCATACGACTGGGCTTGCAAGGAGAAAATGATCAAGTAGTGAAATATGTATGTATGTTAAAATGTCGTGTAAAATAGACATGTGTATAGAAATGTGTAAAGTAAAAAAATGTAAAATACGTGAAAATAAAAGTGTAAATAGAACATGTGCACCTGATCCATGTCAAGAAAAAAAGGTGTAGAAGGATATCCTGTATTGTTGTGAGTTTTTTGGGTGATCTCACTCCACCTTGGCTAGAGAAGTATAGGGAGGAAATGCTCTGTTTCCTCCAACCTTTAACCAATTTTGGTGAAATGTGTTGAGATATCTCTATATTGTCCTATTTTTGGGCAATCCGATGCCACTAGATGAAGTAGTGTAGAGAGGCACACCCACTGTAGAATCGCTCCACAATATTACCAAAGAACACCATTTCCTATAGAGGCCATTGTGTATGGAGTTTGTAGACTAGTTTGAACTCACTAATTGTATGTAAACCCACAATGCCAAGGGTGGAATGTGCACTATACTAAATCGGTGTAAATACAATGTGTTATTATAAAACCTTTATGATGCGCCCCTCTTTGGGGGCGCATGCAACATCGCTGAAAGGAGAATGTGGCCCCAAAAGAGGATCTACCATACTCTAACTTGTAGAAGTCTACCTTGCAAGGGGAAAGGGAAAGAACTTGGTAGATACCAATTCCTACACAAAAGGGAATGGCTAGCCAAAACAAATGTTAGTCCGAAAACACATGCATGCAATAAGACAAGTGCAAAGTACACAGACAATGTAGTAACTACCAAACAAAGTAGTGTAAACATGTAGGAAAACAAGTAGACCACACAAAGTGGGTTACGAACATGGGACGTCACTCACGATGTCACAAGACATGCAAGGCCATCATGGATGCAAACAATACACAAGTCTCACACAAAGAAAAGGGAAAATCCCGCATATTATGACAAATAAAGTAGATAAATAGAAACAAACAAGTAGTCATGGAAACATACAATTTTGAAAGAAACATGCTGCACATGGAACACTGTTAGCATGTTAGAGTGATAAAAAATATGTCAAAGCGTGTATGAGAAAGTAATATAAGATGCTAAGTACAAAATGAAACGATAACACACTGGATAAGATGAAAGTGGATGCCCCCGAAGACCAAAGATAGGAAGGGTAGAAGGCAAGCATCCATGCCGAGTGTAGAGTCATGTATCTGCGATCACACTAAACAAAGGTGTGAACTTGCATGTGTGTATGATAATGACATATAAGAAATCCATCTAAAATTTTTAGTAAAGTGATCATGCAAAACAATAGTAAGAAAAAATAAATGCCCCCAAGACAATGCAATATGTTGTGGATGGATGGAATTGCATGCAAGATGGAATGTTAAGAGCAATGTTCCCTCAAAGCGGATGGAAGTATATGCAATGAGGTTCATTTCGTTTCCCCCTTAGCGATCGAATGAACCGTAAACGAGTGTGAGTCAAAGGAAAATGGTCGAGTAGTGATGGTTGTTTCTAGCGTCTTGTGATGAGTATGAATATATAATTGTGATGAGATGCAACATGTGGAGAGATTTGTGTGAAACCTATAGCTGAAGCGTATATCATGACTTGTTGAATAAATGAGTGATGATTTATCCCTAAGCGTATATCACTATATGATGGAAGAATAAATATGTGTGATGATTTAGCCTAAAGTGTATGTCACTACAAAATGAGGGGAGGGAGTAGTGATGTAACCTAAGGTGTATACCACAGTAAGATGATAGTATAGGTGACAATTTAACCTAGGGTGTATGTCACTAGCGCTGGAAATGTCAAATGAGGAAAATGAGAAAATGTCACATGGTGAATGTAAGGTCCATTTGATTAGTAAACCCTCGACAATCAAGTATGGACGAAGGAACTAAAGTGTGTCATAGGGTGGTGAAAAAAAAATGTGGAAAATAATGTAGTATAAACGACTGCAAGCGATGAGTAGGGTATGTAAATGTGGGGTGTGGGAAATGAAATATAGGATGTGTAGGTTGTATATGATATGCAATTCGTAAGATGCGGTGATAGATGTAGATAAGCTATAGAATGTGTAGTGATAAAATGTAAATCTAGACCCATATATAATGTGACCTAATGTAAATGTAGGATGTAGGTGATCTGAAAATGGTACTTTTTAAAACTCGTACTTATCAAAATTTTTGGATTCTAAATTTTAACAAATTTCAAATTGATCAAGAGTACTTTTTAAACCAAAATTTGGGTGTTTTGAAACCCCAATTTCACAACTCTTTCTTAATGATCAATTAATCTTCAAATTCCAACTTAAGTGATTTAACTGAATCTATTACAAATCCATAAAGAAATAATCACAAAGTGAAATTAATTTTGCACTCAAACTAAATTCTTGATTCCTAAATTTTATACGTTCATTTATTTATAATCATTATGGATTGTGGATTGCAATATTTTCCAATGCATCCAATTTTCTCATTTTAATTGTTTTCTTAATCAAATTATAGATTTTTATCTGATCAAAAGCTTCACAAAACTGAAATAAATCCACAAAAACTAGATTGATAATGAAGTTTACTTGAAGGCTACGTCTCTAGATTCTCAAAAAGAGAATCAATCTATTCAACATCCAATGAAGTACAATTAACCCTTCAATAATGACTAATATACCTTTATACCTACATATGAGCTGATCTATGACTCAAGGAACTCGAACAATACCAGAAACTACTCCAAGATCGATCTGTGGCTCCTACAATGCTTCCATAGTGTGATTCCCTTGCAAATGTGACCTTTAAATGCCTACAACAGAAAATATATAACACTTCATGGAAAAATAAGACTATCACTGTCTTCGTTTCAATTCTAAGAAAAATTGCTTTTTACCCCAAGTCTTGAAAATGCCTCTAAGTGCCTCAAAATTCCACTTGAACGTAAATCGCCCTGCCATCACTCCCTTTACACAGTCTTCTCTGTGTCTTTATAAAACTCGCAAGTTGAATTTCATACCATCGAGACCCTCCAGTGAGTCGGTGAGTTGATAAGGTTTAGGGAGATGAGGTTGTCGGGCTCAAAACCCCGTGCCTCCTTTTGTGCCATAGGTAGCTTACACCATAGTGGGCTATATCTAACATCTACGAGGGAAGATGTTGTTTTAGAATTTAAAAAGGTGGTGAAGATAAGGTTAACGTGGCATATAGCCACACTTACAACATTTTGTTGTCATGCACAATAGATGATCGGTGTGTTTGGTTTAAACCAAGCGAGTCAAATGTATCTCCTTCACTATCGGTTGAATGTTTGGTTAAATGACCAATATGTGAGGGCCAAGTTGTAAGGTGTGCTACGCTATCCATTAAGCACCGAGATAAAACATTGACCCACCCCGTATATGGGGCCACAAACATTTTTGGTACTTTTGAGCTTTGGGAACTGCGTTGATTTGCGCCAATTAGGTGCCGAGCCATACGCCGATCATCCTGTGCATTGATTGATCTCTAAGGTAGAAGTGATAAGGCTATCCCGCCAAGGTAAAAGGGAATTTAAGCTATCACAAACCATAAGGATTTAAGCTCGATCCCAAACAATGTGAATTTCAACGATCATCTAGTCAATGTGGTAACAAATAGTGATCAAATCAGTGGGGGAGTTGATCACCCCACCAAGCTAAAAATAATAACTCGTCAAGATGCAATAGAAATTTCAAGCTCAATGACCTACAATGCAAAATTGATCTTATGGTGGCAAGCCATGTGGTGGCTTGAGGGCCCACCATGTCGGCGAACGCAATATAGCTCTCATGGCAATCGGCTCCTTCTCACAAAAAAATGAGCCTCTTGTTCTTGCCTAATCTTATGTGTGTGTGAAGGCCGAAGGTTGTAAACAAAAACACAACCTTCATTTTTCCCTCTTGCCATTTTCCACTTGTCACCTTGTAATTGGTCCACTTGTTGACCTATTGACCCATGTTGACCCGTTTAAGACCCATTCTTTGACTAGCGATAAAATCTGCATATGGACTCCATTTATGAAGTTTTGCATACCGTTGGAAAAGTTTCAGGATGATCTTCAACATGTTCTAGGTTTAGGAAAGTTTAGGGAATATTTGAATTCTAAAAAATCCTTTGAATCAATCCTCCCTAGGAAGACCATTTTGACCTCAAAATGTAAATTCACTCTGTTAAACTGTTTGAACGTTCTCTGCATATCACAAACACATAACCCAATTTATAACATGGTAATTTTTTTAAAAATTGCAATAAATTAAAACCATTGAATTAACATCACCCATGGCTTATACTGCAACTGATATGAAAAATCCAACTACCATATTCCTCTGTACAATCTGATCCTGCACTCACCATTGTTAACAATGCAAATGTAACTTGCATTCAAACTTGTTAGTGCAAAACTTGTACATACTATTTGCAACTATATCTGATAGTTAAAAATATTAAGCCTAATAAAAAGACTTATACATGTGCAAATATCATGCATAGCAACAAAGAGTTTGTATAAGTTGTACACACACAAACAATTCCTACAAGAAACAATTTTCACTACAACAACATACTAAATACAATTTCCAAAATTAGACATTTGATACCCTGATCATGCCCCATAGGAATAATTGTACATGCTACTGAAAGAATGAAGCTTCAAAACCATAACAAGAGAAATTCACCAAGTATGTTAAACCAGTCACCTATATCTCCCTCTTCTGGATACTTTACCAAATCCAAAGCAAAATAAATATGGAATTTATCCTTTTTACCAATCAACAAGATTTCAAAAATTCTTTGTTAGTTTGCATTTAATCAACAAATCACTATGCAAACATAAAATTGATAAATTACTTACCCACATTTTTCAACACATATTCCTATTTAAGTGTTTGAGTCAAGTCAATTTTGACCTGATTCACTGAAGGGGTCACAATGGTTGTTGTTACAATGCTATTCTCGTTTAACAAATTTTAATTTTTATTCTAGATGTAGCTACAACATTTGTCAATGACATGACCTATTTTCTTACAGTGACCACAAATTATTTGATCCATTTTTTTAGGATCCATATTGTTAGAAAATTTACCTTGACTACTTTTAGCTGAGCCAGGTTTAGGAGAATGAACTTTCTCAATATTTTCCAACATGGATTTATACTTCCTACACTTGGCCACACAATGATTAGATAACCCACAAAATGTGCATGGGTAACTATACAATATTGCTTGCATATCATAATAAAACTTTTCCAATGTAGAAAGTGGATCATTTTGTTTACCTTTTCCCTTACACTTGTGGTAAACCAAAGGTGGAGGGATTTCTATACCTCTCCATGGTGAATTATTGTCAAATCCTCCTGCTGAGGATGAATCACCTGAAGTTATTGGGGAAGCCTCTTTCTTTGTTAGAAGCTTGTCTTCTTCTAGCGGTCTTGAGTTCTCTCCAATTTCCTTTTTCCCTGTAATAAAAACCTCAGTCCTGCATGACGAGGTCTTTCTACCACCTATATGGGGTTAGTTATGCCTTGGTTATTCTTACCAAGGATAATTCCATTAAAACCCATCTTATCCAAAAGTTTAGATCCTATACCTTTGGTGTGTTTTTCAAATTCACCTAGAGCAATATCAAAATCCAACTTGGCTTTGGGAGAGGAATTAAGTGTTTTCTTACTTACCATGCATTCATCTATCATAGTGGATGCATCAATAGTAATAGGTACCTCTTTCTTAGGTCCATTAATTTGCAACACCATTAAGAGCTCATCCTTAGATTCTAGCTCTCTTTTTAGATCAATTTTCTCCTCAAGAGTCAATAATTGACATCTTAGGAAGGCATTTTCTTCCTGTATTTACTGATTGCATGCTTCAAGTTCCTCAAAATTGGTCTTGTTAGACAATTTTCCCATGGTTTCCTACACACCTGTACTTTCCAACTTTGCACACTGCAACTGAAAGATCAAGCCCAAAAATGCAAAAACCAAACTGAACCAATTAACTAAAGCAAATCAAGAGCTAAACTAGCTCTGATACCAACTTGATCTAAAAATGGTACTTGTCTTAAACTATACTTATCAAAAAATTTGGATTCTAAATTTTAACAGATTTCAAATTGATCAAGAGTACGTTTTGAACCAAAATTTGGGTGTTTTGAAATCCCAATTCCATAACTCTTTCTTAATGATCAATTAATCTTTAAATTCCAACTTAAGTGATTTAATTGAATATATTAAAAATACATAAAAATAATCATAGTGGAATTAATTTTACACTCAAACTAAATTCTTGATTCCAAAATTTGATATGTGCATTTATTTATAAATTTTGTGGATTGTGGATTGCAATATTTTCCAATGCATCTAATTTTCTCATTTTAATTGTTTTCTTAATCAAATTATAGATTTTTATCTGATCAAAAGCTTCAAAAAATTGAAATAAATCCACAAAAACCAGATTGATAATGGAGTTCACCCGAAGGCTACATCTTTGGATTCTTGAAAAGAGAATCAATCTATTTAATGTCCAATGAAGTACAATTAACCCTTTAATAATGACTAATAGACCTTTATACCTGCATATGAGCTGATCTATGACTCAAGGAACTCTGAAAAATACCAAAAACTACTCCAAGATCGATCCGTGGCTCCTATAGTGCTTCCACAGTGTGATTTGCTTGCAAATGTGAACTTTAAGCACTTAAAACAGAAAATCTATAACACTTCAAGGAAAAATAAGACTATCACTTGTCGTTGTTTTTGAATTTTGAGTAAAATTACTTTTTACCCAAGTCTTGAAAATTCCTCTAAGCACCTCAAAACTCCACTTGAATGAAAACTACATTGTCACCACATTTACATAGTATGCTCTGTGTCTTTTATAGAACTCTACGAGTTGATTTTCATACCACCGAGATCCTCCGTGACAGGGCGGCGAGTTGATAAGGTTTAAGGTGATGAGGTCACCGGTTCAAAACCCCGTGCCTCCTTTTGTGTTACGGGAAGTTTACACCATAGTGGGCTATATCCCACATCTACCGATGAAGAGGTCAGTTTAGCCTTTAAAAAGGGTGGGTCAAGATAAGGTTTACGTGGTATATAGTCACACTTGTAATGTTTATTTACCACATACAATAGTTGATTAGTGCGTTTGCTATAAATTGTCGAGTCAAATGGATCTCCTTCATTGTTAGTTGAATGTTTGGTTGAACGAACAATATGTGAGGGTCAAGTTATAAGGTGTGATGTGTTATCCATTAAGCGCCGAGCTAAAATTGACTCCGCCCATGTAGATAGGGCCACGAACATTGTTGGGAATGCTTTGAGTTTTGTGAATCTGTTGATCGCGCCAATTCCTTTATACCGCATATGATCTAATATATGACTTAAGGAACTCGAAAAATACCAAACCGCTCCAAGATCGATCTGTGGCTCCTATAGTGCTTCCACAAAGTGTGATTCACTTGAAAATGTGAACTTTAAGCACCTAAAGCAGAAAATCTATAACACTTCAAGGAAAAATAAGACTATCACTGTCGTTGTTTTTGAATTTTGAGTAAAATTACTTTTTACCCAAGTCTTGAAAATGCCTCTAAGCACCTCAAAACTCCACTTGAATGAAAACTACATTGTCACCACATTTACATAGTCTGCTATGTGTCTTTTATAGAACTTCTGCGAGTTGATTTTCATACCACCGAGATCCTCCCGGAGAGTCGGTGAGTTGATAAGGTTTAAGGTGATGAGGTCACCGGGTTCAAAACCCTGTGCCTCCTTTTGTGTTACGGAAGTTTACACCATAGTGGGCTATATCCCACATCTACCGATGAAGAGGTCAGTTTAGCCTTTAAAAAGGGTGGGTCAAGATAAGGTTTACGTGGCATATAGTCACACTTGTAATGTTTATTTACCACACACAATAGTTGATTAGTGCGTTTGGTTTAAACTATCGAGTCAAACGGATCTCCTTCATTGTCAGGTTGAATGTTTGGTTGAATGACAAATATGTGAGGGTCAAGTTATAAGGTGTGATGTGCTATCCATTAAGCGCTGAGCTAAAATATTAACTCCGCCCATGTAGATAGGGCCACGAACATTGTTGGGAATGCTTGAGTTTTGTGAACTGTTATCTGTGCCAATTAGGTGATGTGCCATACGCCGATCATCTCGTGCATTGTTTGATCTCCAAGGTAGAAGTGATAAGGCTATCCCACCAAGCTAATAGGGAATCTAAGCCATCACGAACCATAAGGAATTGATCTCGATCCCGAACAATGTGGATTTCAATGATCATCTAGTCAATGTGGTAACAAATAGTGATTAACTTGGTGGGGAGTTGACCACCCCATCGAGGTAAAAATAATAGCTCTTCAATCTGCAACGAGAGATGTTGAGCTCAATGACCATAATGCAAACTTGATCTTTTGGTGGCAAGCCACATGGTGTCTTGAGGGCCCACCATATCAGCGACCGTAATATAGCTCTCACGGTGACCAGCTCCCTTCTGTTACAAAATTTGAGCCTCTTGTTCTTTCCCACTCTTACATGTGTCGAAGACCGAGAGGTTACAAACACAAAACACAACTTTCATTTTTACCTCTCACCATTTTCCACTTGTCACCTTGCAATTGGTCCACATGTTGACCCATTTAAGACCCATTCTTTGACCGGTGATACAATCTGCATATGAACTCCATTTCTAAAGTTCTACATACCATCGGAAAGGTATCGAGATGATTTTTAGTGTAGTATAGGTTTAGGGAATTTTAGGTAAGATATGAATTCTCAAAAATGCTCTAGATCGGTAGGGATGAAAATGTAAAACTAGAATCATAAGAGATGATGTCTAGTGTAATATATAAAATGTACAATATGAAAAATGCACAATATATAATGTGACGAAGTGTGTAAATATTTGAATGAATGAAATGAATGCTTGTATAAAAAATATAGAATTCCTCGTGTATGATGCACAATGTAGGAGGAATTGGAAGATGTAATGCCTATGGTGCAGTGTGTGGGGTTCAGTGTAATGGTAATCCCTCAACAATCAAGTGTGAACTGAAGCACAAGAGTGCGCCATTGTAATGATGGTGAGATAATGCATGATATGATATACCTATAAGAAATGACAATAAATGATAGATAGAGAGTGTGTGATTTAAGACTATGTAAGTATGCGAAAAGAGAAGGGGGGGATGTGTGATGGTTATGCCCCCCAAGCGTGTATGAAGAAAAATTCAACTGATAAGGATGAAGGATGTAGGTTTATTTACTATTGTCGGTGATGATGAAAGTATAGGACCATGCTTGAGTAATGGTGGTATGGTAGAAAAATGCTGCACGGGGAATGAAGTCGATAAGCATGCGATGGATGGATATAAGTCTAATATCGTGGCATATTGGAGTGTGTGGACGATGGAGATCGAGGTAATGTCCTATGTGAAGAGGAGGAAAATCCACGTGGAATAAAACAAGATGGTGATCGGTGGTGGGAATAGGTAATGGTCCTAGGAATAGGCCTATGCCGGTGTGTAGGACTAATGCAAAGTAGAGCGGTTGGAGAGGATAGTTGAGGAGGTGAAGTAGGAGTAGAATGTATTGTGGGAAACACCATAGGAGTTGTGTAAGGAAGAGGAGAGGATGTATGAGAAACGAGACTAGAAGGTGGCGATAAGGGAGGTGAAGGAGGGATGTTATTCATGGAAATAACTTGATTGTCATAAAAATTTTAAGGCGTAAGTGGTTTATGGAAATAATATATTGGGATTGATGGATCCAGTTAATACTAAGAAGCATGTCACATCCCTTGACTGCTTGACTAACATGGAAAGGGACAAGGAGAGTAATAGGACCAACTATGACTGGTAACTTGAAAATACCAAAAGTTCATTTGAACGTATAGTCGATGTGCGATGGAGGGTAACCGATAGATTGGAAGAAGGATAGGGAACATTCGGTAATAGGCACAAATGGATGAACCTTAGTATTGTTGACGGAGGTTGAGCCAATAGATGTCTAAATATATAAATGATCGGACGTGAACGTAGCATTGTAATTAGTGTTGGAAAAGGATATAACTGATGTCAAAGTAATAGTGTGAGCAATAAGAAAGTCAAGGGTCCTGTGAAGAAGACATTTTATGACAGAGAAGGTTAGAAGATGGATCAATTTGTTTAGTATCATGTTTGGGTAATGGGTTGTTAAAAAATTAGAGTTTATGGTTATTTTTAGTGGGGACGGATGTTGGAGATTTTGAAAGATAAATGTGACCATTGTTGAGAAGATATTGAATGAGATGTCGAGTTTGAAACAATGATTAATGGAATTCCCAACACATTGATGATAATCATAGTAAGAATGGTCATCAAAGTTACGTCCTTTGGTCAAGATGGGTCGAGCTGTAAAGGTGATGGCAAGGTTATGAGATTACTATCGATGAGTTGTGGCAATAAGATGCTTGGCGGTGTACTAAGCTTAGTGAGAGGATGCCTATATGGTTGAGGTCACAATTCCTTAGTAGTGGAGACCACATTAACAATAGTTGTTCGATCGCTAGATTTAGGTGTAGGTACTTTGAACAATGTCTTACTTGGAGCGCGGCATAGGAAGAAGGTGAATCTTGGTACTTGAGCTTTCCTACAAAGATGAGTTTAGTCTCGCGAAGCTTGAGAGTGTGAAAAAGTTGATCAAATGATGAAAAATTCTCAAAGAGTACACTATCTTGTAAAGGTGGCAATAGAATATGAATGAATAAATCCTATAGTTCAGAGTCTGCGAGGACATTGGTCATCTTGGCTAAATTATGCTTCTGTTGTAAGATGTAATTGGGGAAGCCTTCATTAGAGTCTTGTTTAAGATGAGCTAGTTATGCGTAAGAGAGTGTGGAACTAATATTGATAGAAAATGCATAATAAAAGTGTCATCGAGATGTGTAAAAGAAACCACCGAATGGACAGGTAAGTCATAGAACCAATGCATCGCATAGTCTTGTAGGCTATGTGGAAATAACTTGCGAGGATAGTATGATCATCAGTGTAATCAAGACATGCAACATGAAAAGCATGGAGATGTTCCTATGGGTCACCATGGCCTTTAAAAATGGGAAATTTGGGAGAGATGGACTGGGATTCTCACGTAAGGCTGATTAAAAGTTAGTAAGAACATCAAGTTGTTCTGGTCAACATTAGTGTCTTTATCATAGGACTTCTCACTATTAGTGGCTTTGATTTCATGAAGGGGAACTTAGTTGGAGTTATCTAAGGGGTTTTCAGTCATAGAGGTAGGTATACTAACCATGGATCCAAAGTGGTACAACGGAAGAGAGAAGGAAGTTTGCAGTAATGAAGGGGTTCAAGAAACCACTACCAATAACATGAATAAGATGGGATTATGAGGGACGTGTTCACATGTGGGGTTCACCAAAATGATTAACTAAAAATGGAAATATAATACTATGAAAGTATAACCACTAGTTAATCTAAATAGGAGGACTAAAATGTTGTATAAATGCACTTAGACAATATAGAGTAAGTGTAAATAATTATACTAAGTGAAATGAAACCCTAATTATGCAAGGAAACAAGGAGAAATGACTTAGATGATTAAGGAATACTGCGCAAGTTATCACAGGTCTGATAATAAAATCCAAGAGCAGGAATGAACATTCGAAGTCCTGAAAAATTCATATCCGGAGGATCGAGCATACTTGAGGCACTGAGAATGTACATTGGGGTGCCTGGTATGCAGATTAGGCACCTTGATTTATGTAAAAGCTTTGAATATAGTTTTTACACGGTCATAAGGTATCCTAAAGTGTTCTTTATCTATCACATCGAGATCTACTAGGTTACGCCAAATGTGTTAAATAGTAAAGTGAAAACCTGCAAGAAAGAAGGAAGTATCAAACCCTAAGAAAAATAAAAGACGTAAAATGAATCGGTCAGATTGAGCTCAATTACAAAACTAGTGGTCTTATCACTGAGCGTTGCAATACATTTTAGACCAGGATGTTGTTCTGTGTGTGTGTGTGTGTGCATGCCATGCCCTATGCGCTCTTGTTCCAGTCACACTTTATGAAGTAGCGAGCAATAATAACTATAGAATATGTAAGAACATGTGTACATGGAATAGAATAGAATCCTCTCCACATGCTATGTGTGTTGATATAGATCTCCTAGCCTTGATGCATGACACTATGTGGATGCAAGTGATGAAATGAATGCAATTCTAGATGGAGTGATAGTAGTATGTGACGCTAGGGCCCTCATTATGGTCTCATAACTTTGTATTTATAGGGTTCTCTTGCTCTAATTTTGTAATTAATCCCAACATGGCCAACTGGGAAAAAGATAAGGATGAAAAATGGCTAGAAAGATCCCAAAAAGAAGCAGGAAAGTTGAACATGGATCGGGGCACCCCAGGTGGGACATGGGTGCCCTAAGGCACCCTAAGTACAGAGCATGGGCACCCCGATTTCAGGCTAGAATGATGAGACAATTGTGAAACAAGTGGATATGTATAGAAAAATATGCAAAAATGATGAAATAAAATATAAAAATTAAAATGGCCAAAAGGTGGGATTAATTAGTACTTTCTTCACTTGAGAATCCTTTAAACATAGTATGAATGGGTTAAATAATGCCTAAAGTGCATGATTTTGTGTCTACAATAGGTCCTAAAATACGAGACTTGAGCGAGACAAAGTCCAAGTCAAAAGAGGAAATACAAAGATTTGATAAGTCCTGCAATACAAGACTTGGGTGGACAAAGTCCAAGTCAAAAGAGTGAATCAAACGTTTCAATGGGTCTTGAAGTACGAGACTTGGGAAGACAAGATCCAAGTCAATGGATGTGTGATGAGATAAGTCTTCCGGAGATTGAAAGACCTATGTGATTATAGAGGAAGATTGTTGATGTAGGGAATATGTTGAAATCCATATTCACCTCTGAATAGGGATGGAATTTCAAATTATATTTGCCTATCAAATTAAATTTTGTTGACGGTCTAGTTCTTTTATGTACACTGTAATTTCCATTTTTTATTTTTATTTTTATGATTTCTTCCTATATATTTTTATATATTTAAATAAGATTATTTCTAAAAATTATGGTTTTATAAATTTTCAACCAGTCATTCTCTACGATTACCAATTATTTTTGTTGATAATATATGACTAAAATCACAAAAATGGCCCACATCCCGTCAATTTCTAGGCCTTCCCGTGAGTGGAATACTCGTGAAGAAAGAATGAGTGATATCTAGATGTATATTTAGGGCTCCTTATAGGTCGCAGAGAGGAGATATTTAGTGTTGCTCCTTCTAGGTTGTAAATTAGATGATTTGACAAAATATTTTCAATTAACGCTTGAAAAGGTTGTATAAGGATATTCTTGGGTATATGTACCTCAAATAATATACTCATGTAGATGTATTGAAAGTTAAGAATCATCTTTGATGAAATACCTGCAAGATGGATCATATGAGGAATAACGGACATAGAAGGTTGCATTGTCGCAAGTGTCTAAGCTTGTTGTGGTTGTGCTTTGACAAGAAGACTAGATATGTTAGATATAGGAGTCAAAATGGAAATAATAGAATCAAGATCAATGATGCTTGATGATGGAACCTCTTCTCGTCATGTCAAGGGTTAAAAGAGAGTCTTGGAGTAAAGTCAAGCTATTGTTAGGTGTCGAAGATTGCCCAAAACAGGTTCACTTTGTCTATTTGGATTAAAGGAATAAAATATGGAGAAGAAAGAGATTGGTTTGAAGGAAGAGATAGTTGAATTTCATCATGATATCGTGGAGTGTCGGTATGTATAGAAGTTGGGAAAATAGTCAACTCTTCATTAGAAGCTATGGAAGTTGATGTGTCATTGGTTGCGAGAACTTCATCATTAAGCTCTATGGAAATGGTTCCATCATCAATTAAGTCATGATCATAATGACAAAGAGGTGTACAATCATCAGTAGAATGTCCTTCCATGAGATAGCGTTCACAATATGTGGATGCATTGTATGCGATCTAGGATTGGGTTCCCCATTTGAAAAGGGTATTGTAGGTGGATATTCGATCATGTTAGCCATTACTAATTCTTGAAATGCACTAGATAGAATCTTTTTAATAGGTGTAAATTGACGTTTAACGGTGTCCTGAGTAGTATCATCAATACAAGAAATTATAAATTTATAATTAACATTGTTCGCGATTCACCATGTTTGTGAGATTTACCCTTTGCATCATGGTTAGATGATAGGTCTACAACCACTATGTCTCTATTGTCAATAAGGTCTTGGATGTAATTGCGGAGTTTTTTTGCATTTGTATATTTGATAACCATCAATGGATTGAAAATTTCAATATGTGTTGGGTCTATACCAACCTAGCTTAGGTTCACCTTGAGGGAATGATTATGTAATAGGATAAGTAACCATATTAACACTTTCCAGTTGTTTCAAGATGTTTGAAAGAGATTCCCCAAATATGTATATTGTCTTCAATTGTAATCATGAGGAGGAGGAAAATTTTCTCTTTTGGAATGGTGACAGATGGTTTAAACTTAATCGATTTAATGTATTATTTTGTAAGTTTTACACATTGTGATTATATCGTGACATTATCATTGACAACGTTATAGTTTCAGTAAATGTACCTAGGTTTATCATGAGAAGTGCTAGATTTTTTGTTGTTGTAATGATTATGCCCATTGTCTTTTTAATGAGGCTTGATTAAGCCTTTAGAAATGAGATATTTTTTTATTTGAGTTCCCTTCTCGATAAATTCCTCAAAAATGTTGAGGCAGTGCATCTACATATGAATGGACAACTCGTCATTAAGGTTAGGGATGAATATGATAACCATTTATTTCTCAGGGATTGAACATGGGAATTGACTTGCGATTCTGCCATTGTTGTAAGAACTATGCAAAGTTTTCATTTTGTCATTGTTTGGCATTGCACAAATGCATCATGGTTATTTCAGAATCAAAGTTGAAAGAGATGTGTTGGATGAACTTCTCAAAAAGGTTCGTGAAGGTATAGATAGATCCCTTTAGAAGGTGTAAGAACCAGGATAAATATTTTTCACCTAGACTCTTAGGAAAGAGGTGCAAGAGATAGATGTCATTGTAATCCACCTCTACGATGCCATGAAAAATTCTTTGACATGATCTCTAGGATTAGTTTTTCCCTTGTATTTGTCAAATTTGGGAATCTCAAAAGAGTGTGGGAAGGGTGTGTTTAAGATGTCCATGTCAAAAGGATATGGACATAGTTCGTCAAAATTGAAGTTTTTGTGTTGTTTTTGCATACCTGAAATTGTGTCCTTCATCATTTACCATTCTTGAGAAAATGGTGTATTAGTTTCGGGATGAAATGTGATTTATATTTGGTATGATTCTTGTTCTCATTATTGGTCTCGAAATGATTTTTGAAGGTTTTGTCACTTTTTTCACGTGTTCAATACCTTTGGTATCATTGTTAGTGACTATATAGGATATGATAGCCAATTATTTTTCCATAGCATTGATTTTATAAAGCAAGGATTGGTTGGGATTATAGGGTAAAGCATTGGATGTGCATTTATCATTGGCATTTGTTTTACTTGGTGCTTCATCATTTTGTTTGTTTGACTTGAATGGTGGACCCTCAGGGGATTGAGGTTGTGCTTTTAAGGATTTTACTTCATCCTCATCAAAGTTTGAGGGAAATATTTATCCCATTGCGGGGCGAAGAAGGAATTGCTCCATTTTTTTGTAAAGTGGTGTCGATAGAAAGGTTTTTAAATTGGTCTTCGTCCTCTTCATGTAAGCTGATATGGAAAGGATTTATTTCCTCTCGTCAAAAGGACCGTAATCACGATGTCACGTTCCCACCATTGTTGAAAGAGGGGAGGAACAAGAAGAATTATGATAGAAAAATCATCTCTTAGCAAAGTGAATGCTAAGATGGGAGAGGGAAGAAGATGAAAAATCTCAACCCTTAGAAAAATGAGTGGTAAGAGAGAAGAAGTGAAAAATAGTTAGTTGACTGTATCTCAATCTTAACAAATTGATAGTTAAAAGAAAGAGGGGATAAATGAGGTTAGATTTACTCCTCCTGTTAACAAAATTGGGTGCTAAGGGAAGAGAGACTTAACAACGTGGACATGATCAACTCTTAATCAAAATGAGTGATAAGAGTGATGAAGAGATGTGAAAATGTTAACTCCTAACAAAATGAGTGTTAAGAAGAAGGAAAATAAAAAGTGACTTCACAACACTTAACAAAATGAATGATGCTGAGGTGGAAGATGGTTTGAGATGTTAGTTTAGATGATTCTTAACAAAATGAGTGTTAAGAAAAGTGAAAAAGGAATGAAAATATTTTTGATCGTTTACAAGGTGAATATAAAGAGGAAGAGTCAAAATAAGTTAATGTGCTCAACTTGCGAAAAAATGAGTGCCTTAAAAGGAGAGTAAAAAAATGATGGACGATGCTCAAATCTTAACAAAAATGTGTTAAGGGAAGATACTTAGGAAAAAGTGATGAGTTTTATCGACATTTAACAAGGTGTATGTTAAAAGGGGATCTTGAACAAGACGATGAAAAATTTCTACTTTTAACAAAAGTGTGTTGAAAGAGGAGACAAGACAAGGAAATGAGAGTACTTAATAAACAACAAAGTGAATGTCGTCATAAGAAGTGAAGAAATGATGATGAAAAGATACAAATATCACAAAATTGGAGATAAAAACAAAGGGAAAGTGATGGATGAGTGATCTCAAATTAAAGCAAAGTGGATGCTTTAAAGAGAGGAGTGAAGAAATAACGACATTGTCAAAAATGCAACAAAATGATTGTGAAGTATGGAAATGTAAGATGATGAAAGAGAGATAGGGAATATGTCTTCAATTCAATAAAGTGAATGTGAAATGTGATGGCGTAAGAGGATGGGATAAAGAGATTAAATAATGTTGTCAATTCAAAAGTGAATGTGCAACGCGACGATGTAAGAATGTTAAATGCTTAGAGTTCAACAAGATAACATTAAACTTAAGAATTACAAAAATGAGAGATCAAGGTGATCAAGAGGGCAATTGACCGTGATAAAGTGAGTATCACGATGTTAAGAATTATTAAAGAGGAATGAAAGTTCTTAAGTGTGGATATGGATGTACGTAACCTAAGACTTATACACTTTTATAAAGTGACAAAGGTGGATTAGAGAGAAATCATGAATGATGAAAGTGAAACACAAGTGTGTAACAAATGAGAAAAAAAAATTAGTGAAATTTTTGGCCTCTACCTTAGATTGTCTTGGACAAGGCGTGGATTCCTAGGTGGTTCAATCAACTAGGTGTTAGCAGTATACCCGAGCGATCATAGTGTTATTGCTAGTTGTTGGCTTTACCTTACCCCCAAACCCCGAGAAAATATATTTCTCGAATGAATCACACTGGGGGTCACCACTAAGGATATCTCGTGACTCTAACTCACAAGGCTTTACTAGTCAATTGGGATAAAAGGTGCCCATTTTGTCAGCTAGTTCCCTCAATGTGCTGACTACTTTGGGGTTCCTATGGTAATCCTCAAAAGAGTTTTATGGATTATGCCAAGGCACTTCCCATAGTTATGCGCATGAGTTTTTACCTTTATTTGAACTTGTAAATATAGTTTGTAAATAAAATGTTTGTTTTATCTTGTTTATCAACAATTTCCTACACACAAGAATTAGTAGTTTGAAGCGTACGATCAAAGGAGACCTCCAGCTAGTAGTTTGTAAGTGTTTTAATCAACCTTTATGAGAAGGTGTCATGTAAGCAAGGATTAAATAGTGCTCTTAAGGTAGGTAAAGGCCAAAAAGGAAAAAATAGTTGACATTTCTGATTTCCCAGATCGCTTAGAAAGCACAAGGAAAGAGCATATGTGTGAACAAGCTTTGATTAAGTGAAAAGCATTAATTCCCCATAAAGAGAAACAACCATGTTTTGATTCCCAATATCACTTAGAAAGTGCAAGGGAAGAGCATATGTGTGATTGCACAATGATTAGTCTCACAAAAACAAAAATGACAAAGGAAAAGCATGCAAAACATGTTAGAAAGTGTTAGTTTACATTGCAAAATGATTTAATGTGTACAAAATGGCTAAAAAGTAATAAAAAAGTAGACCGAAACGACTAGTCACCCTATTTTAATAACTTTTACAAGTAGTCTTGTTTGTGACAAGGATGAAAATAAGAACGAAAAAGGGGTTGAAACATTGAAATGGTGATCTAGAAAGTCTTTATGAGTGAAAAGAAAGTCGATTAGAAGCGTTTGATGTCCATGTAAGATCAAATTCAATAGTTAGTCCGTTTAATGAAATTGATGAAAAAATAAATAGAATATCGAAATTAGTTTGGAAAAATACCTAATAAAATTAAAGAAACTAATTAAGCAAACTAATGAATAAATAAAACAAACTAATTAACTGAAGTAAGTAAATAAATTAAACTTATCTAATTAATGAAACTAATGAAATAAATCAAATTAATGAAGGAATTAAATGAATGCAAAAATCAAAATAACTAAGTAATTAAAGTAATGAATACATTAAACCTATCTAGTTAATAATATTAATGAAATAAAATAAACCTAACAAATCTTGGAAAACTATTTAAACATATTTAAATGTAACGAAAAATGAAACACACATATAAACAACATGTATAAGAAAACCTAAAGTTATTATAAACTTAAAACTAAAGAAAACCTAAAGTTAAAACTATAGAAGAAAGCTAGTGGAGACAGAAAAGCTAAAAAAACAAAATAAAAATAAAAAGACCTAACCCTAAGTTAAAAACAATATGTTAAACCTAAATCTAAAAGAAATTATAAAACAAAATATGGATTTGTGTTCGGAGTATGTTTTGGATTGTTTATTTTGTGTGTTTATTTGAGTAGGGCTCGGGGGTCATAGCGTGTTGGGGGTAGGAGTTGGAGAGGTGCATTAGGATCGATGGGTGAGTTAGTTCGAGTTTTTGGGGAAGGGGATGGTGAGGAGTCCCGGGGCTGGGTCGTTGGTCGAGTCCGAGGTAGATTAGGGGGAGTGTTAAGCCAAGGCTGGCTCGGGATTAGGAATGGGGAACATGAGTTAGAGTGGTTAGGGGTCCGAGGGATGTGGGGTGCGGGAGTCAAGTTTCTCAACAAGGTAACTTGTCGATAGGGGAAAGAAAGCTTGCATGAAAGGTAGAGTAGGGGGTGGGGAGAGTGTGAGGAACTAGTTTAGCTTGAGATGGCTAGGGAAGGGGAGGGGGTGTTATGGGGTTAGGATAGCTCGTTAACGAAAAAAATTTAATCAATTTTTATTGCTATTTTTTAAATGAAAATAAACACAAATTTATTTTAGTAATCTACATTTTTTAATTTTTTAAAAGAGTTTTTGTAAAAAATTAACCATGATTTATTTTTGTGTGTAGGTTTAGAGCAAGATACACAAAGAAATCGAGATAATAACCATGAAAAATCCTACCAAGAACTCAATGCTATCTATTTTTACCCCCTGATAAAATAGACAACTTGGGAGGATGGGTTTGAGCACTAGAAAATGATTCATGGAGCAATCTGAATGATACAACTGATATATGAAGTTTAGGAAGCATTATAAGTGATTCAGGGAAGTTTTGGAGGTCTTGGGGCCATCCATTAGAAGTAGGATTTCGGGCCTTAAGGAGTTTGTAGTGTGAAAGAGGACTTGAGATTCAATGGAATATTTTGATAGCTGTGTCAATAATTATAAGTCCAACAAAGTGCTTATGGAAGTCATTTTCCATGCCCTACATGGTGTAAAAGATGAGACATCTTGAAGCATCATACACTTCCCAAGGCAGTTCATTCTTCTGGCACACAACCGGAAATCCCGAGAAATAAGGATCCATTTCGAGGTGATAAATTAAAAATGGATCTTTATACTACCACCATTCTATTTAATGGGTTTTTTCCATGCAAAATCATATAAAATTTCACCCCAAAACTCATTCGAGAGCTCAAGATATCACCTTCGAAGTTGGCCTCTTGGGGTTGGTCGGTGGGTTGGATGCCCGGTGGTTGGTCTAGTGGGTTGGATGCCCGGTTGGTTAGGTAGGTTGGCCGGGTCACATTTTTAGACATGTATGGACAATTTTAGACACCCATCGCACCCCTCACATTTGCACGACACAAAGGTTGGACGGTACATTAAGGTTGGTTGGGTCACCAAGGTTGAACGGTATGACGAGGTTAGATGGGTCACATGGTTAGTCATGTCACAAAGGTTTGATAGTACGGAAAGGTTGGTCGAGTCACCAAGGTTGGTAGGGTAGCATTTTTGAGGCGTCATACGAGACAGGTTGGTCAGCCCAACAGATGGATGACCATCAGGATGGTCGGGTAGCTCATGGTACAGATAGAAATAGATGGCCATCTAACCCCCTTGGGTTGGATGACCCACAATGCGAGAGATGGGAACTAGGATTGGTCGAGACCACGGTAATGTAAGACCCACATAGTTGGATGTCGTCAAACCTCCCAGGGTTGGATGGTCGAAGTCATAGGTGATGTGAGGTTGGTTGAGTCACTAGGTTGGTCGGCTCATCGGTTTGTCGAATACGAGGATGGAGGAGTTGCAATACATACGAGGGTAGGTAAATGAATGGCATCCCAAAATCATAATTAATGAGGCATGACACCCATGACTGCCCATGTAGGAAAAGTACCAAAATGAATGGTTACCCATACCTCTTTAATGCATCCTACCGGTTGGTGACCCAATTTGCCTATATATTGTAAAATTTGCCTCATTTTGAAGGGGATTTTTTCAAAAGGAAAAGGAACTCTATCAAAATTGTATGAATTGCATATTTTTCCTTCCATTACATTTATAAGTATATTGTGCATATATCTATCTCTTTGCAAGGTCCATAGTTTGTTGTGCTTTACGAATATAGGGAATTGATTGTTTTCTTGGACTGTGGCATTTCTACCAAATTTTCCTCCTCGATTCTCCCTATTTTTCACTCACTGGGATTGTCTCATCCTTTCTTGGTGCATCACCTTCACTTAGAGTAGTTTTATTTCATGCATCTTTCTATCCATGTCTCCTTGGAAAGCATTAGAATAGGGTTAGTTTAGCTTTCCATTCTCTGCACTTTGGAGAAGTTGACACTAGGTTAGAAGAAGAAGCCAACTTTCTCCAGAGGATTATCCTACTTACAAGGTCCCACACTATAGGATAATCCCATGTTATGCAGGTTGTATTGGTTTCCTTGTACACAAAATCACAAGAAATCAGGGGTGCTGTAATTTTGACATAACAATTTTGGCACGTCCGGTGGGATGAGAAGTTGATATTTTCACTTTTTTTTTTATCAAGATTAGGTGTGTCTTGGTGAATTTCCAGCCTTTAGAAGCTTTGTAGCAACACCTCTGGTGACTCCGTCATTCAAATCTAGTGGTTTTAGTAGCCCAAGTTTATCAAGTTCATGAGAAGAGTGCAAACTCGGTCTAGAACAAGAGAAGAAGGTATATTTGAATACTTGCAGTTATCTCTAGGTAGAGGAAGGAGAGGAAGAAGAGAAAAAGGTCTCCATCTCCACCAAATAAAACATTATCCACACCTCCACCTGGTAGACCCTTTCTTCAATTGACTAGGTTTCTTAGGCCACTCAAGATGGCTCACCTACAACCACCAAATCAGCCACCTCCAAACCCCTATGCAAATTTCATGGGCAACAGTCCACTTGCCCTTAATGCACAAAATCTGGTCTCGATAGTAGCATTAAAGAATATTCCATACTTCACTGGAGAAAATCACACAACTCCCATCAACCACATTCAAGACATTGCAAATGTCTATGCCATACATGAGATTGCCAAGATGGATGTTGCAGTCAAGTTATTGGCTTATTATTTCAAAGGAAAAGCATTGCAGTGGTTCAAAGGCTTGGGAGCAGGATCAATTCAAAATTGGGATCAATTGTGCATAACCCTATGTGGCTAGTTTTGGGGAGAGGGATGAAAACTTATCCTTTTAGAGAAGATGACTACAATCAAAAGGGAACCAACTGAGAAAATGATAAACTTCAATTCCAGATTTCAAAGAACATGGGAAAGGATCCCAATTACGGTCATACCAATAGTTGAAGGTGCATTTCTCTATTTTCTTAAAGCTCTAAATTTTGATATATCTGTTATGATATAATCTATGGGAGGAATAACCCTACCGATGCCTATGTCATAACCATTAGAGCTGAGAATTTCCTAATTCAAGCTGGTAAACTTGCACCTAGGCCACCTATGCCCCTCTATCTGGATATGGGGAATCCTAATCCTAATCAAACACCTACAATAGCCCCCATCCATGCTCTAAGAAATCAAAGTTCAAATGAAGCCTCCACTTCTTCTAGTACTTCTAAGGAACTCCAGGAAGTCATGAAACAATTACAGAATTTGGGGAATGAGTTGGTGACAATCAAAAGGTAGCAAGCTCAGAGCTCCAGACCTTACCAGCCTCAAGCTCAAACAAATAGGCCTCCATATCAGCCTAACAGGCCTCCCGCTCAGAAAACAAAGAAAAATCCAAACCAAGGGTAGTCTCAAACTGCCAGACCATTTCATCCTTACAACCCTAATGTAGTTTCAACATCTAGGGCTTTGGTTCTAGCTCAAAACAACATGGCTCAAGAATATGAGTGGTGCTTCCCATGCAATCAACCTCATAACCAATCGATGTGTTTCAATGGTACTTTGAATCAAGATCTTATGGTGACAACAACGGTGTGGAACAAGAGACAAGAAAAGAAGGAAATCAACAGGAGGAAACAACTCAGCAAGAGGCATCTTTGAATGAGACCACACTTGTCAATTGGCAGGTTGAAGATTTATGTGGTATAAATCAAGCCCCTTCTCAAAGTGTAGCAGCCAATACATGGTCTAAGAAGAGAAATATTAGAGAGGGATAGTCATCCAATTCAAATGATCCACAACCCTCTATCACCCAACAAGGTATTGGTAACCAAAATGCAGCTCCTAATGTGCAAGGTTAGCCCAAGCCACCTTCTAGACTAGCTCAAGTGTTGGTTGTAACAACCCATGTGTAAGAAAAAACTATGCAAAGTAAGGGGCAATAGAGAGATAACTCATCTCCATTCAACATTATTGAGAAGATGAGGAAAATGAATGTAAACATCTCAATGTGGGAGTCATTAGCTATCCTAGGACAAAGAGACCTATTGCAAGCTGCTATGGCAAATTGGTCAGCATCGAATCAATCATCCAAAGAGCAGGAGAAGGTACTCACCAATGCATCTCAACAAGGAGGAAATTAGGGAGGCCAACAAGGTAAAAATTTGAAGCCCCCACCATTCTATATCTCATTGATCATTAGAGATAAGTTGGTACATAATTACATGATTGATTTAGGAGCAAGTAGCTCTGTAATGCCAAAACAAATAGCCGATCAGTTGGGTCTTCAATATGAAGTCATTTCTAAAGGTGTGGTGCAATTGGATGGGACAACAGTAACAACAGTTGGAGTAATCAAAGGATTGAGCCTTACATTGCATGCATGTCCTAATGTGACCATCTTGCAAGATGTATCAGTCATAGACTTGCCACCACTCTTTGCATTGTGTTTGTCAAGAGACTTCACCACTAAAATTGGAGGCTATTTATCTACTAATTGGTCACACATGTTATTCAGGACAAGGTATGGAGCTAAGGCTACAATTAGATATGATCCTATTGTGAACTTCCATATTGAGCCTCATACACCGAGCCCAATCAATGCAAATTTCTCATCTCTCGATCAGGAAGATTTTCCAAGAACTTATGAAACAGATACCAAATTTGGAAGCATTCCAGACTCAACCCTTGATGATTGGGCCAATAAGAGACATGCATTTGACCCTTACAAGGAAATGGAAGAAATTGAATTAGGGGTCTATTGTTTGCATGAAGAAAATTCACCACTTCCTAGTATCACCAGAAAGATGCTAAAGATGATAATGAGGTATGAGAACTATTCTTTGATGGCTCAAGGAGTAGGCAGGGTGCTAGAGGAGGAGCTATGCTTGTTTCACCACAAGGTACAAAATATTACTCACTTTCCATTTTCAGTTTGCTTGCTCAAACAACATAGTTGAGTATGAAGCCTTGATCCACGGATTGCATTGGGCAAGAAAGAGAGGTATTAAAAACTTGCAAGTGTTTGGGGATAGTGAGTTAATCGTGAACCAAGTCGAGGGAAACATGCTGCTAAGAATGATCTACTCAAAGCCTACAAGCATCGGTATGGGATCGATTGAAGACCTTGAAGCATTCAATATTCAAGCCATACCAAGAAAGAAGAACGAAGCCATGGACAGGCTTGCGGAAATTGGAGCAACATTTGATGTGGTGGACAGATATTAAGAGAGATAAATCACAACCACATATTCATGTCATTGTAAGGCCAACTATACCAGATAATAGCACAACTGAAGGTTTTGAGAATGATCAGCATATCATTAATTTTTTACAGGAGGAGGCTGAGTTCTCAGCTAAAAATAAAGGGAATTAGAGCAATGAAGTACGGGATCAAGTAGTGTAGCTGTGGACAAACAAATTGCCAAAGGGTTTAGTGACTTTAGAGTCAATATTCAACCCAAATGATCAATTCTGAAAGAGAAGGCCAAAATTCAAGTCAAAAAGGAGGATTCTGAACCCATTTCGGTTGGAGAAGGTAAGACACTCCAAATAGGCAAGATGAGCAGCGAACAAGAAAAGTACGACCTTGTGTAGATTTTCTAGGAATTCCCAGATGTTTTCGCATGGAGCTATGATAATTTGAAATGTTGTAACCAAAAATTGGCACAACACACTATTGAGTTGCATCTAGAGGCTAAGCCCATCAGAAAAAAAAAAGGCCGGTCAACCCTCATATAGATCCTCTCATGAAGAAGGAGCTGAATAAGCTCATTGAGGTGAGTATCATTGGGTAGAAAATCCTGTTCCCATTAGAAAAAGGAATGGGTAAATTAGGTTGTGCGTGGATTTTTAGGATTTAAACAGGCCTCCCTCAAGGATCACTATCCATTACCCTCCATGGAGCAGATTTTGCAGGTAGTGGTTAGTTCAAAAAGATTCTCCCTCTTAGATGGATATTTGGGCTATAATCAGATTATGGTGAAAGAGGAGGATCAGTTCAAAACAACCTTCACCACAAAATGGGGCACCTATGCATACAGAAGATGCCATTCAGGCTATCAAATACTGGAGCAACATTTCAACGAGCAATGGATATGGTGTTTAAGGGGCTATTAAATAAAATAGTGCTTGTATATCTTGATGACATCACTATATTTTCTAAAAATGCAGAAAGTCACCTCTTTCATCTCAGACAGGTCTTCCAAAGGTGCAGGAGGTTTGGAGTATCCTTAATACCGAAAAAAGTGCATATTCATGGCACATGAGGGTAAAATTCTAGGCCATATTGTGTCGAAGGAAGGACTGATAATTGATCTGGAGAGGGTAGAAGCCATTTGCGCTCTACCATTACCAAGTCATAAGAAGGCTCTCCAAAGCTTCTTGGGGAGGATAAAATTTGTTCAAAGGTTTGTACCAATTTTTCCTCTCTTGTGAAGCCATTAACAATGATGCTGAAAAATAATTTGGCTTTCAAATGGACAATGAAGGGAAAGGAGAGTTTCAAAGCTATCAAGCAGGCCATATCTCAAGCTCCAACTCTCATTAATCTGTATTTCTCCAAATAATTATTTCTATATGCCTTTGGTGGTTTAGACACCATCTCTGCAATCTTGGTACAACCAAATCAAGGACTAGAGTAGCCTATCACATTCTTCATCCAAAGCCTTCAGGATTATGAGGTGAGATATTCATTCATTGAGAAGCATGTCCTTGCTTTGTGATTAGAAGTTTAAAGAAATTTAGACATCTAGTGTCAAACAATAGAATTCATCTATTAGTTTCACATGTTGGTGTAAAATATTTTATTTTAAACAAGGACCTTAATGAAAAGAGAGCTGGTTGGATAACCAAGGTCATGGAGTATGATATTGATATAAATCTGACCAAATTAGTTAGGGGGAAATGGTTGTGTGAGAAGATAAATTTTAACCCGTATGATGAATAAATAGAGGATGTAGAAGCTGTTATGGTGTTGCAAGATAATCAAGAATAGACTGCAGGTAGTATACCCATTCCTTGTTGGAATCATGATATCGTATATTTTCTTCAAACAGGTCAAAGTCCTCAGGGATTGAGTAAGTCCAAAAGGAGGTATTTTAGACTTCATTGCATCCCATATATTCTTATAGATAATATTTTGTTCAAAAGGGATGTGAATGGTGTCCTCCTAAGGTGCATCAAGATAGATCAGATAGAGAGGGTATTGCATGAGTTTCATGATGGAGAGGCAGGTGGTCATTTTTCCCCAAAAGTAAAAACTATTAGAATCATGAGGGCTGGTTATTACTAGCCTAATATTTTCAATGATTGCTACTCATGGATCAAGAAATGCAAGAAGTGTGCCTTCTTCACAGGTAAAGAGAAGATAACATCCCTCCCACTCCATCTTATCTTAGTTAAATAACCTTTCATGTAATGGGGGCTAGATTTTATTAGGATGATCAATCCAAGTTCTATCCTAGGTCACAAATGGATTCTTATAGCCACAGACTACTTCACTAAGTGGATAGAAGCAATTACACTTAAGGAAGCAAATGAAGCTAGCATTCTGGATTTCTATGAAGGTATTGCAACAAGGTTTGGTGTTCCTTCCACTATAATATCAGATAATTCCTTAGCTTTTCTTGGAGCAAAGATATCTAATTGGGATGTTAGGAATGACATCTACTTGAGCACCTCTTCTAACTACTACCCCTATGGTAATGGGCAAACAAATTCCACGAACAAAAACTTGTTGAGAATCATAAGAAGAACCCTAGATGAGAATCAGAGGACTTGGCATACCAAATTAAAATCAACCTTGTGGGCTGATAGAATCACTCCCAAGAATTCAACTGGTTATTCCCCTTTCAAGTTGGTTTATGGAAGAGAAGAAAGGATGCCAATATCCCTTGAATTACCATCCTTGGAGCTTATCAAGCAGTTGGATTTGTTTGAGTTTCTATCTATGGAAGTCAGGTATGCAGAGCTCATGGAGCTGGAAGAGCTAAGAAACCAGGCCATGAAAACAATGGAGAAAGACCAAGCTCAAATCAAGATGAGTTTTGACAGAAAGGCCAAAGACAGAAACTTCCAAGAGGGAGACTTAGTCCTTAAATGGGATGCAGAAAGAGAAAACTAGGAAGGCACTCTAAATTTGATGCAATATGGAGTGGCCCTTATATGATTTTAGGTTGCAAAGAAAACAATGCTTTCCAACTATCAAGGTTGGATGGAGAAGAACTGCAGATTCCAGTCAATGGAATCTATCTCAAGCATTGTTATTGAGTGAAATATCCTTCTTGTACATATTAGTTTAGGATTTGTAATTCCTCCAAGTGCTTATAGCACATTGCATTGTTTTAGTTTAGGTTTCTTTTGTAATAAGTTCTTCGCACACTCTATATATCCCACTTGGGGTGTGTATGATTTTTAGTTTTGTACATAGTGTGTGTTGTGGCATGTTTTTGCTCTTACACGATCCATTCTTTAGAGGGGGCATGTTTTCATGAGAAAAATCAAGTTCCAACAATAGTCCTAGCCTCTTCGAATCATCTTGTGTTCCCATGAATTCTGTAGTGTTTATGCTTGTCAAGGAATCATCAATTGGTTTTATTTCATACTTGACAAGAAATCAGATTAAGGACAGTTTCAAGGGGGATTCAACCTTCGTCCTATAGATCATATTTGTAGGAGAAAGAAGTTCCAGGTTCAAAAATCAATGTTTTAATGGCTCAGGGGAAAAATTCATATTTTAGGATCACTTTGTAGGTGTACCAATCTTTCCATGAATCCATGCCCAATATAGTAGGAAGATGTCCCCGAGAGGTCACCAATTGTTATCTATTTTTTACCCCCGTAAAATAAACAACTTAGGAGGATGGGTTTGAGCACTGGATAGGGATTCATGGAGCAATATGGAATGATACAGCTGATATTTCAAGTTTGGGAAGCATTGCAAGTGATTTAGGGAAGTTTTAGAGGTCTTGGGGCCATCCATAAGAAGTAGGCTTTCGGGCCTTAAGGAGTTTGTAGTGTGAAAGAGGACTTGAGATTCAACGGAATATTTCAATAGCTTTGTCAAAAATTATAAGTCCAAAAAGTTCTTATGGAATTCATTTTCCATGCCCTACATGATGGAAAAGATAAGACATCTTAAAGCATCATACACTTCTCAAGGCAGTTCATTCTTTTGGGGCACAACTGAAACTCCCGAGAAATAAGGATCCATTTCAAGGTGATAAATTCAAAATTAGATATTTCTACTACAACTATTTTATTCAATGGGATTTTCACATGTGAAATCATATAAAATTTTACCCCAAAACTCATCCGGGAGCTCAAGATATCACCTTCGGAAGTTGGCCTCCCGGGGTTAGACACTTGGGGGTTGGTTGGCTTGGTGGGTTTATTTGAGTGGGTTGGATGCCTATGTTGGTTGGGTCACATTTTTGACATGTATGGACACTTTTAGATGCCCGTCACACCCTCAAATTTATACGACATAAAGGTTGGATGGTACGACAAGGTTGGTCCGGTCACCAAGGTTGGTTGAGTCACCAAGGTTGGATGGTACAATGAGGTTGGATGGGTCACAAGGTTGGTTGGGTCTAAAATTTTGGATGGTACAAAGGTTGGTCAGGTCAAAAAGGCTGGACGGTACGACAAGGTTGGTCGGGTCACCAAGGTTGGTTGGATCAATTTTTTTAGGCTTACGGATAGGTTGTTCGACGCACAGATGGACGACCATTAGGATGGTCGGGTAGCTCATGGTACAGAAAAAATAGATGGCCATCCGACCCCCCTTGGGTTGGATGACCCATGATGTAGAGATGGTGACCATAGTAATGTATGACCCACATATTTGGATGGTGTATAACCCCATAGTGTTGGACGGTCAAGTCGCAACGCGAGGTTGGTCACTCGTTGGTTCATCGGCTACAAGGATGGATGAGTTACAAGCTAGATGAGGGTAGGTGAATGAATGGCATCTCAAAAACCATAATTAATGAGGCATGGCACCCATGGTTGCAAAGTGCGGGAAAGTACTAAAACAATTTGTTACTCATACCTCTTTAATGCATCCTATCGTTGGTGACCCAATTTGCCTATATATTGTAAAATTTACCTCATTTTGAGGGGGATTATTTCAAAAGGAAATAGAAATATGTCGAAATTGTTCCAGAGATATTGTGAGCTAAAGGCCTTGAATTTGGGCTTATTGTAAAAGATTTTGTCTTGTGCTTATGGTATGATGGATTGTGCATGTTTTACGAGTAATAAAATTCATGTTTTGTGGCAATTTTCACCCTAACTTGTATGAATTGCATATTTTTCCTTCCATTACATTTATAAGTATATTGTGCATATATCTATCTCTTTGCAGGGTCCATAGTTTATTGTGCTTTACAAATATAGGGAAATGATTGTTGTCTTGACCTGTGGCATTTCTACCAGCCCTCTCCTCCTCGATTTCTACCTATTTTCACTCACTATGATTGTCTCATCATTTCTTGGTGCATCACTTTCACTAGAGTAGTTGTATTTCATACATATTTTTATCACTGTCTCCTTGGAAATCATTAGAATAGGGTTAGTTTAGCTTTCCATTCTTTGCACTTCGGAGAAGTTGGCACTAGGTTAGAGGAAGAAGCTGACTTTCTCTAGAGGATTATCCTACTTGCAAGGTCCCACACTGTAGGATAATCCTCATTATGCATGAGTTGCATTGGTTTCCTCATACACAAAATCACAAGCAATCAAGGGTGCTGTAATTTTGACATAACAATTTTGGCACACCCGATGGGACGAGAAGTTAATATTTTCACTTTTTATCAAGATTGGGTGTGTGTCTTGGTGAATTTATAGCCTTTAGAGGCTTTGCAGAAACACATCTAGTGACTCCGTCATTCAAATCTAGTGGTTTCAGCAGCCCAAGTTTATCAAGTTCATGAGAAGAGTGTAAACCCGGTCTAGAACAAGAGAAGAAGGTATCTTTGAATACTTACAGTTATCTCCAGGTAGAGGAAGGAGAGGAAGAAGAGTATAAAGGTCTCCATCTCCACCAAACAGAACATTATCCACACCTCCACTTGGTAGAACCTTTCTTCAATCGACTAGGTTTCTCAAGCCACTCAGGATGGCTCACCTACAACCACCAAATCAGCCACCTCCAAACCCCTATGCAAATTTCATGGGCAACAGTCCACTTTCCCTTAATGCATAAAATCCAAATCCGATAACAACATTAAAGAATATTCCATACTTCACTAGATAAAATCACACAACTCCCATCGACCACATTCAATACATTACAAATGTCTGTGTCATACATGAGATGGATGTTTTTGTCAAGTTGTTGGATTCTTTTTTCAAAGGAAAAGTGTTTCACGGTTCGTAGGCTTGGGAAGGATCAATTCAGGTTGGGATAAATTATTCACAACCATATGTGGCCAGTTTGGGGAGAGGGCTGACAACTTATCCCTTTTGGAGTAGATGACTACATTCAAAAGGGTACCAGCTGAGCAAATGGTAGACTTCAATTCCAGATTTTAAAGAACATGGGAAAGGATCCCAATTGTGGTCAGACCAACAACTGAAGGTGCATTTCTCTATTTTCTTAAAGCTCTAAATTCTTATATATCTTGTTATGATACAATCTATGGGAGGAATAACCCTACTAGATGCCTATGCCATAGCCATTAGAGCTGAGAATTTCCTAATTCAAGCCGGTAAACTTGCACCTAGGCCACCTATGCCTCTCTATCTAGATATGGGGAATCCTAATCCTAATCAAACACCTACAATAACCCCATCCCTACTCCAAGAAAAGAAGGTCTTTTATTAATTTGTGTAAAGAGTTCAAAGATGTTTTTGCTTGGAAATACCAAGATCTGAGAGGTTTTGATCCCAGTTTAGCTCAACATACCATAGAGTTATAGCCAAATTCTAAGCCAGTTAGGCAAAAAAAAGGCTGTAAATCCTAAGATTGAACCCTTGATGAGAAAAGAGTTATCCAAACTGATTGAATCAGGTATTATCTTTCTAGTCAAACATTCAAGTTGGGTAGCTAATCTTGTTCTGTTTAGAAAAAGAATGGAGAAATCCAGCTATGTGTGGATTTTAGAGATCTTAATAAAGCTTCATTAAAAGATCATTATTCACTGCCCAACATGGATCAAATTTTAAGAATAGTTTCAGGTTCAGACAGGTTGTCTCTTTTGGATGGTTATAGTGGATACAATCAGATTCTTATGCGTGAAGAAGACATATACAAAACAACTTTTACCACAAAGTGGGGTACTTATGCTTACAAAAGAATGCATTTTGGACTCTCTAATGTCGGTGCAACATTTCAACGTGAAATGGACATGGATTTTCACACCTACTAAATAAATGCATATTGGTTTATTTAGATGATGTTACTGTATTTTCAAAGAATTTTGATGATCATCTTATGCATCTAAGGCAAAATTTTCAGCTTTGCAGGTAGTTTGGAATATCATTGAATCCCAAAAAGTCTATATTTTTAGTCCATCAAGGTAAATTACTTGGACATATTGTTTACAGACAAGGTTTAGCTATTGATCCTTTCAGAATTGAAGCAATTTCACAACTTATCCTTACCTCATCATAAGAAAGCACTACAAAGTTTTCTTAGAAAAATTAACTTTGTTAGAATATTTGTTCCAGATTTTGTAGCATTAGTCAATCCATTAACAACCATGTTAAAGAAATATAAAACTTTCTCTTGGACCAAAGAAGGGAGAAAAGGATTTGAAGCTATCAAGACAACTATTTCACAAGCTCCTACCCCGTAAAATCCAATTTTTATAAGGATTTCACAATGTATGCACTTGTAGGAGCTGAAACCATTTCAACCATATTAACTCAAGTTAATGATGAAAATATTGAGTAACCAATTGCTTTCTTCGGAAAAGCTTACATGACTACGAGACAAGATACACTTTTCTTGAAAAAAATACTTTATGTAGTTGGAGGATTAAAAAATTTCAAGTACATGCTTTCCAATGATAAGATACATGTCTTAGTCTCTCATCCAAGTGTTAAAGCATTCTTGGTGAAAAAAGAACTGAATGAGAAGAGCAGAAGCTAGATTACAAAGGTTATGGAGTATGATGTTGACATTCATGTTACAAAAACAATTTGAGGAAAATGGTTTTTGCTAGCATCCGATTGCTGAATGGAAAAATAGTAGGTCAGAATCAAAAATACATTACAACATTCTAAAATCACATATCAGCAGTCAAAAATCTTATTACAGCCTGAAAATCAGCAACCAGAACTCAATCCAGAAGTTCAAGAATCAAGATGGATGACTGATTTGATTAATTACTTGTAGCATGGTACTTATCCGAAAGGTATGGACAAGAATAAATGAAGATATTTTAGGTTACAAGATGTACCTTATGTTTTCATTGATGGTGTGTTGTTTAAAAGGGATATAAATGAAATTTTTCTACGATGTATTGATTATGATAAAGTTCAACAACTATTATCTGAGTTTCATGAAGGACTGCAGGGGGGCCACTTTTCAACATGTACTACAACCTTAAAAATTATGAAAGATGGTTACTATTGGCCCATCATATTCGAGGACTGCTTTGAACGAATTAGAAAGTGTAAGAAGTGTGCTTTCTTTGTCGAAAAGGAATGTTTAGCGTCACTTTCCTGTAGCCTATTTCAGCAAATCAACCATTCATGCAGTGGGGTCTTGACTTCATTGGCATGATAAATCCACCTTCGTCATAAGGACATAAGTGGATCTTGACTACTACGGATTATTTTACACATTGGACTGAAGTAGTAGCTTTGAAAGAAGATAATGAGACTTCAATCTTATCATTTTACGAAGGTATAATTTACAGATTTGGTGTTCCAACGCAACTATCATTTCAGATAATTCCTTAGCATTTCTTGTGCAAAGGTAATAGATTGGGCTGTCAAACATGGAATTTATTTGAGTAATTCATCTAATTATTACCCACAAGGTAATGGGTTAGCTGAAAGCACTAACAAAAATATTTTGAATATCATCAGAAGAACACTCAAGGAAAACCAAAGAGCTTGGTATCGATGTTAAATTCAGCACTTTGGGCTGACAGAGTGACTCCTAAAAGATTAGTTGGCAATTCACCATACAAACTTGTTTATGGATGAGAGGCAAGAATGCCCATCTCAGTTGAGTTACCCGCATTGGATTTACTACATCAGATGGAACTACTTGAGAATGAACCAATGTAGGTTCATTATGCAGAATTAATGGAGTTACAAGAGCTAAGAGATCAAGATCATTTGAATATGGAAAAGAATCAAAGATAGATCAAGAAAACATTTGATAAAAAGGCTAAGTTCAAAGTCTTCAATGAAGGAGACATTTTGTTAAAATGGGATGTTGATCATGCAAAGACAGGAAACCACACGAAGTTTGATACAATCTAGAGTGGTCCTTACATGATTTTATCTTGCAAAGAGCACAATGCATTTCATATTTCAAGGCTAAATGGAGAAGAACTTCCCATTCCTATGAATGGTTAGTTTCTTAAACACTGTTATTGAAAATCCTACAGTTTTTTGTTAGAGTAGGATTTCCCTTTCAATAAGTGCAGTTCATGCACATTGCAATGTTTTTCAATTCAATAAGTGCACTCGTACACGTGATCTGGTTTACCAGATCCTTTCCTAGATTTAGTTTGTTTTTCAGAAGGGTCAATTTTTCAGAAAAGGCATATTTTGGTTATATGCTTCAACTCCATGCCCAATGGACAAGAGCACTTGATCCACAAGCTAAGAATATTTCCCATAGGATCGCTTATAAATGTTGACATTTTTGTACTCGTGCAAAAATGGGCAACTCAAACTTTGTTTTCGATGGAAGGCATTGATGAAATGGACCTAACTAGGGGGAGTCATACAGTTTTCATTTTGTTTTCAGTTACAACAATTGATTAAAAACATGTAATCTGCAGCTATGTGTGTTGTTACAGAATGTAGTACCTCACATAGGCTTCTATTCCACGTTCATCTTGAACAAGGAAACAAATAATCCCCGAAGGACTAATGCATTTCCTTGCTGAAGGAGGGAATCACAGTTTAGGTGAAATGTTATATTCAGGAGCAACAAGAAGAGTTGCAGTTACATGGAATTGAGAAGAGTTCATTATTAAGTTATAGGTACATCAAAACTCATTATTTCTTCATGTTAAAATACAACTAATCATGTGGTTGAGTTGTTCATTTTGTTATAGAATCAATACATATCATAAAGATGAATGCACAAATAAGTATACAACTCAATTAAAAATTAATTTCATTTATTCATGAAGAAATTTAATGTTTCCCACACAAGCCGTGGGATGTAACTCATAAATTCTGAAGTAGGAAGTACATGTGCATAAAGTTAAAAGTAAAAGAGTATAGAAGAAATCCATCATTGCCTTGGGTTTTCTCCCAGTCATATTTTTTTTGGCTCCAATTCCATCTTCCATTCTTTATCATCCAACAACTACAGTGTACCTAAAAATAAAAGGAAAAACATCGCTTAAGAGTCGAGGGTTTAATCTATACTCATGTATTGTCTAACTTCATGAAAAATGGATTTCCTAATATTAGAGGCATAAGGTACATCAAGTAACATACATGGAATTGAGAAGGCACTATCTTGAAGAAGATTATGGAATTCACAAGAATCATGACATACAAAAAGAAAGAGAAAGAAAGTCACTATGGAACATAAGAGAGGCCAAAAATCCTGATTATTTTCTAACTATTTTCTTAAGTGTGTAGGTACAGGTTGCAGTAGAAGAGATCAATACATGTTTTAAAATTATGTACTATCAAGTATAGATTACACTCAATGACCAAACATAATTCAAGGACTATAGAAGAAGACTCACTCATGCATTCAAATGTTCAAGGAGAAAAGAGAACCTATTCAGAAGATAGAAAATTTCACAATGGCCTTAATACACTTTTCTAAAAGTCAACACAGATGCATGAAGTTATAGAAGTATGCAACAAAATCAGGAATATGAACTTAAATGAGAAGTACAGAAGAATCAAAAGGATAAACAAATTACAACTCTTATTTCCATGATGTATATTTCAATTGCAAATGTCAGAGTACAGACTTAAAGTACATATTTAAGTTCAGAAGATTAGAGCTACAGATTTAGGAAGATCTAACATTTTAAAAAAATCATATAGACTCGAGCCACTATGCAAATTGAAGAAAATCATATAACACATCATGAGAATAGCATAAGGGATGAGAAACTTTCAGTCAAAGAATGCAAAACAATTTTTAGATTTAAAGTCCATAACATTAGATTTAACAAAGCAGAGCTCCAAATAGTTAACAATGGCTATAGAGATTTCCCATAATCTGCGAGAACAAGAACAATGCCGATAACCAAAATGAAGTATTGTCCCAAGCATAATCAAGAAAAAAAGGATCATCATAGAAGTTGTAGCCATTTAGGCAAAAGATATCAGATTTTGATTAAATTATAGTCAAGTGCAAAGAATAGATTCAAGTATAGATTACATAATATCAAGTATCAAGATAATCATATAAATTTCAAGCTACAAACAAGTGGCACCATCATCATTGCAAAGGCATCTACAAGTTCATAAACTCATAAAGAAGTTGGAATGATTTTTTTTTCATTCAAACCTTGCAAGTACAAATGATACAATTTTCTTGAAGATACTAGTACTTAAAGAAGGTGTAAATTACATTTTTCATTCCATATCTAAATAATTTCATCAAATTCCAGCTTGGCATGCTATCGAGGTACATATCACAAAACCAAAACAAGTTCTATCACAAACAAAAAGTACATATTTCAATCAAGGAAATTAAATTTTCGAACATTAAAACATGTTGTAAAATTCATAGCATAATTTGAATATATACGTAAGGAGTTCATAAAAATTGAAGCATCAAAATGACTATTACATATGAATTTCAGATCAAAAGATACAAGTATAGATACATGAGATAAAATTTCAAAAATTATGCTAGGAAATAGAAATGGTACAACTAATCAAGTGTAAAAGGCTAAGTCCAATTTTCAATTTCCAACATGCTACGCCCTTAACCTATTGCTTATATTAGGATTTGAGTAGCCAACTTATGGCTTACCATATCATTTTATTATATAATTTATACTTTCTCATGCTTATTAGGTTGGCCTTGGTGATGGCCATAACATATGAATAGTATATATAAGGATTAGTAGGTAGTAGTTCATCATCATTGGAGCATTTGAGTCTTATTTTATGGTTTGGAGGTTGCCCCTCGAAGTGGCAAAGCTATTCTAATTGTATATTGAGATCATTATTCTAAAATATTGTGTTATTTGGTTTTCTATTGCTGCTCATAATCTGAATTATACAATTAATTTCATTACAAGTGGTATCAGAGTTGCGATACGGGCCAAAATTAGGAAAAAACCCTAATTTTTTAATTTACGCTCTAACTTACAAACCACATCAAATTTTTGGGGATTTTTTACCATAGTTGTGAATAATTCCAAATAAAAATATATGAAAATTTCAGACCTTTTTGATATCTTTTTCAAAATTTATTACAAATTTAGGGTTTTTGATAAAAATGCTCCCTAGACCGAAATTTGTGGAATTTTTCAGAGTTCTTTACATTTTCAGAAATCTCTCAAAAAAATAGTATTAGTATCTTCTCTATTTTTTTCCTGTTTAGCCGAATTTGTATCGAAACCCTAAACCCTAAGGTTTGACATCATGACGGGGCCTTCCACAAGAGCAAAAAAAAGAATCTGGTCACTCTGGTAAAACCCCAGATAAAGATGGGGTAGTGATTGAAGAGTTGGAGTCATAAGGGGTAAATACATATTCCTCAGCACTAGGGTTTACCTCAGTTGATCATAAGGTGAGCCAACTCAAGTATGAGCTACGAAATGTACAATCTGAGATGGCCTCTAAAGGAGACATAGACCAAATCAATTAGTGGTTAGATGATATCATGCAACATGTAAAGGGTAAATAGTATGGCCCAAATCCACCCCATATCAACCAAGGAGGATCTTCAGTTCAAAATAATGGACAAAATAACCATTTTGGATCACTTTTCCAGCCCAATCAAAATCCAACTTATTCGCAACCACGAAACATGATGTCGAAAGTGGATATGCACAAATTTGATGGGAAGGATCTACTGAATTGGATAAATAAAATGGAGAACTTCTTTGAGTTACATCAAACACCATCAGGACAAAAGGTGACATTAGCATCCCTGTATCTTGAACCAGACCAATTTTTTGGTATCGATGGTTATGTGCTCAGAGGTAAAAGAATGGTCTCAGTGTCACTTGGATAGTTTTTACCGAGGAGTTGCAATTGCACTATATTTCCAAAGTGTTTCGAGAACTATTTTAGTCAATTAGAAAAGTTACGATGAAACGAGATCAGTCAAATATTGTGTGCATCAATTCTAGAACCTATCCTTAAGGGTGGAGAATATTACAGAAGGGAATCTGAATGACCTATTCCTTGGGGGTCTTAAGGACCACATCGAGCATAAGGTACGTATGTTTAATCCACTCAAGCTTTTTGATTCTTTTATCATGGAATGTCGAGTAGAGGAAAAATTTATTTGCAGTAGGAGGTTGCCTTTCATTAACACTAGAGACCGTAGTATCTCTCCCCTTCATTCGTTAGGCCAATTAGACTAACTCCTCAACAAATGGAAGAAAAGAGAGCAAAAGGATTATGTTTTAACTATGACACCAAATATGGACAGGACACAAATGTTATGAGAAGAAGTTGTTCTATATTGAAGGAGGTAATGAGGATAACGAGGAAGCTGAAGTTATAGGAGAGGTTGAGGAACTAGTAGAAGATGAAGCAGAGGACCACCAACCTATAATTTCTTGCCATGCATTGTCAGGTATTAGTAATCCTCAAACACTCAAGGTTATTTGCTATCTCAAAAAAGAGAAGGTGATGGTGTTGATTGACTCGGGGAGTACTCATAACTTCATAAATAGTAAGTTAGTTGCCCGCCTCAATTGTTTTATTTACCTAGCTCCAGAAATGCAAGTTATGATTGGGATGGTGGGACAATCAATTACACAGAAAGTGTCATAGTATTAATATTTCCATGGGAGACTACATGTTAGACTCAATTATGTTTTCTATTTCTATGGGAGGGGCGGATATTGTTTTGGGTGTCCAATGGCTTACAACCTTAGGTACTATAGAGATGAATATCTAAGAATTGTTCATGCAATTTCATTCAGATGGAAGGACAATACAATTGAAAGGGATGGTAGCTAAGTCTCCATAGATTATTAGCTCTCATCAGATGCATAAGGTTCTTAGAAAAGGAGTAGATGGATTTATAGCAAAGTTATTTTCCATAGAAGTACAAAACACAGAGTCTTCAATGCCACCCGATCTTCAGAAGATTGTTGATTCTCACTCATCTATTTTTGATGCAATTCCAAAGGGACTACCACAAGTTAGGGATCATGATCATTCTATTCAGTTGATTCCAGGGATCCAAACACCTAACATTAGACCATACAGATACCCATATTCCCAGAAAAGTGAGATCGAGAAAATGGTACAGGAAATGTTGAAGGCAGTATCATCAGGCATAACCAGAGTGCATATTATTCACCAATGGTCATGGTATGTAAGAAGGATGAAACATGGAGGATGTGTCCAGATTACTGAGAACTCAACAAGTACACCATCAAAGATAAGTTTCCTATTCCATTAATTGTTGATTTACTTGATGAATTACATGGTGCTATTTATTTCAAAAAATTAGATATGTGTTTGGGTTACCATCAAATTAGAATAAGAGAGGAAGATGTTCATAAAACAACTTTCAGGACTCATGAGGGCCATTATGAGTTTTTGGTAATGCCTTTTGGTAATAAAATGTTCCCTCAACCTTTCAAAGCTTGATGAACACCATTTTTAGGCCATTTTAAAGGAAATTTGTATTAGTTTTCTTTGATGACATATTGATTTACAATAAGACATGGGAAGAACACTTGCAACATGTAAATAAAGTGTTGGAAGTTTTGGAGAAACATACTCTCTATGGAAATCCATCCAAATTTTCTTTTGATGTATAAGAGGTGAGTACTTGGGTCAAATTTTATCCTATCAAGGTGTCAAAGTGGATCCTCGAAGATCAAAGCTATGGTGGAATGGCCAAGGCCCAAAACTCTCAAAAATATTCGTGGGTTCCTAAGACTAACATGGTACTACGAAGATTTGTGAGGGGAAATGGTAGAATAGCATCCCCCACTCACTACATTACTAAATAAGGATGCCTTCCATTGACACAAGACGTACCACTAAATCCTTTGAGAAGTCTGAAGGAAGCCATGTGTAATACCCCGCTTTTGCTACTCCCAACTTCTCAAAAACCTTCATTGTTGAATGTGACGCTTCAGGATCATGATTGGGAGTAGTTATAATGCAGGAAGGAATACCAATTACATTTGAGAGTCACCAATTAAAAGTAAAATATCTACTCAAACTTATCTATGAGAAATAAATGATGGCTATTCTTCATGTGGTCAAGCAATGGAGGCCCTATCTCATGGCTAGACACTTCAAGGTAAAAACTGATCATGATATTCTCAAATACTTCATGGAGCAAAGGTTATCATATGAGGAACAACAAAAGTGGGTAACAAAAATGTTGGGTTATGATTTTGAAATCATATACAAAAAGGATAAATAAAATGTAGTAGCTGATGCGTTATTCAGAAGGGATACATCTGCAGATTCCTTACTATGTGGAATGTCCATGTTGAAGGCCGATTGGGTGGATGAAGCAAGATTAGAATGTGATCAAGAATAAGGATACACAATCTCTAATATAGAATATCAAGAAAGGCTCTATAAAATCTAACAAATTTGAGTGGAAAGGTAATGCGTTATGGTACAAGGACAAGTTATACTTGAGTAAAGATTATGAGTTGAAGCATAAGATTCTTGTAGAGCTACATGCCTCACCTATTGGAGGACACTCTAGGTTTTTGAATACATATCATAGAATAAAAAATAGAATTATTTTGGGAAGGACTCAAGGGTGATGTACAAAATTTTGTATCGAGTGTTTGGTGTGCCAATAGAACAAAGGGGAAATGATTAAGACACTGTGTCTCTTGCAACCCTTACCAATTCCTAGCCAGTGGGGGTTCTCCATATATTTCATCACCAGATTTCCTTATTCGATGGTAAGAATGTTATTTTGGTGATTGTGGATAGGCTCACAAAATATTCCCATTTTTTTCCCTATCACATCCATTTGGAGCCGCCTTCGATGTAGCTATTTTTTTGGAGATAGTTCAAAGGCTACATAGAACCCCAAAGATAATTGTAAGTGATCATGATCCTATTTTCACAAGTAATTTTTAGACGGAATCATTTTCATGTTTGGGTACTCAGCTAGCTCACATTTCATCTTATCATCCTCAAACTGATGGGAAAATACAAGTGGTCAACAAATGCTTAGAAGGGTATCTACGTTGTTTTGTATTAGATAAGTAGGAAAGGTGGATTAAATGGCTACCACTTGCAAAATGGTGGTATAACACATCTTTTCATACCTCTTCTCAAATGACCCCATTTTTAGCATTATATGGTTTCCATCCACCTTCTATAACTACTTTCTTGAGGGTGCAAACTAAGGTCAGAGATGTTGAGGAAAACATTCAACATCAACAACAAGTTTTGGATAGTTTGAAGGAGAATTTGGCATTGGCATAAAATAGGATGAAACAACAAGTAGATCAACACCATAGTGAAAGACATTTTGAAATTGGTGACTGAGTTTTTGTACGTCTCCAGCCTTACAAGAAGATTTCCCTAAAGCATCAGAAAAAGGACAAAAATTTCTCCTAAATATTATGGACCTTATCAGGTTCTACAAAAAATTGGCAGTGTTGCTTATAAACTAGAGTTGCCTCAATCTTCATGCATACACCTAGTATTCCATGTTTCCTTCTTGAAGAAGGTTATTGGACAGAAATTTGAAGCCCAGACAGAGTTACCAAAACTTGATGAGGAAGGAAGAATCATTTTGGAGCCAGAGAAGATTCTCAAACATGTACTAAGAGGTTAAGAACTAGAGACATTAAGGAATATCTGATCACGTGGAAGAATATGAGCATAGAATATGTGATCCGGGAAGATGAAGGTTTTTTTGCAGCAAAATCCAATATTATTCAACATTGAGGACAACTTTGGTTTTAAGGGGAAGGGCATGCTACGTCCTTAACCTATTGCTTGTATTAAGATATGAGTAGCCAACTTGTGGTTTACCATATCATTTTATTATATCATTTATACTTTCTCATGCTTAGTAGGTCAACCTTGGTGATGGCCATAACATATGAGTAGTATATATAGGGTATTGTAGGTATTATTTCATCATTATTGAGCATTTGAGTCTTATTTTATGGTTTGGAGGTTGCCCCCTCGAAGTGGTAAAGCTATTCTAATTGCATATTGAGATCATTATTCTAAAATATTGTGTTATTTGGTGTTCTATTGCTGCTCATAATCTAAATTATAAAAGTAATTTCATTACACAAAAGCTATATAAAGTGAAGCTTCAAACTTCATATAGATGCATGCTTCACATTTCATTTCCAACACAAGCTATAACAGGGTTCAATACAATAGACTCATTAGTTATGTCAAGTGCAATTACATCCAACAATAAAGTACAAAGTTGTTTGTTTAGATAATAAGGAAGGAACCATCATGTTTTCAAAACTACAATGATCACAAAGCATTGAATGAAAATAAATCACTTGCAAGAAAAGAGAAATATGCATCAAAGTTACAAGAGTAAAAATGGATCAAAACTTAGGTTCATTCAATTATCAGATCAAGTGACTCATATATAACTTCTAAATCAAGTGATAGAGTCACAACTATACCCAAAGCTTGGTGTAGTGATCAAATGTAGGGTGTAGAATGTAGTTCATGATTAATAAAATAAGTATACAATGAAACCATTTAGTTATGATAAACAACTGAACCACTCTACCTTGTTGCAAAGAAAGGATAACTATCAAATCTAGTGATCAAGTACATAATACCATAATTTAAAATCAAGAAATAAAGATTACAACTTCCTTTTAGAAAGTTATTACGCTTTCGAGGTCAAAACACAAATACAAAGATTAAAGCACCTAAATGAGCTCGCCTTCTCCTACAAACGATGGTGAATAAAGACAAAGCGTACCCATTCAAACATGGAGACCAAGATCTAGGTCTGAATCACAAGGATTTCACCAACTCAAAGTACCAACAGATCTCAAAATATAGGCGAACACTTCAAGCTCAATGCTAGAATTAGAGCTCAACTAAGTTCTAAATAAAGACAAGATAAAAGAAATGCAAGAAACCAAGTTTTCATCCTTTTCAAAGCTTCATTACCAAGCATAACTAGAAGCTTCTAAAATATGGAGACCTAAGCAATGACATGAAATTATAATGACCCAGATTCAAATTCAGGATTCTTACAAAGAAAGACAGAGCCACGAAAGAAAAAAATAAAATGTTACGGATGAGTAATGACATCTTAAATCAAGTTCATAAATACAGAGCATACACGGTCAAAATACACAATAGAGCTCTGAAATCACAAAATCAAAACCCCATAGCCAAGGAGTTAGATATAACCAATTGTAGAATCCTGACAAAGGATTTAAAATAGAGCCAATCTACAAAATATGTATCAATGGCCATAAGTTTAAAAATGTCGACCCCAAGTACAAAACACTTCAAAATCATAGACAAGTAAAGACCAAGGTCAATAATTGAAAAACCCATTAATGGGTATTAGTAGATCAGGTTTGAATCAAAGTATTAGAATTAAAAATTTGCAATTTACCATACAAGTCGGTGCTTTGAGATCAAATCAAATAATATTGTCCCATTCAAAGGTAGCAAACCATCTCCCATCATGGTGGCTACAAATTATTTTAATGTCACAGCTTTGATAATACACAGATATAGATCAAAAATGTAATGCACAAGGACTTACCAATTGGGGTTGAGGCAAACAAACCCTCAAAATCATCAAGTTCGAGCTTTGAAAAGCATCCAAAATCAATACAAAGCTCGAAAGCGACAACAATGCACAAGAACACAGGGAAAAAAAAGTATTCTATGCATTTTGAAAACACGTCACCAAAATAAATAGTCACGATGCTCGAAGAAATAAAAGCTTACCGGTATTTCATCAAAAGGAAATGCAGAGATCAAAAAATAGTAAAGAAATCAAGCTCCAAAGCTCCAACAATGACAAATGAGAAATTACAGGCCAAAAAGACTTAAAATCAAAATCCCGAGAAGTCCAAATAACGGAGAATCCGATATTCAAACTCAAAACTCGAGAAGGAAAATGATGGAGACCATATAACTTCACAAAGAGCTCGAAAAGAGTGAAAATCAAAGAAAGATCAAATATTTTCAAGAATCTGAGCTTCTTAAACCTCGGGGTTTAAAAATACAAGGAAAAGATCTTCAGAAGACCAAAAATGATGCTTGAGTCAAAAGTTTTCCATAGCTTTTCCGCTCAAGAGAGAAAAATCAAAATGACAAAATGATAAGGCTCTGAATGCTTTTTCCATGCAAACCCGAGGGTAGAGTTAGGTTAACTCACCCATATCAAAGGTATGCAGATAGACATCACAGATGTTTCATGTATAACGATCAATGAATATTATTCATCATGAAATTCAATGTAACATAAATGCAACCCCGAGGCAAACCAACAATGAAGATTAAGCAAAGTACAAGATCAAACGGCCAAGGATCACAGAATCAATGTAACCCCACAGTAACCCTAACTCACCTGAGTTAAAATCAACATATCATATTTGTAGGTATATATATCAAAGGGTCGATGTAATCAGCAATTAAATTCCATCAACAAACATAGTTTGCGAGAACCCAACTAGGGTTAAAGAGTACAACAGTGTCATCACACAATATCATCAAACCCTAACCAGCGTTAGCTTAGCCTCAAGTAAATGCCACCGAAAATCAAATAATGGGTCAAGGTCTTGTGGATGGGGACATTTTTAATCAAAGCTAAATGATTATGCTTAATCATAGTCTAAAGTATATGATGCCAACGTTTCAAAAACACTAAATCATTCAAACAATAATCATTACCTTAGACCTTATACTATGGTCTTATCCATACATAGTTTCATGCAATGATAACACAAAGGAGGCCAAATGACTATGGTAATCCCGAAAGATTAAATCAAAGGTGGTCAACATCTAATCAAACCTATGATTAGTGATCAATATGCATGCCTTTGCCAAGTCAAAAGGAATTCACATGACCTTAAACAATTAAAACAACCTCAATTTATTTGAATGGTAAAGGCAAGTACATGTAGCATAGCCAATGAAAGAAAAGTGTTTTTGCATCATGAGCCAGTGGTCCCCACACTTAAGGGGTATTTTGCAAGGGGACAGAATTGTAAAAGTTCCAAACTTATCATTGCAAGTGGATCAAATTGCAAGTGGCACAAAAGACAAAATTGCATGCACATTGGATGACTTGCACATCAAGAAAAACATTAAAAATAACATTCTATTTATTCACCCAAATACCTTATTCTTCCAAAAGCACCATACACTTCATGCATCAAATAAAGAAGTCAAATAAGTTTGACTTGAGCTATTTTTGGAGGAATCAAGGCTATTTTTTTCCTCTTGTAAATCACATGTAATTTTATGCCTTATTATTTATTCATCCAAAAGGCTAAAATTATCATGCATGCATAGTTAGACTAGAATCTATTTCTAGGTGGTTTTGGGTGAATAAATTTTTCTATATATTGTGTGCATGAGCAAGGCACAAGAGCACTTTTCGCATTAACTGAGTGCTTTGAAGTATATTTTTGCCAGTTTTGACTTTAATGGGAACTAGTTTTGGCCTTTCCAATTATTTGTAGTGGTGTGTATCTTTCCATTAATTCTTGTGAATGTTAATTCCCTAATTAATCATCTTACCTTGCTGCAAATCTAGTATTTTCTGCATAGTCTTAGTGTGCATGTTTAACTTGTTGTGTTGTTGTGATTTATCCCTCAATACATAAGTGTTTTTCCTTAATATTTTTCAAAACCATTGGTTCGTGCATCTAAAATTCATTCTCAATTTTATTGTGCATATAATTAGTCAAAGCCCTCAATAAGTTTAGTGTATCACCCATTTCAATTTCAATTATAGTCATTTTTACCCTCAAAACCCCAAAAAATTAGTATAGGATACATCAATAAGGAACCGACCTTGATACCAGAGACTCACCTCAACAATAGGTATACCCATAGACCTGAGGTGTTTCCATTGTATCTACGAAAGTGAGAGATCAAGAAATCTTAGAATCCCGATTTCATCTCTCAACAAGGGTGCACTTTTGAGAGATAACAGTCGTTTGAGACAAATAATCTTACATCGTATATTCTCTAGATTCTCGAACAAGGAATATGTGCTTTGTGGATATTGTTTTGTACCTATCATAAGTTATTCCCTTAAAGAAATTTTTCCAAAATGGATGCATTAGTATGAAGACATTCAAACCACGAGGTAACTGTGATTGGTTGAGAATTAAAGGTCTCTCAATGTCCTATAAACTAAGATAAAGTTCAAATCATGCATGAAATCACTATGTTAAGTAATCTAGGTAAGCAAGGACAAGGTTGGTACTTCCATGGTAACTAATCAAAAGTATGGTTTTGATAAGATGAGTGTTTGAGTAGGTACAATGACTCAAAACTGAGCATAAGGTACTAGAGGTGTCTACAATCCCTATGAGCTAGGCCTGAGAACTTGTGGATGATATGAGAAATGGTCAAGATGGGAAGTTTAGTTCAAAGACCAAGTTGTCTATGAAAAGATAAATGTCAAAATACAAGTCAATGATGTGGAAAGGTATGTGTGATATCTTCTTAAGTTTGTAGGATTCAAAGAAAAACTTGTGTTCACATAAATGCATTCATACCTCACCAAGTTATAAGAATAAGGTAAATGAATTTGATGACTACAATATGAAGAAAGTTGAATAAAAAAAGGTGGGAAATTGAGACAAGTGGTATGCATAATGGGTGTTTGAATCGGGACCTATGTTGGTATGTGATGGTCCATCAATAATTATATTATTATCATGCTAAGAGTTAAATCAAAGTACTTGAAAAGGTAAGCTAAAACTAAGGGTAAGTCTACAAGGGCTGAGACAGAGATTGGTATTTATGTCTATGGTGTACATGATTAGACGTAAAAGGAATTTTTTTTTAAAGCATGAAAGATGAAATAGATCATTCGAGGGGAGCTAGGGTTATGATGATATAAGCTCCACTTGTCAATGATAAACTCGTGAATAGTGACATACATGCATTCAAAGGTTGATGATGTTGCAGAGAGGAAGAGAATAACATCAAGGGCTGTATAAAGATATCATTTAACTCTGGTTTATGTTAGGAATTAATAGAATCTAATGCGGAATAATTCCTCAGAATCACAATAATAAGAAGTATGAATAGAAATTACAGAAATGAAATATGCAAAACATGAAGAAAATATTTAACGTGGTTCACCCAATGTGGGCTACATCCACCAAGAACACTTGCTCATATTTTATTACAAGCCAACAGTCTTCACAATTACAATAACCAAATCTTGTTTGGAGTTGCGCTCAACAAACCCTCCCGAATTCACACTTGAATTCACACACACTATTCACCTTCACAAAAACACTCATATCAATCCTATTGTATGTCCATCTATATATAAGTACATCAATAGGTAGCTAAAGAGGTGGTTTTACAAAAAAATGGGTACTAGAAAAGCCATGGGCCCAAAACCAGCCCATAACGGTTACCCATTACCCATGGGTTAATAAACCACCCATGAAAATTTACTTCGGGGGCTTCGTCCCCGAACCCCCTTGACCTCCGTAAAAATATCCAAGCGTAACACATGGAAGGTGTACCAAACTCTAACATGAAAACAGGCTCCACAAACATAACAAATAGTTTGGATTCTTTGAGAAAACTTGAAAACTATAGTTTTGCTTATGTGACATACATGCTTCCAAGGAAATATGGTCTAATTTACGAGTGGCCTTTAATGGTCTCAGTGCAATGTGTTCAAGAGGATAAAGGTGCAAAACAAGGTATGATACATGGAACTTAAGGTCTATATTGTAAGACTATATGTGTGAAGTTGAAGAGTTGTAAACAATCTTGATGGACAGAGTGGAAAAGATGGATGTGATTCCCAAGAGAATGCCATTTGACTTAAATAATACTATGATAACACGAAAAAGGTTGAAACCACTAAAGAAGTGTCTCGGAATTGTTATGAAATGAATGATCCTTCTCCAAGGCAAGTGGGAAAGGTAAGAACCTAAAACTTAGTGTTTTAAGTTAGGATTGGATGCAATAAGTCAAGGGGAGCTTTAAAACCCTTAATATGCTAAGATTGAGATTATAGAGTTTGAAGATGTTTGACTTAAATGCACTTAAAAAGTTGTTTAGGGACATATGCCCAACGTGTGGATTTGTGATTTTGAAGGAAAATTTGGTAATCTTGAGTATTGAATTGACCTAGAGAGAGATGAAGAACATGAATGAAGGAAAAATTGGAGATGTATCTGCTGAGGGGGAGCCTTGTTGAGGTTCATTACAGGTCCAGAATATCTTGTTATACTATCGTACGAGAGGTTTTAGTCCCAAGGGTAACATTATGAGTCATGTAAGTTGGTTTTTACATTGTTGTCATTTTTCATGTCTTATTTTTATTGTAGCATTTTTCATAGATGACGAAGAGGGAGAAAGGAATCAAAAACATGGTTTTAAGGTCATATAGGTGTTTGTCATGTTGGTCTCCATCAATGTTTTTGACGATAGTTTCCATCAATGACAAAAGGGGGGATTGTTGGCCATTGTGTAGGTGTGTTGTCATTTATGTCAACCCCCATTGATATAAAAGGGTTTCATGATGTTGTATGAGTATCTATGTGATGTTATTCATTGATCAAACATGAAGTTCATATGGTTTGCTGAAGTACAATGTTTTCTTAGTGCTTGGTTTGCTAGGAAGAATCATGTTTTGAGTCATCATGAGATGGTTGGAGTGTTTAATGATGTCATTCACAGACATGAGGTGTGTTACATGTGTGTATGAGTATACAAAAGGTCATCATGGCCAGTCATGTGGTTACAATGTGTATTCAGGTCATTACAAGCTTGTTTCTAGCCTTGGCACATCCGAATGAAGTAGAGATGTGAGATTTGGACTAGATATTTCTTATTAGAGCAAGACTGCAGCATGATGGTAGTGTACATGAGGTGTATGGTGAGTTTCATATCATAATTCATAGGTTAGATGCATATTTGAGGTCCTTAGGAAGAAAATAGTGAGAAACAAACATGTAAACATAGGTAAGTCACTTGTTGGTAGAGAGTATGAGAGCTATATGAGCTAGATGGTGAGTATGGATAGTTAGATCAAGTTGTCATGTTACTTTATGCCAAATTTTAGGTGATTATGAAGAATATTGTTGAAATTATGAAATTTTTGGAAAAAATGGGTAAGTTGTTAGGAAATAAGGGATAAAATATGTGGAACAATCCCACACAAAATTGTAATAGTAGAAACTAATATGCAAAATAATATCACATATATGAAATAAAAGTGCAAAAAATAAAAGAACACAACATAGAGACAATATTTAACATGGTTCACCTAATTTGGGCTACGTCCACCAAGAATCACTTGCTCATATTTTATTACAAGCCACCTCTTTCTCTCAATACAATACTCAGATATGTTTGGAGTTGTGCTAAATAAACTAGTGCTCTTATGGGAAAGAAGTGTAACCTAGAGGAGATTATTTTTCGTGTATGAGAGCATAATTTAAAGGGTGAAAAAGTGTTTTTAATTTTGAGTAAGGCATGGCAGAATGAGATAAATATTTTAAAGGCAAGACAAGTTGAGAAGGAAAAAGATTGTGTAAGTTTGATACCCTAGGGTATGAGCTAGGGTTGTGAGCTTAAATTGTGATCTCGATCAGTTGTTGTATAATAAATATCTAAGATCAAACATATTCAAGAGGTTGAATTAGTGTTTAGTCTTCCTAGGGGTTTGTAGCCTCTTTTTGCAGCTTGGTGTTTCACTAAATTAGGGGTTGGTGCTCCTTGCAGGGTTGGTGCTCTACTAAGTTAGGGGTTGGTGCTTCACTAAATCTCTTATCTTTGTGTTAAATAAGTAGAGTTTTAATTTTTTTCTTCCCCATGAGGGTTTCCCACTTACATCTTGTGTTCATGTGTATGTTCTCTTGGTTGTGCTTATGTGGTTGAGTGTTTCATGTTTTTAATCACACATTGATGGATGAATAAATGTTAATGGTTCATGTATGATAATATGAATGTTTTTAAATGATTAAAGAAATGATTCACCCCACAACTCATTATGCTTCCAACAAGAATTATACCCTCGAGTCGAGTATGAACCATCAAACTAGAGTGCGTCATAGAGTAATGATGGTATAATGTGTGGACCAAAGGTGTGAGTATGCATAAAGAGATGAGATATGATGTGTAGAGTGTGAAGTGTGATAATAGATAGTAGAGAAAAATGATAGAAATGAAAGGGGGAAGAAAGAAAAATGTCCCCCAAGTGTGCGAGTGATGGATATATATGGTGGAGTTTTAAATGTGTCATATTAAAAATATGGTCATCACAATGGTAGGTAGGAGCAAGAGTAGAATTAGGGTTTAATTGTAGAGAGGCCATCTAGAATTTTTGGTCTTGCTTAGTGAGTGGTTGATTATTTAGAATTGGAAATGTTGTAGAGGACGGGATATGAAGAGGGGATGGAGGATGTATTTTTAGATGAGGTTGCTTAGTTGGAATTAGTAATGCCGTAGAAGACTTGATAGGAGGAGGGGACGGAGGATGGATTTTGAGAGGTGGTTTCTTAGTTGGAATTGTATGGATAGGTGTCCCTTGAATTACCAAAGAAGGAACATTAGTGATTATGGATTGATGCTCATTATACATGGAAGGAACGGATTTAGGAGACCATTGGGGTTTAGCAATTGGAGATGTAGTATAATGTTGTATAGCTAATGAAATAAAACCTTGATTCTCAAGGTGCTTAATTATTTATTTTAAAGAATAACAATCATTGTCATGATGTCCATTAAGTCGGTGATAATTGAAAAATGGGAGACCTATGTATTTGGAAATTTGATTAGAAGCGTAGCAATGAATAGTTGACATGTTGATCAATTGGTGATTGAGGAGCTCAAGAAGAATATCATGTTGCTTAGCATTTAGATCAAACTTGAGAGGTCTGTAGTGGTAAGACTTGGGGTTCACTTATATGAGCACATGTAGTAGACATAGGATTAGAATGAGATCTAGCCAAAGAAATAGCATTGGCCTAAGAAGAATCCTTGAGATATTGGATTTCAGCTTTAAGAGATGTAATTGTGGTTTCCATAACTTGAAATTTATCTTGAAAAGCATGGTGTAAATCTTTAATATAAGTTAAGATGGGCTTATTGGATGAAGTATTAGGACCGATAGCGTATTCGGATAGATGATAAAAATGACACCGACTTGTGAATGTGGCATATTGCGAGGAGATACATAGTGTCTAGGGATATTCAGAGAACATATTTGCAAGGTGGGTGCATTTTTAGTAAGTCATACAAGGATATTCGAGGATTTTAGGATCCATGAAAGAAGATTGGGTAGAATAGGTAAAATAAGGATCTAAGTGTTTGATCACAAGTAGGGTTCACCAAGTGATTTAATTTAATTTAAATTAATTGAATATATATTTCAGAGTAACTATTCTAACAAATGATGTCTAAATGATAAAATACAACAATTAAAAAAGTGAAGAAGCATGTAAATCTAAAAACCTAAGCAGGATGGAGAGATAAGGAGACTTAGCTAATTTACGAGTGAAAAGAAGTGATCTAGGAAAGGTAACATGATGAAAAGACTACAAACAACATCGTAAATGGTCACTTTGTAAATTCTAAAATTTAGAAACAGAGATAGACATGGGTACCCATTGTAGGGAAGAGGTGCCTAGGCATTGGTGATCAAAGTGGGTGGTGGTGACAATGTAAATTCCTGGAAACTACTTTCTTTTGTGTCGCAAGGTCTTCGCTATTGGATCATGTATGTTAATTGATATTCGATCCTTGATTTTCAAAGGTACCTGTAACTTGTAAGAAAGAAGTTCACCTACACATATCCCCAAACCACATCAAACCTAAAAAGGAAAATGTAGAATGGGGAATCGATTAACCCCGACAAATACACATGAAGAGTGAAATTACGACCGAGCACTACACTACATCTCAGATTCCATGTAGTTCTAGTGCGTGTGTTTAGGAATGATGCCATAAGATTCCCTTGTGCAAGATACACAAATGATAACATACTAGATATATAATGTAGCAATGTAATATTATGTGTACATGGAATACAATAGAATTCCCTTTCCTATACAATTTATGCATAAGTATGCATCTCTCATCCCTTGAATGGATTCTAGATGGATTTCTTTGAAGTACTTTTGTGCCTTTGAAATGCAAGTTTCGGTGATGATAGTAATGCTTAGTGCTTCGTCACCTATTTTTGAGAAGTAACTAAGTATATATGATTCCCTTGTTTGAATTTCATAATTGACAAATAGAAGGCCGGCCCATGAGTGAAAAAAAGATTCCCAAAAGATAAAAGAGACCCAAAAGAGTGAGTAAAGGTAATAAAGGCTTAGGAGAACCTAGTATGGACATAAGTTCCTTGGCGATGTTGTCATGGCAAGGCGTTGGTGTTTGAAGCCATAAAAGATTTAAGTTTTAACTGGACTATAGGGTGTGGAAGACCAAAGAGAGAATAAGAGACAAAGAAAAGAGGCCAAAGATAGTCGTTAACCACTTTTTTTCTTGCTTAGGAATCATATAAATAATATCATGCTTTTAAGAACTAGAAATGTACCCAAGTGTGTGATTTTGTCTCTTAAAATGTATTTGGGTAGCATAAAAATTTGGAAGAGGATCTGTAAAAATGAGTGGAGTATTAGGTGTTGTATTGGAAGCTAGATGATGTGTAGGTTAAGGCATGGTTATAACCTAGGGACCAACATGTAATACCCCCATATTAGGAACATTAATGTTGTGTAATGTTGATAAGGTAAACACCTTAGTATTGGTACCTAAAGGGGAAGGATATATTATAAAAGGTGGATTAAGATCAATGAAAGGGTTGGCATGGGATTCCCTATGTGTGGTTTAATAAATTAATTTCAATTTATCTTGTCTAATAACTTAAATTCAATAAAGGATTTGGTTAGGGTGTGCTAAGGTGTGATTTCTTAACTCATTTAACAAATCTATGTTAATATTATAATTATGAATATCAATGATCTCAACATTTACATCAACATTAGGAGATATGGAAAATTTAGCTTTAATATCAATCATTATAACAATGCAAAACACACACAAGAAAACAAGGGTTTTGAGAAAAACAAGAAACTAACCATCATAATGAAAATAATAATTGAAATATAAAACCTAATGGTGTGGAATGAAACCATATCTTTGCTTGGATCGTTAGATAAGCAAGTTCACCAAAATGTAATATGGTGTTTAGGTTTATAATCCCAAATATTATTATTGGTTGTATAATATAGTTTAGAACAACAATATAATGATCTTAAGAACCATTAAGAATGCAAAGAGATCATTAAAATGATATAATTGATAGATTTATCAAGGAAATAACATTTAAGGTTTTAAGGTTAGATGTATGTTACGGTGTTACTAGTATTGGGAGGTATGACAATGTCTTGAAACTATGCACATCTAGGTTTGGTAGAGTGTCATCAAGGTGCCTCTATAATATGGGGATCCAAACTCATGTGCAAGATAGATTTGTTCGTAGGAGGATAGGTTTATAGCCAAAATTGTCTAAGGGGATACAATTTTGAATCCTAGATATCTTTTACAGCTTCAACTATATATTTTGTTATAGTTCAACTATATATTCATTTACAATTTTACTACATATTTTTTTATAGTTCAACTATATATTTTTTACTGATTAACTAGACAAGAAAATTTTGTGATCTAACATACATAAATTAAAATAAATTTACGATCTCAAGGGTTTCAAGTATGTATGTACCAATGTTTGCTTGTTTAGCAGCCTATTTTGTAGCCCCCCTCTCTCTCCCTACGAATTGATCTTTTAATGCACTTCTCTTGTAGATATTCCTCGCTATATTTTCGCTTGTTATTTTTTTTTTTTTTTCATGATTCCTCCACTTCATCAATTTTCACCTACACACACAAATTGCTAGATCTAGATCTAAGAATAAATTCAAAGGAAAACTATACACTTGTAGCTCTTATTATATAGAAATATTAATAGATTAGGTTGTATTTAATTAGTGACATTAAAAATAGGTTGTATTTAATTAGATGCTTTTCTAACTTTAAAACTACTTTTCTAATTTTAAAACAATTTAAATCTAATATACAATTATTAAATTTTTGTAATGTCTTTTTTTATAAATTTAACTATATATATATATAAAATAAAACATTTTTTAAATCTGTTTTTATTTATAATTTTTAAATAAATTTAAAATTAACATATACTTTTAATAAAAAATAAACAAAATTAAATTTAAAATAATATGGAAAATTATGCTTTAAAATTATAATCATTAAAAACTACACTTTTAAAAGTAAATTAGTTTTTTTATGAAAAACTATACTTTAAAATTATAATCATTAAAAGCTTTACTTTAAAAATAAATTAAAACAATATGAAAAATTATGCTTTAAAATTAAAATTATTAAAAATTATACTTTAAAATTAAATTTTAGCTTTAAAACTATATTATAAAATTAATTTTTGGTTGGTGGAGAGGGGCATGGAGGTGTGAATTAGGGTGTTCGCCCAAGGGGGTTTTCATGAACCCCCTTCTCGTGCGAACACCCCTATTTATGAACACCCTTAGGCTGAGCGTATGTGATGTAAATGACTATGTGGCATGTTTTGGCCCTTAATCCATTTGGAGGATAATTATAGGCCAAAATGTGCCACATAGATGCCACATATTTAGGTTTAATTAATTAGTTAAATTACAAAAAATTATACCAAAATACAATTTTTTATTACCTTTCTAAAAATATAATTTTCATTTAAAAAAATATGTTTTACTATTTTTTTCCAATGTATGGTATTTTATGAAAATCAGTAGTACACATTCAACACAATATGAAAAATAGTAAAAAAACATCTAAAAATTTAATTTTTTTACTATTTTTTAAGTCTTCTTCGTACTAATGAAAAAATTGAATTCAATATAAATATTGATATATATTGTCATAAACATATGTACATCTCTTAATCTGGAATTATATTCACTAAAAAATTAATTAAAAATATAAATATTAAAATACCAAAATTTGTTAGTGACTCAATATTCAAATCTAGAATATATATCTAAATTTTTTGGTGAAAAAAAAGCTTTCATTACAAAAGAGGACATCGACATATCGTTGTTCTACTATAAAATAAGAAACAACCTATGAAAAAAAAAAAAAAGATCAAATATTTTTTTCTAAAAAAGAAAATAAAAGTTTACGTGCATTCTACATTCTAAACAAAACATTTTGCTAGTTTATGGTGCTTCATAAATGCATATATTTTTGTGGCAATTGCCTCTAGAATTTCAATGAAACTGAAAACTCATGTTTATAAAGGTAAAAAAATACAAAAAGTGGGACACACTTATATGCTTTTACAATGGTTATTGTATTATATTCATGGATGGGGTATATAATGAATTGGTTAAATTCACAGATTCCTAGTTTGGTGGAATCTAAAAAAGTAAATGTTGTATTCAATCGACTTTAGTAACTTTCATAGTTGAATACACTTATTTTATGCATTAGTTTGCAAGGTACTACATATTATTAACCTTTTAACGAGGAAATTTGTGGTATATTGATACTAGTAGATGTATGTTGGGATGTTAAATTTTTTAAAATGTACTTACATGTTACTATAATGATAAATGTAGTTATCCTTACAGCTTTATCAATAAATTGAATTTATAATGGACTTTGAGCTCCAATTTATTAAAAATATTAGAGGAGTAGTAATGAGTCATTTATGTTCATTAATTCTTCTATTGATGGAACATGAAATAGTAAAATTTAATAGCACTTACGTAAATAATACATATGATATGAAGTAAATGTTGCATATATACGGAGTTTCTTTCGCACTAAATAAATGTTATTTTGGTTATTTATTTCCAATAGTTACCTTGATGCATTTGATTTTTGATATTTTGAGAATCCAATATACTTAGGTAGTTCATTTCCATTGAGTTGTTTTTCATGATTTACTATAATTTCGTTAACTTATATTGAATCCTAATGTACATGCAAAAACTTCACTATGGCTCAAAGTGTGAAAAATTTAAAAACTGATCCCAATTGTGAACATGTTGATATTGTTATAATTTTATAAGACAAAAGGAGCACACTAACTGAAATGTTCATATCATATGCATATATATCAAATCATATCGAAACCCTTGGTATATACATGGATATGTGGTGATAAAAATGACACCTATTATAGCTCTACCAAAACCTATATAAACCATCACTCAGATATGCAGATATTCAAACCCAAATATAAATTATCTTGGCATCTTATACATTATTCTTCATTTATGACACAAAAATGACCAAAATGTTCCCTATTCATATGTTTCTTATTATATTTCTATATTTACACATAATAAAACTATAGCCCCACATGTGATTTTTAAGTAGTAGACGATGAATGTTAAGACATGCTGCCATCCAAAATGGTTAGCATGAAAAATTCAAAAAAATTGTCTTGACAACCTAGCCCACATATGAAAATCCCTCTCACTGGCCAATGTAAACCCGCCTCCGACCAACTCAATTACCATATTACCTTCATAATGGACAAGATGAATGTGATAATGTGATTTTTAAGTGTGTTTCATGTTCAAGGAGGTGATTCATGGATTCATTCATAAGGAATTGCTCTCGAGGCCCAAAAAGACTTATTTTCAAGATTTTGCACACTGGTGGACACCCCTTGGAAGCTAACTGTTGAGGAAAACCCTCCTGGGTGTTGTGTAGAGGAGATACAAGATGCACTAAATTTATTTAGGAAAATTTAGAAAATATTTTGAACCTTGGGAAAATCTTCTCCAAAACCAGGCTATTTTTAGTCGGTGATGGGGATTGCTTTTTCCTAAAAAGTATCTTTAAATGTTTCGGATGGTTCAGAGCACTAGGAGGATTTGCAAAACAATTATATGCTCATTGTAAATATAATTATATCTACTTCATTGTGAAAAAGTTTTCAAGGGATTATAAGGAGGATATTTGTAGATATTAGCCCGATAGTGCAGATAAAGACCTTTGATCTGGGTGAAGATTAAACCGAGGATTATGAGAGTTATAGGGAGAGTTAGAAGATGATTAAAAGGAAAAAGTGGACAAAATGGGACCAGCTAAATGTTCCATATATTGAGTTAGACAAAAATGCATATTTTTCTTCGGTCGCATTTTGAGCTTTCGGGAACTTTCTCGTGACCGGAATTGAAAAAGGGCCTAAATGACCGCACTACATTTCGACTCCATGTAGTACTTGTGGTGTGTGATTGAAATTGTTTCCTTGTTCTAGGTTTCCCTAGTACTAGTGGCACAAATAATAGCAGACCATAACTACTTTGTCTCAATGAAAATGTGTGGTATGGAATTCGAATAGCTCCTTATGTAATGAATAATGCAATCCTTTGATGATGTATTAGATTATAAATATTTATCTCCTCGTAGTAGTAAGTTTATCTTGAAATTGTTTCTCCACTTATTGGATTTAAATAGAACATGTATATATATATGATTCCATCACTTAAAATTCATCATTAATAAATGAAAGGCTGACCCTATGTGATAAAAAAGACATGAAAGAAGTCACATCCAAAATATCATAAAAAGAGAGGAGGACATAAGCACCCAAAGAAGATAAAGCAACATCCGGCGCTCGTGTCCCTAATGGGTGGTTCTATATAGGGTGCCAGAAAGATAAAATAGTGGAATCATAACTAAGTAGGATGTCAAATATTATGAAAAATTGTAAGGTGTAGTCAAGAAATATCAAGTGATAAAAATAAAGAGGATAAATGAAATGTCAAAGAAAAACAAGTGTTTTTAATGACTAATTCTCTTGCTTAGGAATCATGCATATAAATGAAATATTTAGAGGTTAGATGTACATATTAAGTGTGTGATTTAGTTACTATATTTTCCTCATTTAATGCTCATGAGTAAGGTTTCGTGAGCATAAAGTAGAAAAGAAAAGTGTACCTTGTAGAGTCAAAAGGATATTGTGCCTAGTAGTGTGTCGAATGATTGTTGTAGCGTGATGAAGGCAATAGTGTAAAATGTGTAATTTGGAATTCTAATGGAAGGTAAGAATAAGGATCTTGGGGGTGACCTTTGTGTAAATGTAGTGATAATGATGTGTTTGTAGTTCCTTAGAATATCATTTTTGTTGGAGTGTGCTTGAGATTTACTTCATGGTTGTTTTTGTGTTTTTGCCTTTGTTGAGATAAGACAGACCAGTAAAATAAAACAAATGTAGTCAATGCTCTAGGTAAATGAAATTAAAATTTAAATATGAAAATATTTAAAAATGGAAATGTGTATTGGAAAAGCTAAACCATGGGGTCGAGCACACACTGAAATTATGAGAGAGAAAGGGATAGAAATTTGTTCCTTCTTCTAGACTTGTTACTTAGGAGCTTGTTGGAATAATACAAAGGATTTTGGTGTCCTATCCCAAACTAGGTATTTGAGCATTCCAATGTAAAACTTTGGATTTAGGCATCCTATATCTGCTAATGGAAAGTGTATTATGAGTGATCATAGGATTTTCCTCAAATTGTTAACACTTCTACATGGATAAGTTCTATTGATGATGATCACAAACCCAAATTGTAATTTTCAACAGTGTGACACATTACTCCAACCATATTTTTGTCTTGCATATGTCATATGTGCCACTTCCTTATTTGGTTCATGCTTTGGTTCATAAGTAAGTAGTTAGTTCCTTATTTAGTTCTTAATAGTAACTATTTGCAATCTAAATATGGCTATATAACTGCTTGATACTCTAGAATATTGTAACTATGCAACTCACTCGAAACTAATTTATAATTTTTTGTGCCCCAAGACAGACCACCTAGCGGGGACACTAGCACCCACCATTCTTGTCTATGATGGGTGGTTATTTCCATGTTAAGTTTTGTGGCCAAGTCTATTTATGGCCTTATTTTCAGTAACTAATTTATGTTTTGTTACTATTGATCGTGATTCTATAAATTATTTCGTAACTATTGGGAGGGTGAAAAGGTTAACCCAATGTTTGACCCCACTCATTTAGGGTGAGTGAGGTGAAAAAAATAATTAGGATTCGAAATGAGGAATGGTGAAACTAATACGGATGGGAATATTGTATGAGAAATAGAGATTACACATGGTAGTTACCATGGTGCAGGAAAAATAATTGAAAAATACTTACGGATAAGTGTTATTGACAAACAAACAATACACATGGAAATAGAAAATACGATTATTATATAGGAAAAAAAATGAGGACACAATGAGTAGATAGTTTCATACATGGGACACCATTCATCATATCACAAGACAATCAAAGCCGTCACGGCTCAGGGAAACAAGGTAATAAAAACCATAGGGAATAACCCGTAACTAATAGTAAAAAGGTACAAATAAAAAAAAACATGATTGAAAGGAGTCATATAAGGAAAATGTTACACATGAAGCACCTGTTAGCATGTTAGGAAAGATAAAATGTATGCCAAAATGTAAGATCTAAATATAGGAGTGAAAATGTGAAATATTGTAATGATAGAACTTGATAGTAAGTGAGAAAAGTTAGATGCCCCAAGAGCCTCAATGGGATTGGTAATGGATGGGACCAAGAATCATACATCATGTAACAACCTGTAAGTGACCTGAATTTACCTCAAGATACCATTTGAATGGACACATGTGCATTGAAAATGATAAATCATACTATGAACCATAGTAACATGACAGGAAAAGGTGTAAAATATTTTACTATAAGGAAGCAAGAGTACATCCAATAAATATCTAAGAAAACATGTTTTTGGATTTTAAATTGAAAATATGTGAAAGAGAACAACTAGAAGGGAGGAATAAGGATGCCCCTTGTGTCTATGTGTGTGTGTGTGTGTGTGTGCGCGTGCGTGCACATGAAAAGTGATTTCCATGTAAGGATGCCCTCAACATTCAAGAATGAATCAAGAACAAGAGTGCATCATCAAGCGATGTGTGGGAATGATATACCCCTGAGTGTGAATGTCAAGATCATTTATGTGATAAGGGTATGAGTCAAGGGCCCATGATTTTCTGATGTAAAGAGATGAACACATGTGAATATGAGCCAAGGACCTAGTGTCATGTGATAGGAATTTATCATAACATGTGGAGTAGGATTGTGTCATGCACGTGGAGAAACTAGGATAGGTGTAACATTAAGAAACAAGAGAGCTACTAAATAATAATTTCAACATGGTGAGGGGAAAACCCTATAGATTCGTCAAAATATGTGTAGTATATGTAATGATAGGAGGTTCATTAGTAATAATGGTAAGCGATGGACGGAGAGACACAAGATGTATCATAAGTAATAGGTGTAATTTGGGAAGATTAGAAGAAATAAAGTAGTATGAACTAGCCCCTATGATCATAGACAAAAATGTAGAAAGAGGGGAATGGATTGCCCCATGAATGTAACAAGATAAGGTGTAGCCATAGTAAATGAATCATGCATAGGATATTGGAAAGTGAGAGCATTAGGAATCATTGTAAAATCAACATATGGTTCTCTAACTTGTGATGAGGAAGGTGTAAAGAGAGATGTAACATTGGAAGCACTAAACATATGATCAATAGAAGTGCATCAAGAGTGAGACATAATGGGAGGAGTATCATGGGTGTCAATAGAAAATTGATCATGTAAATTAGTAGAAATAGGTGCATCCCAAGAGGGGAATGATGTGCAATGCGGGTAATGTTCGAGATCTATTTCTAATTCGGAAAGTGATGATCATAGGGACTTAACTTCTTGGAATAGACAGGGGTTATCTAGGCGCTAGTGTTTGTTATGGGTGATGACTTCGCGACTATATTTGGATCTGATTCTTTGTGTGTTACTTCGTGTCGCTTCTTTTTCATTTTAGGTAATGTTAGGTTCACTTTACTTTATCTTAGTTTCACCTGTACCTACAAAATAAACCCTAACTACCTATACAATTATTAAGCACAAATTAGATGAATAAAAATATGCATATGAAAGAGTCATACTTACCCCGATGGTCACCCTCATGTGATCTTGTTGTTGAGTGCTACACTACATTTCAAACTCCATGTCGTTATTGTTGTGTGTGATTGAAACCGACCCTTGATCTAGGTTGGCCTAGTGCCGTAGCACAAAGAATAGCGGGATACAAATACTTTTTCCCAATGTAAAATGTGTGGTATAGAATTTAGAATACCTCCCCTATACAATGAATAATGCATTCCTTTGATAATGTAGTAGATTAGAAGTATTTAACTCCTTATAGTAGTAATTTCCTCTTGAAATTATTTCCATCATTAATGGATTTAAATAGGACATGTATATGGGGAAGTGCATGGAAATGGGGGACCAAAAGGGGGTCAAATGTGGCCACCATTTTTCTAAAATCAGTATAAATGAACTTCAACTAATAATTTGGCATACATATTATTGAAATTTGACAATGTGATAAGAATACGAATCATAGTGCTTGGAATCTAGTTGCTAAACTACTTTTTTAAAAAATGGCAGAGATTAAGAAAGTAAAATGTGCTGCACACACAAAGTGTGCCTATTTTTGTGTCAAAAATATAACATAACATTATGTGTGTGCCCCCCTCCCCCATTTCTTAAGTTCTATAAACTATTTTATAAATCCCTTTGGTAGAAAGTTATCTAATACAATGTATGAGGTCCAAGAATTTTCCACATGTTTTGGATGAATATATAATTTTTACTCATTTTGAAAGTGAACGCATCCCAAAAATAAAATTTTTATATGTACACCCTTGCTTTATATAGTAGAAAATTTTTGCGTCATAATGTGAGCGAGTTATAAAACGAACACATTAAGGCTTGAAATTCCAAGAAGTGCATTATAACACACTCATTTTATTGGAGGGTCACATTATAACTTGACCTAACACACTTGCATTATGTGCAAAATGTCCAAACAATAGATTTTGGCCATTGTTTGTCCCCCATCTCCATGCACGTGCCCATATATATGATTCATTCACTTAAGTTTCATCATTAACAAATGAAAGGATGATGCAAGGTAATAAACAATGACATGAAAGAAGTCAAATCTGAAAAATATGAAAAAGAGAGGACAAAAGCACCCAAAGGGGACAACATCCCTAGGGCACTCTTGTCCCTAATGGCCATTCTATATAGAGTGCTTGAAAGATTAAAAATGGAATCGAATCGAGTAGGATTTTAGATAATATGAAAAATTGTAATGTGTAGTCCGTAAACAAGTGATAAAGATAAAGAGGATAAAATAAATGTCAATTTTTTATTGTTAATGACTAGTTCTTTTTCTTAGAAATAACGCATAAAATTGAAATATTTAGAGGCTAGATGTACATAGTAAGTGCGTGATTTAGTGACTACACAAGGTATTTTTTCCTTTCTATCATAAATGGATTATATCCATGAATTTCACTCTCATATAGGAAAATAGTAACTTTCTTTTGAAAAACACCATACCCTTTTCAAAATTATGTTCACTTTAAGAAGACATGGTTATATTTGTCAAGAGAATAGGAAGCTAAAAAACACAGATTATCGTAAAGGATACCCCACTTCAATCATTTTAGGACACTATTGCATGCTTACAATGTCTTATTAACGTCACATACATACCTCATGAGTTTCCCATTAAATCTAAAATACCCATTTTTGTACTTATAATAACCAACACTTTAGATTTACCCACTATTGTGTTTGTCTAATTTGAGAAGAAAAAAACTAGGTTTTGATCCTCACACCCACAAATTACACACACAAAATACTAGACATTTTTTTACTTACATTGCTTGATATATGACACCACATGGGATCACTTAGGATAATACACAACACATGAGACATTTTCACAACCATGAACCCACATATATAACATGAAAATACACTATTCACATCAAGGCCACATTTCTCCAAACGAAAAAGTACAATAGAATCCCACTACAATATACACTTACTGATATAAACTTTCCACGACACATCGTTTTCATGATTACATATTTATTACAATCCTATTTTCATCAATTGACCTTAATTATTTGAAGAAAACTTAACATGTGACCCTTCTTTCCTCTTAAAATAAGGCTACATTTTCATCATTTTGTTTAACATTTCACCTATAGTGGTTCCATTAGAATTTTTCTCATTTCCCTTATCACAATTAATTTATATAACTTGATGGTCATTAGGAGAATTTATACACCCATGAGTCTACCAACACTTGTCCTAATAATTCGTTTCTAAGATTCATATTTACTTGGTTTGGCATTTTCTTATCATTACAATGAGCGAAAAAATCAAGGAAAGTAAAAGGAAGGTTATTAGATCAAGAGTGAACTTATTTTGAGTTCTTTTCATGGTATTGTTTGAACACTAAGGGTACACTCTTTTCATCTTCAAGTTATTACAACCAACCATGTAAGTTAACTAATTAATTTGCATCATTCATGATGTGATTCACAATCCATTGCTCCAATTAGGACTCCTTGTTTTCAAAAATCATGTTGCACATGAAAGGGTACATTTCACTTGTGTTAACGTTATAGAGGTTTGCATTGAGTTTAAGTGACGAATCTCACATTTCACTCTACTTCTAATTGATCATCTTAAGGATTCATTCTCGATAGTTATGGGTTAATTACAGGTTTTGACCATAAATTCTACTTCTTGAGTGATCCTAGGTTTAATGTATTCCCATCTACACCCAAGGGTTCTACTCACTTTTACAAGTCAAACCTGAGTGCCATATCCTTCACTCACTAGACCTTGTTAACAACCTAAGGTATTGCATTATCTAGACTACGTGTTCATTTTTTCATTCAACATCATTGTTTAACCACTTCCATGTGTACAAAATATGTGTTCATGCCTCAAAGTTGGTTTCCCAATTTAATAGGTTGTTTTATCACTAGTGAAGAACTCTTTTATTTCATTCACTTTATGATCACATCGGGCATTTTAGCTAGTTTTACATTATTCAAGGGCATACGATTTTCATAGTGATCATCCCATAGTTTAATAATATATACCCTTGTTCTAACTATATTTAGGTGGTTACTTTGGTCCTACATTGGCATTATTTTAGAATAATGTGATTTATGTAACACTTACTTAGCACCTACATATTTAAAACTACAAAGAGTACGACCTTGTGTTAAACAACTCATTTCATTTCTCTAGACACTCAAGTATTAAATGCACATTACAACGAGACCTCCCAAACAATTTTATGCTTTTCAAATGCCTCCCAAGGAACTATTTCAATTGTTGAATAAATATGCATCAGGGTTTCCTTCATCAATAACCTTAAGAGAGGTCCACGATCTACTAACTTCAAAATCATACAAGGGGAAAACTACACCCTACTACAATACATTACAAGAGAGTTTGAAATCATTACCTCTCAACACCTTTGATCAACCTGAGGTATCCACCACTACTCACCAAGGGAATAATTTCATCTAAGAGGGACAAAAGGGTTCAATACAAGAGTTTAATATGCGAGACAATTTGAGACAAAGCCCCCACTCATGAATTATAGATCTCACACTAGATCAATCATAGGTAAAACCACCATCTATCTTTCGCAAGGCTTTGGGCCGCCGACTAGGTACTAAGGAAATTATGCACATGAGGATTAAACATGTACAAGATATGATCAGACCTATAACACCTAGACATGCTTTGGCCTAACTCGCCCAAATTATAATCACAACCTCATAAAATTCCTAAGGAAAGGTCCTTAGTAAGACTCGTCTTTAGATGCAACACAAGAAGACAATTAATGATATTAGAGTATTTTATTAACATGATCAATATTTAACATGATTTATCTAAGAAAGAAAAACCTTGATGAAGTATAATACCCATTAAAGAATGTGAACTTGAAAGAAAAGATGGAGGACATGCCATTCTATTACTTGTATAAGCTGGTTAGGACTAGATAAAAATTCATTACCAAACTATAGAGCCCTAGCTCTGGGATATAAAATATATAAAGTTAAGTTTATAGCTCATCAATCGATGTTTTAATGGATTTTTGCATGTTGTATTCTTAGAGTTTGTCGATATGTTAGTGTATAAGGTTTCCCAAAAAGAGATAAGAATTTTAGATGTAATAGTAGTGGTTACAACTATGGGAGAGAAGGAACTAGGTATAGGGGAAGGTATAACATTAAAAACTAATAATATATCAGGATACTTCAAGAGTTAGAGACACATCATCAATAAGAGCATGTAAATTATTTATAACAAAATAAGGATAAACCAATGCATCATAAGAAACATTAGTATTAGGTTTTACAACCATAGGAGAATGACATTCAATATAAATAATGTCCTCATTAGTATGTAGAATAGGAGTATCACAAATAGGTATATCAAGAATAGGATCAGATTCCATTTTAACATTATGTATAACAACAAGATTCACATGTGTATCATATTGTATATCCATTTAAAGAGAAGATAAATAAGTATCATTATGTGCAACATCATATAAATTTTTGTTAGAAATGTTATCACAATTACAGCCATCAATAAATAATAGAGAAAATATAAAATAGAAACCTACCTTGACGATGGATGAATCATATGCAATTGATGTGTTAGGATGAATCTATACATTTTGAAATAATTCGAAATGCTACCCTTATGTGTGGGATTAATTTGAATGTACTCAAAGGAATGACACAATGGACACCTTGGAATAAATGCTAACAACAATGAAATATATGATTATAGTTTCATAAATGGAATTCAAATCACTAATAATAGAAGTGACAACGTCAAGGTTGTAGGAGGGTTTTTATCTCCTATAATAATTCATAGGAAATGACTCTACACATAGGATAGAGTCGAATGAACTCAAGGAATGGCACAATAGGTTCATTAAAACAAGCCATGATTACCCAAAGGTTAATTTACACTAGAATAAATAGTATACACTCAATGATAAATAGAAGGCTGACCATCAATAGACCATAGAGTATTGGACGCAAAAATATATTTAGTTTAAAACAACCATAATTAAATTAGTAAAGAAACCATTTATGAAAATAAAGAGTGAATTTTAAATAGTGGTATTTTATAATATGAATATGTAAGTAATAACATTCAAGAAATTAATGAACAATTGTTTATTTCTCTTATCATGTGCCTATTACTAAATATAATAATTTTTTATTTGTGAAAATTGTGTCGATTAATATTTCCAAATAATAGATTTTCATTTAGGATATCAAAATAAATAAAAATCGATGAGGAATATGAAAATATATCCTTTATAATTGATATATGATTTGAAAGGTTATTTTATAATTCAAAATTCTTGGAAGGAAACCCACAGCTTAAGGTTCAACCATGAGAACTCAGGAAAGTTGTAAACACTAGATTTAGGGAACACAAAAAGATGAAAATAAGTTCTGGATAAAATATTAAATGTAGAGATAGAACGCTAGGAAAACAAAACTTGTAAGAGGGTGCAAGATTCAATCTTGAGCGGGGTTCACCTTATTTTTACACCATATTTAAATCTATGTTATGGAAGTAAAAGAAAATAAATAGAGCATAAAGTTTTTTACATGGGAGTATTCTAATCGATTAATTCACCATTAACCTTTTGTAATGGCCACAAATTACAGACACAAATACAACACTAAAAATACCAGAATAATTTTTTTACTTACACTGCAATACACATGACACTACAGGAGATCACCTAGGACAACACACAACACATGATATGTTTTCACAAACATTAACCCACATAGATAACATGAAAATACGTGAAGCACATCAAGGTCACTTTTGTTCCCATACAACAAGGCACAACATAACGATTCAACTATAGTATAAACTTGTAGTTAGGGTATTCCCACGACATGTTATTTTTAGGTTTACATATTTATTACAATCATGTTTCATTCATTAACTTATGTTCTAGAAGACTCATAATATGTGAATCATACATTTCATTTTTTTTTTTTTTTTTTTCTAGATTTCCTTTATACAGTTTAACATTTGACTTACGGTGTGTCTCATTAAATAAGGATCATCTACATTATTTCAATTACTTGTTTTATTTCATTCATTCGATAATAGGTTATTTATTTACACACAAGGCTATTAGGTCTTACCCTAGGATTCACATCTAAGGGCATGCGTCTTGATCCTATATCATACCTCCATTACACAACGGAAACAAGTGTAAATCCAAAGGATGTGAAGTTCATTTTTTTTTTTGTTTAAGGATTTTAGGGTCATGTTCTTTTCACAATAACATTTGATTATTAAGGTTACTCCATTTGGTTTTAGGTTATAATATCTAACCATATATTCTAACTACTTCACTTAATTGTTTAGTCATCAAGATCCAAGGAGTATGATTTCACACTCATCCAAGTATGGATTCTTGTGAAATTAAGTATTAGATGCGTGTTACGAGGAGACATTTAATTATAAATTTTATACACCTTACTAAGGTCACACTAGAGTAATTGAACACCATTATTTCCAACAATCATCGTGTAACTCTAGGTACATTCGATACTTCTTGTTTGAGAGGGGTTAAAGGGGATTCACACTTAGTATTCTCATGTTTGGTTAACTAAAACATAGGATCCACTTAAATAATTTTCATTCATCTTAAAATGGTTTCATTCAATTTTATTTAATTACCTTTTTAAAATTTGTTGTGTAACCCATTTATTAATAGGGACATTGGTATGCTCATGAGACTACTAGTCCTTGCCCTAGGGGTTCATGTCAAGAACATGATTACATGATTTCACACCATACATTCATTACAAAATAGGACAAGGGGATAATAAGAGGGAGTAGTTATTCATTTAAAAGGTTAAGATTCACATTAAATTCTACACAAAGTGGATTCTATTCTCACCACAAGATGGTATAAACACATTATAAGAACGATATACATTTCACCTTTCTCCAAGCACATCATCTTATGGTTACATTTTCACAAACTAATCATAAATTAAATTTGGTTAAGTTTCACAATTAACTCTTAGTATTGCACCATAAGAATCCAAACGATAATAGAAATTGGGTATTGAGTTCATTTATGATCCCAACTCATACAAGTGACTTCCAAGGTTAGTTAGTGATCTTTGCCACCACACACTCTTCACTTACATGTGTGCTCGACCAAGAGGATATTACATTATGTTGGGGTTTGGTTACCCATAGAGTACTACCTAAAGGTAATCACATTCTCCTTACTACACACACACAACTATCAATCCCACGAGGGGACCACATACCCAAGACAAAGTTTTACCATGTGGTTCCTAATTTTTAGGTTCACGATGATGTCACTAAGCATATAGGCTATAACGAAAACCAACTCAAACTTGGGATCTTAGTTACTTAAGCTAGAAGGTGTTATCAAGTGTAAAGTTTTAAGTTCCTTCTAAGGTTTTGTTAAGAAAGATCATGCGAGAAGGGTAGATATGTACAAGTTTTAAACTAAGGTTGACTGTTATAATTAGGTCTCTTTTCTATATTTTCTAGTTAAATAACACAACACTCTAGAGATTTCATCATAAATTTCACAACAAGAATGCACTATAAGATATTAAATTCAATTTCATTTAACATACATATCCAACTTTTACAATACAAAATTTGGGGCTCAAGATAACACCCATGTTTAGATGAACATTTCCCTTAAACCCTAGCATCTAAAATATTACAAAACTTCACTAATAAACCTTTCAATACTTCGCAAAATGTTGAACTATCCTCTACAATTTCACTTAACATATATATTCAACCCCCTTTTTTACCATATGCTAATTTGAATCAAAAGAACACCTATAGTTAAATGCACATTTCCCAAAACACCCCTAAAACTAGCATCTCATTAATATTACAAATTTCGATAATAAGTATTTACTTATGAACATAGTATATATTTTTATCATTAACATACATAAATTACAATAATCCACATTGAATTACAACCACATCGTTTCACCATCTTACTTGCATCCTGCAAAACCATGTGAGCATGAAATCAATGATAAATCACTGACATGACATCCACCTAAATCTAAAATTTCAAGATAGAGTTTCAAACAACTATTTACAAGTGTTAATAAATTTTCTACGATAGTTTGCTAACTTGACTAGGGTCCTTGACTAACTTTCTTTTACATTTTGCTTCAAGTTGCAAAAATGCTAAATTTAGGATCGGAGGCTAAGAAACCACATTTAAAATTTTTTTTCTGTTGGGTGATGCACAACAGGTAAATTCCTATGTGTCTTCCTATATACCAAGAATTCACAGAACCAACGGAATTTAGAACATGCGAATGGTTTACAATTGGTGGCTATTTTTCCGGGGCCACCGGTCGTAATTGGGCTAGTTGTAACAACAACAAATTTTAGCTCGAGGGCTAAGAAAACCTCATCCAAAACTGACCTTCGATAGATGAACGTGTAACAAAAATTTCCTACATGCTCTCCTATATATAGATAATTCACCGGATTCGATGGAACCGAGAACTGCAAAGGTTACAAACGGTGACGAGTTTTTGGAGCCACCGATCGTAGTTGAGCCAATTTGACCTAGTCAAACAACGACCCGAGGCCTACAAAATGCCTTTCCCAAACTATCAAGAAGAGTATTTTTCCCCAAACTGATGGTTCCAGGAAACTTTCTAGTAGAAATACTAGAGGGTTGCGAAGGTGGACAAAAGTTTCACTACTCATGGTCCGAATGGCAAATTGATACAAAAGTCAACTTTTTTAGTTTTAAGAATCTTCCTAAAGGTGCAAAATAGGGTAACAGGGCTCCTAGAGGAGCGAAGAAGAGAGCGCGAAAATGGTTAAATGAGGTCGAGCTAATGCTTGATGTGACTCTCTACATAACAAGGAATACATATGATGCTTGACATCTCTTTTACGAGGCTCAAGAGGTTATTTTACAAGTCTCTAGAAATTACATTTTTCTAACTTTGCAAGGTGGACAAAAAAGGTTGTTTTAGTTGACGACTCATCTAGGTCTCACCAAAACCAATGGACACGAGCACCAAATTTTGATACCCTAGATAACAACATATAAATTTGTGGTATCAACACGGATGTCGATCAAATTACAAGTTGGTAATGTAAATTATAAGGAGTTTTATTGGTTCAAGGTAGCAACCTGATTTTAATATCCAATTGTATCGTATCTAATGGTTTAATATTTTTATTTTATTGCAAATGAATAACCAAATTATATGAAAATTATAAAAGATTAAGGTAAGGAGACCATGCTTGTCCATGAACGACATGGTGAAAGATGGGCTCCACGTAGGTCCACCAACATTTTGTACAAATGTTACTTGAATATTGTACTTAAAGTTATATGCTGAATCTTTTTAATGTTCTATGAAATTTTATAGCATTCTATTTTTACACCAGAAAGCCACTGCCAGGAAACCCCCATTTTTCTAGTGACGACTATTTCTGTGGACGTTGCTAGCAGCAGCGAAAAATTCCAGCAACAATCATTATGCTTCTGAGAAATCCCCTACCAAGACACCTATTTTTATGGTGGAGGCTATTTCTGCGGACGTTTCTAGCAGCAGCGAAAAAGTTTGGAAACAATCATTATGATTGATGGATGTCCATTCCCTGTTCTAAATCCTCCATTTTGGCACAGGGTGGAGGATGCTGGCAAAGGCTGTGAAGCTTGGATTTGCATTTTCTTGAAAGGTTCCAAGGCCTTTTTAACAAACCCATTTTGTACATATCCTGCTATCATTGCAGTCCATGAGGCCACATTTCAGGCATTTAGTCGAACAGTTCACATGCCAAGTGCATGCTTCCACATTTTGCATACATACCTACTAGAGCACTTGCAACTACAACATCTGACAAAATTATGTCCCTTCTTCATTATGCTTTGGTTTCCTACAATCATTGCAGTTCATGCCACATTTCTTTCAGGCATTTAGTCGAAACAATTCATATGCCAAGTGCATGCTTCCATATTTTGCATACATATCTCCCAGAGCACTTGCAACTACAACATCTGAAAAATCTGTCAATGTAACCATTTCACTGTGCTCCATGGCCTAGAACCTATTAGCTCATGCATTATCCTCTATTACCTCAGTGAGTTAGCAGAGGCCACTTCACATACCCATCTCGGCACCCACTATATGCGCAACGGATTACCATGAAAGAAGAGAGATCCTTCCACACAAATTGGTCGGTTAAATTTGGAGGGGATCCACGTTACAACATGGAAACAGTTAGCTCGGCTCTGAAGGGCGATGAAACCAACAACTCGGTGTCCACAGTGGGTGACAATTTGGCGACAATGAAGTATATGGCTCAGGCAGCATAATCCACAGCGAACAGCTCGGCCCACAATTCAAGCGGCTTTAACATTTGCACAGCATGGCGAGTCCATGGGGTGACTCGACTGGCTATCCACAACCCTTGTTTGGCACAACAAAACAACGACGGGTGTGGCCGAAGCCACTCGGCCATCTTGACCTCGCTACAACTATCCAATTACTGTTAAATTCCAACGTTGACCTGGGTACCAACATTTTAAATGCCTCTGGATCTCAAATAAATGTTTTTATTATTATGCAACGAAAATGACAAGTTTGAATGGATGTGAATGGGAGCCCATGCTCTGTCCAGATCCTGTCATATGCCACACCACATCCCTACGTGACAGCCCCTCTTCCACTCTCCACACGCACTATTGCACTCTGCCATACGTAACCTCTTCCTCCCACGTCTCCATCTCACCCACCATCCCACATAATTCCGTCCTTTTATTTATTTATTTTGATTTTTTCTTTTGGGCGCTACACCATTCATAATAATAATAATGTATTAAAATTTGAACAATTGATAAACTGATAAATAAAATCCCAAATACACAAGAGGAGGAAGAACTTAGTTGTACATGTTAGAAAAAGGGGATACATATGTAAAAATAGGTGCAAAATGCATATTAGAGACTAGGAGTGCTTTAGTGAAATATCTAAAATAGAAACTTAGAAAGGGTGTTATCTTACAACTAATATATAGTCAAGATTAGAACTATACAATCCCAACCTAAATTTGTATGGGCTTGGACCCTTCAAAATTCTACATCCGAAACTTCATGCATGATTTTCTTTATTTGAAGTGACTTTCGTTGTATGTATCTCTTTCTCCCACTACATTGATATGACTTGTAATCAACTCTAACAAAGTGGAAACCCTAGAAGCCTATAAACCCTTCATCAAACTGTTAACAAATAAAAATAAGGAAATATGTGTGTGGTGAGTGTGGAATACCCTTAGTGGCCAACTCCACCTGCTAAACCAATCCAAGTGTTTTACTACATGCTCTTATGAAGGATCAATCCTTGTCTAGTTCTCCTAGGTGTTTTTGCAAGTGTGAGTGTAAAATATCCAACCTCCTATGGGTTTCGTTTGGAGGGGATTCAACCGACTCTTTGTCACTCAGGCATTGGAGAAATGGATAGCACCTCACCAAGGGTTTGATCTACCCTCACTACTTTAAGTTGTTCCTTCAACCAGGTGAGAGGACCCATTCTGTAACCCGTGTTGGTGAAGGATATCAAGAGATCCTTCTTTGCACAATTTTCATGAAAACCTTGAGAAAATATGATCAATACAACACAATCTAACTCTCATGAGTTGTCACACTAGAGAGTGGAGATGTTTCTTGGACAAGGTTCGAGTTACTAAAGACAATAATTGAAACCTGATTGTCTCTGCATATTTTGGCAGTGAAATTTGTTAAATCTTTGTGGATACACAATACAAATAGGGGTAGTTCATGTAGGATTTATCATTTGAGAAGTTTTTGGTGGGAAGTTAAGCAAGATAAAGTTGATTATACCAGATATTTGAGAGCCTTTACAAATATTGGAACACTCACAAACAAAATGCTTCAAAATAGCCAAAATATTCCTTCAACTAGAAGGTGTGTATCAATGGAGGCCCAAAGATGCATGATTTCATACACTCTTCAAGAATTCAACAAAAAGGCTCATGTTAAAGACTCAATTAAATGTTGGAAATCCCTTATTAGTCATGCCTAAGATACACTCATAGGCTAACAAACAATCTTTATCAACACAGTGAAAGTAAAGTGATTTTAAATTGTTTATTTCATTACAAGATGAAAGCTCTCCTCATAATGAAATTGCAAATGCCACAATACTACCACATGGATAAGATCTTGTGTGATTCAGAGGGATTTTAACATAAGATTGCAACAGGAACATGAAAAACTATTTGAAAACATTCTGAAATAAAAGAAAACACAATTATGTTCATGATCAACACAAATTCATTCAAGGTTCACTAGATTCCTCAGCAGGGGAGAGTTTCTTCAACAATCTCAAATCTTGTCAATGGTTGTACACTTGCAACCATCTTGACATGACTAAATCTAAAACACAAGAAAATAAACAGGTTTCTCAGATGGTCTCTTGGGAAAATGGTTTTCTCAAACTTTCTCAAAAAAATTAACCCCCTTATGCAAGAGTATTCTCATTGCATTTATACAATTTCACTCGCTCACTCATCCCAAATTTTCCCCCAAAAGTCTAAATCTTCAAGAGAATATTCCTCTTTACAACATACCGTTTAATCATGTTTATTCCCTTGAAAATATCTTACTTTTTGTTGCTAGGTGGATAAATCATGAACTGATCACGTTTCTCAGTTCCTCAACTATGACTGGGATGCCATGTCATAACTTTTGACAGTCTTTTTAATCATTCTTTTATTTTTTCATGCAAGAAATCCCTTTTTAATAATTCTCAGGTGGCTCCATATGGCTTGATCTGACAAGAAATCCTTTTCACCTTCGAGAATACACCTTGAGGAATAGATACCTACATTCATGCCTCTCAAAAATGAGTGTCCTCACATGGATTATACCACATATCTGTGCTGAAGTCCAAGTCGGCCAAGTGTAAAGAGGAGCTAGCGGAATCCTCCACATGTCTCCTTGGTGCAACTACAAAGGTGAAGTCCAGAGGTAGGTTCCCAAATGAGTGCGGGCCCTCCACGTGTTTAGAACCCGAGAGAGTTGCACTGGTCACTGAAAAGTCCGAGCATGGGAAGGTCCAGTGGAAGCTTCCATGTGTCTGTTCGCAACTTCAAAGATGAAGTCTAGAGGTGGGACCTCAAACGAGTGTAGGCTCTCCATGTGCCTTGGGCCCAAGAAAGTTGCCTCGGCCATTGAAAAGTCTCAGTATAAAGAGGAGCCAACTGGAATCCTCCACATGTCTCTTCAGCACACTTTTGATATGGTGCCCAAAAGCGGAGACCCCAAACAAGTGCGGGCTCTCCACATGTCTCGGGCCCATAAAAGTTTTATTGGCCGTTGAAAAAGTTTAAGAACCAGTGGAAGGTGCCACATGCCTAGGGTCCGAGAAAATTTGCATCGGACACTTGAAAATTCTAAGTATGGGAAGATCAATCGAAACCTCCATGTGTCTCCTTTGGCACTTTCCAAAGTAAGACCTAGAGGCGGACCTCAAATGAGTGGAAGCTCTCCACATGTCTCGGGCCTAGAAAAGTTGTTCTGGGATGCTTGAAAAGTCTAAGTATGGGAAGATCCAGATGAAATTCCACGTGTCTCTTTGCACTCTTTCAAAGTAAAATTCAGAGGGGGCAGTCCTAAATGAGGCATGGGCCCTCCACGTGTCCCAGGACTTAAGAAATTTTCCTCAGCCGTTGAGAAGTCTCAGTATAAAGAGGAGTCAATGAAAGCCTCCACGTGTCTCCTTGGTGTAACTCCAAAGGTAAGACCCAGAGGTGGGACCTCAAACGAGCGCAGGCTCTCCACGTGTCTATGGTCTAACAAAGTTGCACTGGTTGTTGAAAATTCTGCGTGGGAAGAGCCAACGGAAACCTCCACATGTCTCTTTGGCGCAACTCCAAAGGTCAAAACAAGAGGTTTATCCTCGGATAGCGCAGGCCCTCCACGTGGAAAATATCTTAGTTGAGGCTTATCCTTTTGCATTTTCATTTTACCACTCAAAAAAATTTCAAAATACCTCACATGACACGTCCTTCCGTATTTGATGTAGAATCAACACATGGCTTTATCCTTTTGTGGGGTCGCGCTTCCTTTTATACCTTTCTCCTTGTTTCAAAACAAATGCTAAAAGTTCCAAAGTCCTCCTTTTCTTCCCGATTTCACTCATTTATGACACGTGTACATCTTTGGGGTCAAAGTAAGAATTTTGTTTTACCACCTTCATATTGTTGAATAGCCAATTACAAATTATCGGGGCCATGGGACCAATTTGGTATTTTTTACAATTGTGACAAAAGTGATAAGTTCACCAAATAGACCCACCATGCCATGCCCCAATTAAAGATGACCACGTATCCATGGATGTTGGGACAAGATTTACAGAGGAGACACAATCATGGAAGATGCCCAACAACAAAAATTTTCCCCACAGAGAGAAGAATGTAAATAATACCAAGACTCAATGTGATCCATGACCCAAGGAAAGGACTGATAATGACACCTCAAATGAAGGAAAAAATTATGCATCCACCACACAGAGATAAAATACTTCAAACTAGGTGGGCTGAAAATTTTAAATGAAAAGGGGTGAGATTACAATTAAGCACCAACACCGGCTCCGACTCGAGATGGGCACTCCCAATGAGTGCCACAAGAACAACATAATAGACCATGTGCCAAAAATCCATTGGGCAACAAAGTCAAGAACAAGCTTGCAAAGCAGAAAAATAATTTCCAACCTCCCAAGAACAAACTAGAAACCAACAAAAACCATCCCCAAGGACCGGGACGAACCAAAACAAAAAAATGTAGAAACAAAAAGAAAGAAAAAAAGGCTATACACTCATACTGATGATGTGTGCCTTGATTATGAGAAATCAATCAAGGAAATGTTTCAAGTGCTTGCCATTAACAGGAAACTCAAGCAATTCCCCATCTAGATCTTTTAGGAAGAAGGTGTGCTCGTTGATCCTAATATCAATAGAATAAGGGCCCATCCATAATGCGTCAAACTTTCCATGTTTTCCCTTATCCTCATGTCTGTTATCCCATAGTAGCACCAGATCTCCTACACTGAAAACCCTTGGGTAACCTTTTTGTCAAATAATTTCTTCATTTTCTCCCTAAACTTCACATGTCTTTGATGGGATTCCCTTCTCTCTTCATCTAGTTCAACAATTTTATTGATCCATGCATCATAAGGACTAACCTCCTGGTCCTCCAATAGTCAGATAAATTGGTATGAAGATAATTACATATGCAGGGGAAGTAGAGCTTGAGTTCCATACACCAACTCAAATGGACTTTTTCTAGTAGCTCTTTTGATGAATAATTCTATCACCCACAACAACAAACTTCAACTACTCACCCCACTTCCATTGTTTGTTTAATTCCAAGGTCCTTCTAATTATCTTCAAAAAATTCTTGTTGTTGATTCTCGCTTGTCCATTACCTTGAGGATTATAATTTGAAGCATATGCTAAATTGATCCCATACTCATAACACATGGCTACCAAATTTTTGGCTCGAAAACTCATAGCATTGTCGGGAACTATCTTAGTAGGCACTCCAAACTTGTAAATTATATGATTCAGAATGAAGTCCATAATAGTTTGTGGGTAACTTTCTTGGTAGGGATTGCCTCCACCCACTTGGTGAAGTAATCAGTGGCCACTAATATCCACTTGTGGCCTGCACTTGAAGAATCTGAAATCTCACCAATGAAGTCCATTCCCCACTGCTTAAATGGGGCTTCATTGATATATGCTGCAAAGGGAGGGAGCCTGAAGCTTTCAATCTTCTTGAAAAATGTTGACAACTCTCACACTTTCTTACCAGTAGAGTTGTATCTTTAAAAAGAGTTGGCCACCAGTAACCAACCCTTAATATCTTATGGGTTATGACTCTTCCAGAAAAATTCCCTCCACAAAATCCTCCATGGAAATCATCAATTATTTTTGGGGTTCATCCTTAGTGACACATCTCAAAAGAACTCCCTCTGGGTTCTTCCAAGCTAACCCATAATCAATGATGATGTACTTCTGGGAGGGTAACTTAAGTGCTCTCTTTTGATTCTTACTTAAATACTTAGGGCATTGTAGATGTTTGAGATAAAAAAATAGTATCCTTGTACCATTCAGAATTTGTCACTTTCTCAAGAATATTCAATCTTTCTTCTTCAACCTCATTTATCTCAACTATTTGCAGGTTGCTTTTCTGCCATTAGCTTTGCTAGGCCCAATCCTCTAACCAATTTTGTAGTTTGGATGTCCATATCATATTCTTGCAACTTATTTTCCCATCGGCATCTTTTACTGGAAATTTCCATCTCTGAAAGGATATCCTTGACCATAGTATGAGGGACATAAGCTATGACTTTAGAACTTAAAATATATGGCCTAAAGATCTTTGTGGCCTTGACGAAAAGAAAAGTTCTATTTCTCCATGATAGTATACTTCAACTCTACCCCTTGTAATGCTTTACTAAAGAAAGCAATTGGCCTTTCATCTCCTTCATCATCCTTCTGTAGCAACACAGATGCAATGGTATTCTCTAGAGGCAAAGGAAAACATTTGGAAAGCTTTTTATAATCAGGAGAGCTGCTAAAATAGGGGCATTCTTCAATGCTTCCTTAATCCCAGTAAAGGCTTGAATATTGCTTCTTCCCATTTGATACTCTGATCTTTCTTCAACATATTAGTGATTGGGATAGTCAATTCGGAAAAGTTGGAAATAAATCTCCTAATAAAATTTATTTTCCTAAAAAGGATTGAATTCCCTTTTTGGTTCTTGGAATAGGAACTTTACTAATGGCTTCCACTCTCTCGGGATCAATCATGACCCCTTCTTTTGACACAATATGTCCAAGCAACTTTGCCTTTTGAACCCCAAAATGGCACTTCTTAGGATTCAATGATATACCATATTCCCTACATCTTAACAAAATCTTTTCTAAATGTTGTAGGTGATCACTTCTCTTCCTTGAAAAAACTATTACATCGTCCTGATACACAACAATGAAGTCATTTATATATCCTAAGAATGCTACATCCATTACTCTTTGAAACGTGGCTCCAACATTCATCAGGCCAAATGGCTTCCTTACGTACACATAGGTTCCCCATGGAGTGGTGAAAGCGGTTTTGATTCTCTCTAATTGCTTCATAACCACTTGGTTATACCCAGAGAAACCATCCAAAGTGGATAAAAACTTAAACCAGTAACTAATTGCAACATGTTATCCATATTTGGCAAGGGATAGTTGTCCTTGATTGATGCCTTATTTAAATTTTTGAAATCAACACACAATTTTATATCCCCATTTTTCTTTCGAATAGGTACCAGGTTTACTACCCATGAGGAATATCTTATAGGTTGTATAATTCCTCCATCCCTTAATTTTTTCAACTCTTCTTGCATTTTTGAGGAAAGGAGGGATTAATTGGTCTTTGTTTCTGCCTAAACGGTTTGGCATTAGCTTCCAGGGGTATTTCATGTTGAAAAAGGTCTTCCTTGTATGCTTTTAGTTCTGAATATGACCAAGCCAAGCAGTCCTGGTACTTTTTTAGCAATTAGACATATGACTTCTTTTCTTCTCTATTCAAGTTCTTCTTAGCCATATTCTCCTAGGGTTTATCCTTTGTGCCCAAGTTATATTCTTCAACATCTCTCGAGGCTGACATGTGTTTGTTAACAATGCGGTCAACATTATCAAAATTTGATTCCAATGCAACCAAACCTCTCAGAATAGTATTGGTTTTCAATTGGATAATGTCTTTACCAAATAGGGTCTCTTTTCCATCATTTATACATACTTTGATTGGAAAATTCTCCATTTTGCAAAACCTTTGGACTTGAGCATGCTTGAAATTATCAATGGATATTATCGGGACTTGGTCAATATTCAATATCATATTCACAATAGGGGATATTGTACAATTTTCAACCTAGACCCAATACTACCAATTTTTCTGCTACAGTATTATAGCTCATATCATGATGTATTATATTGAAAGAATCAAACATTTCAATGAAGTCCCAAACTAGCATGCTTATATTGTTTCATTCTTTGATTCTTTGTAGCATACAACTTTCTGACTTGTTTGACTATCAACTCTGAATCTCCTTTAACAAAAATGTCTCTAACACCATATTTCCATGCAATCCTTAGACCCAAGAGTAGTGCTTCATACTCAACAATATTGTTTGTGCACTCAAAATTGAGTTTAAAAGAAAAGTTAAACTCCTCTTGGCTTGGAGATATCAAGACAACACTAGTGCCATTACTAGATCTAGAACAAGCCCCATCAAACATCAAGGTCCAAGGAGAACCAACCTTCTCAGGATACTTGCACTCATCAATTTTATGCTCCTTATAATCAACATAGCCCACAAATTTACCGACATTGACATCTATGTACAATACTTCATAAAAAGCATTGTTAGGGTCCTCAATAATATGAACATTTTATTCTCACCGTATAACTTCACAAGGTTCCCTCAATTGGTATGGTTGCATATGACATGTCCATTTGTACGCTTCCACCTACACTAGCTGCCCATTTTCTAGACAATAACATCCCCCACTTGGCAGGACAGTCCACAATAACTACATTCATGGTTAAGCATTTTCCTGGATAAGCTACTAGTTGCACTACCATTCCTTTGACATATCCAATTATTGTACTTCTCTTGAATCCATAACAATACATTTCCCAAAGTTGTTATTACCTTGATATTTAACTCATTCATTACCTCAAGAGGCATTACATTACATGAGGCTCTTGAATCAAACATGCAATTATGTACCAACCTATTTTTAATAATCAAAGTGGTAAAAAATGGATCTACATCCAACTGAGATTCAACCAAAGAAGTTCCCAAATACACCTCAGATGATTCACCTAGTTCCTCCAATGCTTGTGGTATTTCGATTCTGCAATAATAGGAGGAATCTCTACATTATTAACACTTTTTCCCTGAGTAATCTTTTCTTCCTTAAATCCCAAATATTCAAATTCCCTTTTCCTATGCTCAGGGATCCTGAGTAATTCAACAATGGGAACAATAACCTTGATCTAACTCAAGATTTGGGCTATGTCACAAGGAATATATTTGGGTAGGACAGTATTAGGAGGAAGATTCATAGTTTCATCTAATAGTATAGGATTTTTCAGAGTCTGGGCATGGGCAGGAGCACAGGTTTTATTTGGGGTAATTAGGCCTTTGCCAGATGTATCTTTCTTAGGGGTTTCCTTCAGGATATTGGTAAGAACTAGAAATTTTGGCTTGGTTTGTGGCCCTCCCCTTTGACAACCTTACTTCTGGTGTTATATTATTTCTCCTGAGCAACTACTGCATTCATCAACAGTTGCATGTCCTCTTGAAGGGATCCCTCCATCATACTTTTTAATCATCAAAGCCCTTAAGTATTCAAAATCATGATTAGGAAGATCAAATGCTTGCACCATATCAATTTCAAAAGTATTAATAGGAGGAAGAGGTAATACCCGGTGAACACAATCCAAAAAATTTCAACAATTATTGCACTTATCAATTTAGTTGAGGTTGCCCCCTACCATGAGTTTATAGGGCATTCCATCATGCACAAATCATCATACATCTCATCATCATCTGCTTCCTCAACTTCTTGATCTACATCACATGGAAAGTGTCAAAATAAACACCTATCACACCACTCGATAACATTGGCCTCCTCCATAGTAGCAACCCTGAGCAGTCAAAGGATTAGGAACCAATCTATTCTCCCTAGGTTGAGGTTGTTTATTTCCTAATCCCATGAGCCATTTCCCTCATCATCTGGTCTATGATCACCTCTGGGATGATTTCCAAATCTCTCTTGACTGTGTGGCTTGTGCTGACCCTAGGAACTTTGTCCTATCCCTTTTTTTTCTTTGGTCTAGTTTATAGGATATCTCTTTAACTGCTCCAGCCAAATTTTACAACCTCTTCCAGATCCACAACTTTGTTTGATTGAGGCCTCTCTGGATTGATTAACTTGACACCCTCTCTCTTAGGAGGCTTTCCAATTGCTTTGATGTTATTTTATATTTGTAAGGCCATGGTGAAATCCTTCCTCAATGTTCTCAAGTTCTTATCTCTCAAGTAATAAGCAATCTTTTTATCAAAAGCGTCAAAATATTTTATCAAACAGACTCATCACTTGGCCTTAGGATTATAGGTAGCCTATTCAAGTTCTTATTGAACCGAGTATTGAAATCATGGACATGATTCATTTGGATTTTCTTTATATTTTCAAATTCAGATAAAAGGAACCTAGGATCTGTCTTATCCCCATATTGCAATCTAAAGGCATTTTTCATCTCATTCCATGAATCTATTGAATTATCTGGTAAAGCCTTGTACCAATCACGTGCATCCTCCTCAAGAGTATGAATAAATAGTTTTATATACATGTCTTCAAACTCAATTTCAAAATATTCCATCATATTGAAAAAGAGTCTTAAATGGTGGTCACCAGTGATGACATTATTCCCTTGAAATTTTGGCAACCTATTTCTGACATCTTGTGGCACCATATTAGGATATCCATCCATACCTCTAAAATCTATAGGTCCAAAAGTGTTGACAACAAAAGGAGGTCTAGGTGGAGGTTGGGCCATATTGCCTTGAGGAGGTGATCTTGTAGGAGAATCAAAATGATAAGGGACGAGGGGTCTCTAGGGCATATGAGTATAACTCTCAAAGTAAATATCCTCTAATGACTCAATTTCTTGGAAAACCCTATCAACCTTGGAAGAAACAAGGGAAAACTAAGAGGCATGCTTTTCAGACACAAATGATGGCCCCTCTCCAGTTGGAGAACTCAAATTTATATAAATATTACTTGGTTCAAATCACTTGAAGACGTATGGTAATCTTCAACCATAGATTGATCACCTTTCAAAATTGATATCTCCTTTTTGATTCTTGATTTCTAACAACTTTCCAAACTTGTTTTCCTTCTAAATTTTCTTTTCCTAGTTTTGGAAATAACCTTTTAGTAGGATCCCTAGTGAAGAAAGACCTTCTTCCCTCCAGCTTTGCAAATATCGATGACAAATTTCACTTGACACAAGTTAAGACACTGGTAATCATCAAAATTTCAATTCAACACGGAGTCACCACTAAGGATTTTCACCTTAGTTGTGCAGATGCACTATAAGTAACTTTCCAAGTGTCTATCAATGCTTAATTTCTATAAAGCTTAACAATTCTGACCTTCCTTTACCCACATTTATCATTATTGATGCAAATTTAGTGCAATAACCACTAGAAACTTGGAAATACTTGCACAATGAACTTGTAATCTTGCACAAATCTTACAAATCTCAACAAAGGATGACATTTAAACAACTTATTTGTACTTAAACCATGTAAGAAGCATTACCAAGGTCGACATGTGTATGCATTTGTAAAAATAGTCCCCAGAAATGGCACCACTTCGGTGTTGTTTCCACACAAATAGGTCTCAATGTTCAAATAATCCTCTGTAATTCAAATAATCCCCGGAAATGGTGCCACTTGATGTTGTTGCCACACAAATAGGTCCCTGTTCAAATAATCCTCTGCAATTCAAATAATCCTCGGCAACGACACCACTTCGATGTTGTTACTACACAAATAGGTCTCGATGTTCAAATAATTCTCTAACGCATGCATCACTTCGGTGTTGGTATCCAAATTGATTCTCTTGTGAGGGCTGAGCAACATCACGAAACTGGCAGGATGCTTAGAGACAGAAAATCATGATATAAGTCATTTTGTAGCGGGAGGGATTCAACTGACTCTTTGTCACTCAGGCGCTGAGAAATGGATAACACCTCACTAAGGTTTGATCTACCCTCACTACTTTAGGTTGTGCCTTCAACCAGGGTGAGAGGACCCATTCTATAACCCATGTTGGTGAAGGATATCAAGAGATCCTTCTTTGCACAATTTTCATGAAAACCTTGAGAAAATATGATCAATACAACACAATCTAACTCTCACGAGTTGTCACACTAAAGATTTGAGATGTTTCTGGACAAGGTTCGGGTTACTAAAGACAATAATTGAAACCTGATTGTCTCTGCATATTTTGCAGTGAAATTTGTTAAATCTTTGTGGATATACAGTACAAACAGGGGTAGTTCATATAGGATTTATCATTTAAGAAGTTTTTGGTGGGAATTTAAGCAAGATAAAGTTGATTATACTAGATATTTCATAGAACCTCACAAATATTGGAACACTCACAGACAAAATGCTTCAAAATAGCCAAAATATTCCTTCAACCAAAAGGTGTGTATCAATGGAGGCCCATAAATACACGATTTCATACACTCTTCAAGAATTCAACACAAAGGCTCATGTTAAAGACTCAATTAAATGTTGGAAATTCCTGATTAGTCACACCTAAGATCCACTCATAGGCTAACAAACAATATTTGTCAACATAGTGAAAGTAAAATTATTTTAAATTGTTTATTTCATTACAAGATGAAATCTCTCCTCACAATGAAATTGCAAATGGCACAATACTACCACATGGATAAGATCTTGTGTGATTTAGAGGGATTTTAACATAAGATTGCAACAAGAACATGAAAAACTATTTGAAAACATTCTGAAATAAAAACAAACACAATTATGCTCATGATCAACACAAATTCATTCAAGGTTCACTAGATTCATCAACAGGGATAGTTTTTTCAACAATCTCAGAGCTTGTCAATGGATGTACACTTACAACCATCTTGACATGACTAAATCTACAAACACAGAAAATAAACAAGTTTCTTAGACGGTCTCTTGGGAAAAAATGGTTTTTCTCAAACTTTCTCAGAAAAATTAACCCCCCTTATGCAAGAGTATTCTCATTGCATTTATACAATTTCACTCGCTCACTCATCCTAAATTTTCCCCCAAAAGTCTAAATCTTCAAGAGAATATTCCTCTTTACAACATACCGTTTAATCATGTTTATTCCCTTGAAAATATCTTACTTTCTGTTGCTATGTGGATAAATCATGAACTGATCACATTTCTCAGTTCCTCAACTATGACTGGGATGTCATGTCATAACTTTTGATAGTCTTTTTAATCATTCTTTTATTTTTCATGCAAGAAATACCCTTTTTAATAATTCTCATGTGGCTCCATATGGCTTGATCTGACAAGAAATCCTTTTCACCTTCGAGAATACACCTTAAGGAATATATACCTACATTCATGCCTCTCAGAAATGAGTGTCCTCACATGGATTATACCACATATCTACGTTGCGAGTCCGAGTCACTAAGTGTAAAGAGAAGCCAGGCGAAAGCCTCCACATGTCTCCTGGGCGTAATCAAAGGTGAAGTCCAGGAGGCGGGTTCCCAAAGAGAGCATGTCCTCCAGGTGTTTAGAACCGAGAGAGAGTTGCATCGGTCGCTGAAAATTCTGAGCATGGGAAGGTCCAACAGATGCTTCCACATGTCTGTTTGGCGCAACTTCAAAGATGAAGTCTAGAAGCGGGACCTCAAACGAGTGCAGGCTCTCCATGTGCCCTGGGCCCAAGAAAGTTGCCTCGGCCATTGAAAAAGTATCTGTATAAAGAGGAGCCAGCAAAATCCTCCATGTGTCTCTTTAGCGCACTTTTGATATGGTGCCCAAAAGTGGAGACCCCAAACAAGCCTGGGCTCTCCACGTGTCTCAACTCGAAAAAGTTGTATCTTGGCCGTTGAAATTTTTTAAGAACTAGTGGAAGGTGCCACGTGCCTAGGGTCCAAGAAAGTTCCATCAGATGCCTGAAAATTCTAAGTATGGGAAGATCCAACGGAAGCCTCCACGTGTCTCCTGGGCACAAATCCAAAGGTAAGACCCAGAGGCGGGACCTCAAATGAGTGCGGGCTCTCCACGTGTCTCGGGCCCAGAAAATTTGTACCAGACACTTGAAAATTCTAAGTATGGGAATATCTAGCGGAAACCTCGATGTGTCTCTTTAGTGCTCTTTCAAAAGTAAAATTTAGGGGTAGGTCCCCAAACAGCACAGGCCCTCCACGTGTCTCGGGCTTAAGAAAGTTGCCTCATTCGTTGAGAAGTCTCAGTATAAAGATGAGTTAGCAGAAGCATCCATGTGTCTCCTTGGTGTAACTCCAAAGGTAAGACCTAGAGGCGAGACCTCAAATGAGCGGAGGCCCTCCACGTGTCTATAGTCTAACAAAGCTACACCGGTCATTGAAAAGTTTGAGCATGGGTAGAGCCAACGGAAACCTCCACGTGTCTCTTTAGCACAATTACAAAGGTCAAAACGAAAGGCGAATCCTAAGATGAGCACATGCCCTTCACATGGAAAAGATCTTAGTTGAGGCGAGCCTAGGGGGCCTTTTACATTTTATGCCACTCGAAGAAAAATTTCTAAAATACCTCCGGTGACCCGCCCTTCCGTCTTTGATGTAGAATCAACATGTGGCTTTATCTGGGCACTTGCGGGGTCGCGCTTCACTTTTATACCTTACTCCTTTTTCAAAACAAGGCTAAAAGTTCCAAAGTCCTTCGGTGACTGCCTCCCTCGCTTTCGCTCATCTTATGACACATGTACATTTTCGGGGTCAAAGTAAGAAATTTTATTTATGGCTTCATATTGTTGAATAGCCAATTAGAAATTATCGGGGCCACAGACCAATTTGGCATTTTTTACAATTGTGACAAAAGTGAAAAGTTCACTAAATAGAACTCGCCGTATCGCATCCAATTAAAGATGACCACGTATCCACGGATGTTGGGACATAATTTATAAAGGAGATATAAATCGTGGAAGATGCCCAACAACAAAAATTTTCCTTGCGAAGATAAGACTGTAAATAATACCAAGACTCAATGTGATCCATGACCTAAGGAAAGGACTGACAATGGCACCCTGGTGAAGGCAAAGAATTACGCACACCCACACAGGAGGACAAAAGTGCATCAAACTAGGTGGGCTGAAAATTTTATATGACAAAGGGGCAAGTTTACAATTGAGCACCAACAGTTTCCATACATCTCTTGACACCAAGGTAGTGGGAAAACTATATAGTATAGAATCTACCCAAAGGTGTGGTCGTAGTTTGATGTCGTGTGCCTTAACTACATGACCTAACCCTTTATTCCTTGAAACCCTTGAACAATTCTCGGATTGACTTTAATTTCGTTAATACATGGATCTATGAGAATTTCATGCTTGGAAATAGAGGAATATAGACTCTTTCATCTGGTTGAGTGCTTCAAACCTACATTAGGGATTGCTCTAATTTATATGCCATTTATTTTGGAAGATTTAAGATACCTTTTAGTTCTTTTAGAATGATATTTGGAATGGGATGTTACAAGAGTGTCACGTGAGCTATAACATGGCATTGAGTTTATTATATAGCCTTATAGGTGAAATATTTTTATAATGCTTGACATTAAAAAGATTAAATGACCCAATAAATATATTCACATTGAATTTTTTTTTTAAAGAATATAAATATACATAGGACCATATAGGTCGGCCAAGATCGAACCCACATCCCGACCCTTTGTATGCTCCTAGATAGGAAATATGTAAATTAAAATGTAATGTTGTGGAATGAAGTAGAGAGGATATTTACCACTTTTATTTGATAATATTCATCTAATTAAAAATAGATCATGGTGGGAATATAAGAAAGTCACATAAATTCTATAGATATATAGTGATTGGATTTCAAATGTGAGCATTTGTCTTAAGAAGGTAGAATAGTCAATTTTGGCATTGTAAAAGAACAAGTTACTATATTTTAGAGTCTACAATGTGTTACTAATTCATATCTTTTTCATAAACCTTGTAGTGAACCTCCTAGTTCTGCTCCACCATTTGGAACATTTTGTCAAATATTTGGTATCCCAACCAAGAAATTATAGTACATGATTGACATCATAATGGAATTTTAAAATTAATTTGAACACTTATGCTTATTTTCTAAGTAATTCAAAAGTTGGGTTGATAAAAACTATGTATCTAATAAACATATATTACATAATATGTATAATGTTGGATTCCCATGTAGAATTTGTATCCCCAAGTTTACCATATTCATAGGAAGAAAATATATTTCTCAACACATTAACCTTTTTTATCTATTACTATAATTATATGTGCACAATGATATGATCTTTCTTAAGGTCTTCCCACATAGTCTCACTAGTATGGATCCATGAGTGTACCATGGGCCATAACTCAAGCTGATCTTTGGCTCGTAGATGACGACCTATGCTTTTTTCCTCTCTCCCTATGTGGTTTTTGCATGAATGCAACCTAAGTGTAGCTATGACTATGTTTAGCCTTGTCAAAGTGGTGGCGGGATGATTCAGATAGATATGATGATAGTTGTACTATTGATATGTTATTTTTACGAGCTGAGGCTCGATGTTCTGAGTGCTAGCAACTCGTTGAGTACCCCCTTTGTGGCCTTAAGGCCACATAGTCATCGTAATGTGTTATTCTTATATATGTATTTTATTCGTAAATTGAACTTTTTATTTTATTTCTGCAAGGACCAATAGTTTTCTTGATTGCCATGTTTTATATTTTGGGCATTTCCTTGGTTTGTGGTACTAACATGTGGATTTTGACACTAACTATGGCTATTTAGCCATTTATTTTTTTGGTTTTGGATCTTCTTTTGGGTCAATGCATGGTGTTGTGTCCCACTTGTTGTCCCAAAAATGCGAGCAAAAATGGTAAATGCACATTATCCAAGGAGGGTTCGCGTGAACACTCCTTCGCGCGAACCCATTTCACATGAAGAGACACGCAAGCCGTTATTTTCCACGTGTCGCAATTGATTGGGTTCGCGTGAACATGTGTTCACGCGAACACCATTCATGTGAATGGTGTTCGCGCGAACCACCTTGTTTATACAGTGGAGGCGCTGCGGAGGAAATCATTTTCCTCCGCCCCGCCTCCTTCGCGCGAAGTTTGTGCAACCGACCAGAGCCCACCACACCAGCCGAGAGCCCACCACACCAGCGAGCCCACCGATGAAAGCCCAGCAACGACGAGCCCAGGTATGTTAGCAAAATCGTACCCATTTTTTTAGCAAAATCGTAGCCATTAAAATACCATTTTTTGCAAAACCCTGGCTCGTTTTTTTTTTGGTAAAACCCCATTTTTTCTCCTAGAAATGAATTGAATGTGAAGGTCAACTCTGAAAATACCTGGTTGGCCGTTTTGTATGCTACATCCTTGTTACTTGTAAATGGTCTCTTTGAGAAACTCGAGGGCAATAGGCAATATTTATACCCTTCCATTATGTACGTCCAATCAGACAATAAAAGTATTCTTTTACCAGGTTCAGAGAAACTTGTTTTTTACAATGGACGATTATACTGTAGTTTCAAGCTAATTTTATCTAGCTTTATTTCTATTAGCTTTGATCCACGACTAAGGAAGAATTCATATGGTTGTTACCTATACATTTTTCCAAGGTCCTCTTGGTTGCCCCCGTTTTGTATGCTACATCCTTGTTACTTGTAAATGGTCTCTTTGAGAAACTCTAAGGGCAATAGGCAATATTTATACCCTTCCATTATGTACGTCCAATCAGACAATAAAAGTATTCTTTTACCAGGTTCAGAGAAACTTGTTTTTTACAATGGACGATTATACTGTAGTTTCAAGCTAATTTTATCTAGCTTTATTTCTATTAGCTTTGATCCACGACTAAGGAAGAATTCATATGGTTGTTACCTGTACATTTTTCCAAGGTCCTCTTGGTTGCCCCCATTGTTCAATGTATTTTTTTGAAGGGCTTCTTTTATGTGCTGCAAATTGTAACATAAAGGATCTTTTTAGTTTCTAGAAAAATCTGCTGCCTATGCCATACTAAGATCCCAATAGTGGCATAATTGTTGATTGGAGCCGAGATTGCAGAGTGCACTGCCAGAATAATGCATATCATGGAGATATTCCATTTTCACAAACCTTAATACTACTGCCACTGCTAGGAAGCTTTGCATATTTCTTCTGCAATATCTGTTTTAATGTGCCTTTAGGGCTGCTTCAAAGCTTCTAGATAAGATAATATAAATATAAATAAATAAGAACTCGTTGGCAGTAGTTTCCTCCTAGAACTCGTTGGCTGCATGTATGCCTACACTTGAGAAGCACATGCTTTAATGATATCAATGAACTTTCAGATTATATTCTTGTATCCAGTAGCATCTAGAGGTTTTAGATAATGTATTGTAGTGATATTGTAAGGCACTATCAAAAACAATGTTGACAGAAGTAAGGATGGGAAATGTGACGGGAACAGGGTCGAGGAGGTTTGGTGTACAAAATGTACACACACTCATGTTTACATGAAATTACATTTTTTTAGGGATTTATCATTAACACGTATTGCTAATGGTTCAAATTTCATAAAAGGTTAGGCACGGCTATCATCTTTCAGCAAAAACATGCTCATACATGTTATGTTTATCAGTGTTGCATACTGATAGGTTATAATTGGATGACAAACATAAATAATAGAACATACAGAGTTCAAAATTTTAAGCACAGAAAAACAAACATTAATAAGAAAAAAAGGAAAAGTAAATTTCAGTCATATGAGTTAAATAAGATAATGCCACATCAATAGTTACATAAATAAGTATGAAGCAACACTTAATATTGTCTACAATGTCTAATGATGAAAAGGGAAAACAATCAAGTAATAAAATTTAAAAAATGACTCAATGTCTGATAAGAGGGACTTACCTTTCTTCTGTTGAAGTTCAGCACATGGAACATTGCTTCTTTGGGCCAGAATAGCATGGGAATGACCCACAATGGTAGAAAACTGTTGCTAGAATGGGTAGCATTTTTCAGTCATCAAGAAAAATATTTCTCAGTTAGAGAAACTTGATGGATGGCTGAGAAACAACCATTTCATTGGGCAACATATTTCTCAGCCTGAGAAATGGTAACATTGGCCAGAGGTTACATTTCTTCTAACAGAAGTAAAAAATGTCTATCTTTGTAATAAAGTGGTTTTCAATTTGAGCATTTATTCAGAAGTATCTAAGTTCCTTAAGATTTCGTCATGGAAGTTGTAATTAGATGGTTGATTATGGCACTTTTTGTGATCAATGATTCGTCATAACAAGATTTTCTTGTTTGTGATCTTTGGTGTTTTATGGTATAGGTGACGAATTGATCTCTCCTTGCATGTGCAAAGGAACTCAACAATTTGTTCATCGTTACTGCCTTGATCACTGGCGCTCAGTCAAGGTGTGTTATTTCATCATCTTGAATTTCTCTTGTATTTTTATCATATATTGAAGGTTTTAAATTTTAATGAATGAAAGACTATTTATAACTGGGATTTATCACATAACTGTTGTGGTGTCCAGGAAGGTTTTGCATTCTCACACTGTACAACCTGTAAAGCACAGTTTCATCTGCGGACTGAAATACCAGAAGATTACTCTTGGCGTAAGCTTAAGTTTAGGATTTTTGTTGCACGTGATGTCCTCCTTGTGTTTTTGGCAGTGCAAACTGTAAGTACTCGATCTTAGTTGTTCCGGCTTTGTCAATTCTTAATCTCGATGTTTTTTCATGTTGGATTTGTGTGTGCAAGCCAACACTTTTTGGGAATCTGTTAATAGTTGCAGAAACAGAATCAAATCCATATTTTTTTGTATATGTCCCTGGTTTGTTTGATTATGGACACACTTACATTTGGGTTTGAGCTGTTGTGAAATCAGTGTTGCAAATTAGTAGGAGGTTTTAAATATGAAATGAAATGAATTTATATTTATGCCCACAAATGACCAAAAGTAAGTCAATGGACTTGAGAATACATTCAGTTACAATAGAAAGTGCTAGGCTGAAAGGACCATAGGATCAAAGACTACCTAAATAAAAAGAACAAAAGTATCAAAAACAAATGTGAGAAGGGGTAAACCCAAAGCAGTGAAGCCCCAACTCATGCGGTTAAGTGCTTCTTTACTAATTTTAGACTAGTTTTCTAACAATAATTTCGTGTTCAGCCTTACAAGGCACAAGGTAAATATTGCTTTTAGATCACGACTCATGGCTAAGCCGAACGCTAATTTGGCCCAACGGGATTTCTTTCTATTTACTTTATATGTTGTTCAAATTTTTTATCCTTTATTTTTGACTTCGTGATTAAGTTCGGGAGAAAATGCAATCTTAATCAGGAACCTACACCTAGAGAATAGAAAATTATTTCTATACCAGAAGTTAGTCCGGTTAGAAAGTTAAAGAGTCAGTTCAATTAGGACATTAGAATTAGTGCAAGCAGAGACGAGGAGTGATCATTTTGCATAGATAAAAAGAGAGATTCGAGATGGTTGGGACCTAGGAGATTGTTTGCGGGCACAGGGGAACATTTTATTTATAACTTAACAGGGTTTCTATTGGGGCCTACACCATAACCATACAACAAAAGATATAGTCTTTCAGATTTTGAACGATTGGGATAGGAATGTTACCCTTGGAAGGTCATTGAGGACCAAGGCCAGTCAAATGATAAAGCTTGTGCAATGTCATATCTTGTGTCATTGTGTATAAGAGAGAGAAAAATGTAATGCTCTTAGAGTAAGAAGAAAGATGAAAGAGTGTAAGAAACCGTCCGTAGAAGGTTGATTTTGTAGTAATAGATTAGTGCAATATCTTGTTGTTTTATATAATGGAAGTCTTGATTCCCTAGCCTCTTATGCATTGTAGTTTTGATTAGTGTCTCGTAGTTTCTATAAACAAGCATAGTTGAGATCGCATGCATAGTTTTAGTTTGTACTCATGTTTTGTCAAATGTATAACATAACTAATTTGTAAATAGACATAGCACAAATGAGTCCAGTGAGTAGAATAACCTTACTAATTTGTAAATAGACATAGCACAAATACATACCATAACCTTACTTGCAGAACAATTAAAAGAAAATAAAAGGCAATGAAAAATACGTGAACATTCATTTATTATTAAGGAATTTTCTTACTTAATTACTAGAAATAAATAGCTTCCTTGAAATGTAAAGTTGATTTATCCCTGATTTTGTATACAAACACTGTGATGACATCAATAATAGATTACAAATAATTTCAATGTTTTTGTGATTTTTAAGCATGCATAAGTGGTCAACTTGTACATGTGGAGATATAGATGCATTAGACATGTCTTTTACCGATGTGTTTTGTTGTTTAAAATTGGATTGGTGTTCTATTTGATTGTGCTAATTCTGTATCATATGCACAAAAATTGTGTTCCAGGGAAAGGTGAATCCCACTCAATGTGAGGCTTTGATAATGGTTTGTGCCCAGGTAAACTTACATTCTCTTCTAGAAACATTGCTTTGACTTTAAGATCATCTAAATGTATTCAAAACTTTTCATTTCTGAACTCTGCAACATCACTTGGTATATTTTGTTATCATTGTGATTTGTAATTTATGTAATTTATTTGATTTTGTAATTTATTTTCTATATTAGTTGCATTGAAGCTTGAAAATTTCATATTTCTGTTTTCATTAATATAGGAGAATATCTTAGGAATTTTTTTAATTAAAAGTACTATTAATTAGAATTTTACTTTCATTTTTTTTACAGTCATGGCTTCTTCTGGAACTCCTAATTTGTTTGAGAGGACCGATTTAGAGATTGTAAAATCCAAAATCCAACTACAGTTGGGCAGTATAAAGCCCATTGTGAAAAAATACTGGTTGATCTTCGTAGAATAGAGACAAGTTTGAAAACATATAATCCATTTGATTCTGAATCAATAAAAAAATTTATGGATTCACTAAAATCAAGTGTCTCAGGAGATGTAGGTTATAATGAGATTACATCACGACTTTCTGATAAGGAAGTCGTTAAGAGGTCTTGTTGGAGTTTTTATGCAGACAAACGGAAAATAAGGGCATATTATGTAAACAAATGTTCATGTCCTTTATGTGCCCCTTTGATTTATCCTAGATTTGTGGCCTCTCAAGGCCAATTTCCAAATAATGACCAATTACCGTTATACTTCATAATGATGCTACATGCTGAGGTTCACTTAAACCTAAAGGTGAACTATTTAGACATCCCTAGTTATTTGGGGCAGGGGCGTGGCCGTATTAGCCACAGGCAGGCATATAGAAAGGAGGGAGCTCCTGCAGTTGTTGATGCACGGCAGCTTGTACCAAGGCCACAACCATTCTTATCAGGCTTTCAGGATGTCGCAGCACCTGTCGTTATGACTGCACATGAGGGTGCTATCGAGGGTCTTGCTGGCATTTCTCGCGAGACCCAATTGATCTCTTCTGACCATGTGGGTCAGTACCTTCAGAGACACGATACTAGTAGTGGAGGTGCTAGTAGCACCAGTGATGCATGCAACGAAGGTATATGCTCGTGCATCTTTGATTTCCCCAGATGACTTTGAGCTAGTTACAGATCCCGCCAGGCACGTTGGCTAGGACGCATCATGGCTACTTGACTTGTTGCGTGCGTATGAGGTGATTGCTCGGCATTGCAATATTCCACTATCGGGGTTTTAGATTTTATAGAGCAGAGTGGGAGTGTATCTTCTAGTCGGTGGTACTAATGCCGCCGCTACGTATAGACTTCTCCGCCCATCAATAATTAGAACATCTCCGCCCAACAATAATTAGAACATCTGCGCACCCATCAATAATTAGAACTTCTCTCGCCCATCAATAATTAGAATATCTCCGCCATCAATAATTAGTGTTCAAATATAATTCATGAACATCTCCGCCCTGCAATAATTAGAAGTGCAACAGATAATTATGGTGTTCAAGATTCCAGATCTGAATGTTTATCCTTAAATGAAAAAAGTAAATTATACATGTGTATTCTATAAATCCAAATTAGCCAAGGCCAACAGCCTCTACAAGGTAGGAAAATGCAGTCATCAATTGTTAGCACTTCAAGTGAGAACAAAATGAGTTTTAATTTTAGCACTTCAAATTTTAGCAGTTTTGATAAGGTGGCATCAAATTACTTCTAGTAGGTATGGAAGAGTTAGCACTTCTTACATCCAAGGGAGAAGAACACCTGGTGGATGTGAGAAAAAAACTAGTAATACTTGTCTCAGTCATAAGCTTTGGATTGGATGCACGTAGGGGCAACTCCCAACCTATTCCATGTATGGAATCTTGAAGATTGGCTGGCCTCTGAGCAGGCTGGGTTAGGAGCATTACCTTCCATCATCATGGATATCAGTTGTGACAGCAAAATGCTCCATACTGCCATTAATTTAAATAGGGTGGAAGAAAGCATTAGTCCATCTATTGGACCCAGTAAAACTCTGATGTGAGTAGTGCCTGAAATTGGCCACCTTTCTGAGAATATTGTCAAAGCATTTATACTCATACAACCACTTCCTCCTCTCCCAGAAACCCTGAAAGGCAACAGTAGTGTTCTGCACTTACTGTAAAGAACAAATTCTGCAGATCTTCAATATGGCGATTTGTCTCTACTTTCAACACAAGCAAAAATGTTGGCATCTGTACTTCTCGTCTCAGACAAATATGAAAACAAATCCCTTGTTATGTTGAACACCTTATTTTGTTTTTTTGCTAATTCAGTGTTTTATTCATTACTTGTATTAATTAAAGAGGTATTGATGCAACCTTGTTTAATATTTTTTCTTGACTAGTAGCATACTTAAATCAAGGTTAGATGTAACGTAATAAATGTTGAGGAATATTGTTTTGAGGAGGATACGGATGAGATTGAATATTTTGGAGCAACTTTCTTGACGGATTGCTTATGAAACTTGTGATTGGTACTAATTATTGAGCACACGTTCACAATTTTGAAACTGATGCTTTTAGTAGCCAATATAGTTGGAGAAATTTGAAACATATAATTTTATGTTGATCAAATAATTTCATTGATTCTGCTAACCTTGGAAAAGGGGTGGTTTTACTGTCAATGGACATTAATCAACATGTCCGTGCCCATTTTAAATTTTTCAAAGTTTGAAAAAAAATCTACAGTGGAACCAAAATTCAAATCATTACCCCAGGGTCAATAACATTTTCTTCATTGTTTAGAGTATTTGACAACTAAAGGCTCTCAAAACCCAAGAGATCTCAAACTATTGTGCTAGGGTTAACATTTTCTTCATTGTTTAGAGTGTTTGACAACCAAAAGGCTTTCAAAACTCAAGGGGTCTCAATTTATCAAGTACATACTAAAGACGTCATAGAAGGATAAAATAATAGAGTGTACACAAGATTTAGGGATGATTGTTCTTGAATCCTATTTGTAGGTTGAGGTTCGAAGTCACATACATCAGCCTCACATGGTGATGTTTCTCGATTTTCTATTCTTAGCACCAAGATCAAAGTAAGCGGTAGAAATATAAATGATTTATTTTACGAACCAAAATCTCCAATTAGAAAAAAAACAAAATCTATTTATTAAATAAACCAAAATCTAAAATTACTAGTAAGACTAGAGAAATTGCTTAGCATTGTACAATTTCTTAAATTGCTTAGCATTACACAATGTCTTAAATTGCTTAAGATATTTTCAAGCTATGTTGTACCATGATCCATAACGAGCACTTAAAATCTTCTCGATTAAATGGAATCAACATATAACAATTCCACATGTAAAATGTAAAATAAGCTAAAATAGTGAATATTGTCAAGCACAAAATATGCTTGAAGGCATATTTCCTTTTTAAGAAGGGCATAAGCACAAAATATACTTAGAAGGCATTTTTACTTTTTAAGAAGGGCATATTGTCAAAGCAAAAAATATAGTTAGAAGGCATTTATCCATTAAAATAGGTCACACCTTGTATTCTTTTACGGTAGTCTTATTTCAATCATCTTATTGGCACAATCCATATAAGGAATGTCCAAAAGTGCCCCATGTCAGGTTTTATTAATAAGCTCCATATCCTATAGTTATAGTAATTACAAATATGACACAAAGTTTGATGCAAAAGAAAACATAACCCAGAAGAACATGTTATTTGTGATAAGGGTGGAGTGATAAGGGTACTCCATATACAACCTTTTGGTTCACAACTAAACAAATAACATATATCAAAAACTATGTACATCTGAATTCCCAACTAACATTTCCACATTAAAAATAATAATGTAACATACATCCACATCATAAATCATGTTTATACCATACATACTTCCATGTAACAACCATATCACAATACTTGTAAACCATAAACCATCTCACAACAAGTAAGAATCACAAGTATTAAACAACTTTATTGTATAGTGGTCTCCATAGTCCCTTCAAGTAGAAAATACAATGCTATCTAGCTTAATAGTTTATTACCAACAAGGTTTAGTAATTTATTCCATGTCCTTCTATATAATACCAAGTGGCTCTGCTCGTTGTTCAATGACTTGTAAAAGTTTTTCATGGTCTTCTACATCTAGTCTCCATTTTTTGCGTTTACTATTTGTAGTCTTCACCTGCTGCAATTGTAACCCTGTAGCAATTATGTGATGGGTGTAATGATACACCTTTTTGTCTGGTTTGTAATCAACAAAGTGAATCCCACTTTGGAGGGCTTTCACTTGTTGTAAGTATGTTCCCTGCACTACAACCGAGCCAGTAAAAAATGTTGTCACTTCACTTGTTATTTCACATGTTAGCTTTGTTCTCTCCTCTGTGCAACGCAACAAGTAGTACTCCACTTTCTCAATATTGGCTTCTTCAGCAATGACTGCAAATACATCTCCTACAACAAAATGCAAAGAAACATTCAATGATCGGATGTATAGTATAAATTATATACATATATATTTAATTATCAAATTATACTTGATCCTTTCAAATAAAACATACCTTGTTTAACCAGTCCAGATATGTGGTCATAATCAGTTGAAATTAATGGCACATCTTCAAAACTATCATCATGATCTGATCCATATGTGTCATCCACAACTAAAGGAACTTGCTTCCACTCACCTACATACCCATGTTTTTGACTATTGCACTCTGAATATGATTTGTTCATGCATTCATAACAAAAACAAGAATAATCTCTTGTACAGATTGTCCAGTTATTACTATCCATAGTCATCAAAGAGTGCAAAGACCTAGAATTGGGAATCCTTTCACATCCATACTTTGTCCTCCGATCAATACCTTCATTTAATCATGCTCAAAAGATCAATAAAGTTTAAAACAAACAACAAAAATCAGAATAAAAAAATTTAAAGTTAGTAACTTGTAGTTCACTTAATAAATCACATCAAGATTTACATATCTATGTTTTAAATGTGCATGTACCTGTTATCTCCCAAAATACTCTGTGTGGGGTTGAAGCCTGTGAGGTTGAAGCCTGTGAGGTTGAAGCCTGTGAGGTTGAAACCTGAACTGCAAAATGTTTCTTACACCATTCAACAACGGTGTGGGCATCAATCAATCGATCTCCCTCATAATCAAAGCTTTGTTTCTTTAGAGCACATTTGATGCATGCACCCGCACCATCGTGTTCTCCCTTCCCATGACCACTCTCAAAAAAACTCCATAAATGAGGAATTTTGTGATGACGATGATAACGACTGAGTGCAAAGAAAGGGCGAGAGGATTTGAATTGTGATGCGCAACCATCTGACCAAACAAAATGGTGATCTATTTGTATTCCTCACTGATGAAGATATTGAAAGAACAAACCAAAACAATGTTGCACAAAGTGGGTGTCATGTTCCTTGTCATCACTTATATAGAAGTGATACTCCTTCTTGATCATTCGCTTCACATATGTACTTTCAACCCCATCCAAATCCAATTGTGCATGCCTATAAAATACTTGAACCATGATAGTAACCTGGTCAGTATGATAATACTGTGTTTGAATTTCTTTTTGATGAGAAAATGAGTAATTCTCAGCAAAATCAACCACGGACAATATGGAACCAATAGGGAATGTGTCCCTATTAGTCTTGAACTCATGTAGCCCGCCACTTTGAATAGTGAGAATGTTTGATGTATGGACTAATTAAACTTCAGAAACTTTACATGAATGTAGCAATGGGGATTTCCTCTTCTACAAAATCCAACCTGGTTGCATCTTTTCCAAGCCTTGTTGAATATTTTATGTATTTGAACCTACAAAATCAATTCATAACAAAGTCTCCCGTCTCCCGTCTCTGTTGCGCAGCTGGTTCCCTAGCCGGGCCCTAGCCGTGCCCTAACCATGGTTGCTACGCGGGCGCGCAGATCTTCGAACTCTGTTCAATGCGTAGATCGGCCAGAACACGGGACTATTGGAGGCACGATCAGCGAATCAAAACGGGATGCCCTTCTCCTTGGCGACGGCTATGGGAACCTGTCCCTAGCATCCAAAACTGATGGCGGCGCCTGTAACATGGAAAATACAGAGCCAACCTCTTGGATTGACATGGCTTTTGATGCTAATCAAGACCCCCCTTCACAGAAAATTTGGGATAAAGTTTCTCCGACCTGCCAAAAACAGGGGATCTCTCTATTGGGTAAAGTTGGCTCGGTCTCTCCTACAAATCTCAACAATGGTAATGAATCATTTAAAAATGACGGATCTTCTTTCAAGAGCATGGATAGATCCAACTCACTTCAGAAAACCTCTGGTGGAGATAAATCCACTTCCTATGCTTCAGCGGTCTCCAAACAAAAGGAGAATACCAGAAATGAGCTCTTGAAACCCTCACAGGAGGTCCCGACGCTGAAAATTGAGGAGGATCTACTTGTAAAGATTCTTAAGGAGGAGGAAAATCTCTCCCAGCTGGGTCTCATATGCAGATTTCATAAATTTTGGCCTAAGCTTTCTCAGCTCCATGAATGGATAGCCCAGAGATGGAGAGAAAAAATACAAGGTAAGATTGAGCTTTATCCCTGTGCTAAAGCTTACTTCATTGCGGTCTTTGAAACCCCTGCTGATAGGGATTTAATTCTTAGCCAACATTGGGTTTGGGGGGAACATGGACTTATGTCCAAACCATGGTATCCGTCCTTTGATCCGTTAAAGGAGTCTTTTGATACCTACCCGATTTGGGTTCGTTTACCAGGACTTCCGTTACAACTTTGGAACAGATCTTGTCTCATTGCTATAGGTGATACTCTTGGCTCATGTGTGGCAGTTGATGGTAAGACCTCCATTCAAACACATACTACGTTTGCTCGAATCCTGGTGGATATTGATACCTCCAAACTCTTACCAGCAGAAATCAATCTTCAGATTGGAGAAAGGCTCTGGGTACAGAGGATTGACTATGAGAGACTTGCCTTCAGATGTCGGCGTTGCTTCCAAACCGGTCATGTTACAAATGATTGTGAACATTCCAAACGAAAGACCAAAACCCTGGTGGAAGGATTCTCTTCCTGAACATCTCACAATCATCTCAGATCCGGCTGGGGATTCTAGTGCCCCCTTGCAAGTTGACTCACCCGTCGTGGCTGATTCACAGGCCAACTTTGAGAAACTACCAACAGACTATGCTCCGCAGATTGCTGATTCAGTGTTTAAGGAAGTTTCGGCCCCCCTTTCTGTGGGTCACATTTACATCAAATCCATTGCAGATGCTTCGATTGCATTGGATGCTGGAAATTCAGATTGACAGGTGGTGGATCGGAAAAAGAAGGGTAATGTCAAATCTAAATCCCCCACCTGTCCCGGACAAGGTTTGATTCTTGTTTTTTTAGTGCTATTATTGTTACATCTGGGCAAATGGCCATCCGCATTTGCCAGATTCTTTGGCGATTGTGTTCTTTCAGTTGTTGTCTTTTAGTTGCTTTTGAAGCAGTTGTTTTGTTTTTGCTGGTTCTTGGCGGTTTTTTGATGTTCGGGCTATATGGGGTTAAATTTTGCTTTTGAGCACTTTGTTGTAAAAGGGTATAGTCCCTTTCAAAAAACTATTTGCCATTAATAAAAAAAAAAAATTCATAACATGGACAAATTTTCATGTATTCATTTGCAATAAAATAAAAATCAAAATAAAATCTAACATCCAAATTTAAAAACATAAATTTATATATATCACCTCTTGCAAGCAACCAGGTTAACTGTGTCCAAATCTTCATTTGTTTTTGGCAATAATTTCAAGTCCCCACACTTGTCACAGACACCTTTGATGCAAGTCATACGATCATCGACATGATCATCAGATACGTTGCAAATAATTGAAGTTATGAATTCACTGACACGTGTAGGTGGGGCAATTTCTTCTCATAACTTTCTATACACCTGAAAAAAACATAGATTTTGAAATACATTAATTTTAAATCACATGTCTCAAAAAATGATATTTAATTTTTTTTTAAATATATAGATATAAATGAAAGCACACCTCAAAATATATATACATTGAATCTATAAATTTTTATGTACCTGATAGTGATAATCAAACTCAACGTGATAGCGATAACAACATGTGTCAAGGACTTTATCAGCTCGCACATACCAAGGCTTCAAATTTTCAAACATTCGTTGTCCAATCTTAACATCTTCTCGTAAACTTTATGTACATCTCATGTTGAGTTATTTCAAGCCAATGTTTTATATTTTCATCATATTTATTGCATGAGTTATCCTATGTTTTAAAACATCCCTCACATTCGGAGAAGGACGAGTCCTCTCTCATCCAAAAATCAGAAACTATCTTCACAATATTATCCTCTATTTTATCAGAACGTGGATTTCTACACATTAGTGCCCAATTTCCTTCCATAGTAGAGTCATCCAATGTCTTCCTCCTCTTTGCATACCTGCTAACCGTCTTTCTAGATAAACCCAATGCCTTGGCAAAGGCGGTAACATGACGATTCTTTGTTGTATCTTCACTTACAACTGAAGTTAATATTGCTCTACGAGAAATACTCTTATCAGCAGACCTAGTTTTTGTACCCAAAGAACTTATTCCTTTAAAAACATTCCCAACAAATTCTTCTTCTACACGTTTTGAATTTTTCCGTCCAAAATCAACACCTAACAATTCTAATGTTTCCCTCATATCAACATGATTCAAGAATGTAACCAACAAATGTGCTCTAGCAACTGTAGTCAAATTAACAAATTCACCATATACTATCTCTACACTTTTTGTTGTTTTCTTTCGTGATAGTGGTTCTTGTTCGGAAAATTCTTTTAATTTTTGTAAATCCATCTTCACCAAGTGTTTCACATTCTTTTTGGGAAGTAATTCCATAACTTTTGATATCACTTCAGCATAATGTTGCGCATCATGATCTGTGTCCATAAACATACACATGGGATCCTATCAAAACCCTTGCCTTTACGCAATCTAAAAAACATAAATTATCATATTTAAACCTTAGAACTAAAAAAAAAATTAGGATCTATCAAGGGTTTCTATACATATGTACCAATTTTTGCAGCGTTGTCTTTCACTTGTTGTGTCTTCTCTCTCTCTCTTTGTGCCCTCCTACGAACAGATCTTCTAGCATTCTTCTCTGCATTCTCTTCCTCGGTATATTTTTGTTTCTCATTCTTTGCATTTCCCATGATTCATCCACTTCAATAATTTTCACCCGCACACATAAATCGTGATAGATCTGAATGTCTAAGAGTAAACTCGATACAAAACTATATGTGCATGCAACTCTATTTATATACAAATCTCAGTAGAAATTAGGTTATTTTTAATTTTAGTTTTCTATAACTTTAAAACAACTTTTCTAATTTTAATAGAATTTATATTTAATATGTAAAACAACTTTTCTAATTTAATATTACATATTTTTGGTAAAAAACACACTTAGTTCAAAACACAAAAAATATGTAAAAACTAAATTTAAAACATAAAAAGCGAACAATATTAAATAAGTAACTTGTAAAACATTAAATTTAGAAGGGGAGACGCAATTGCGAATCATTAAATCTAGAAGGAGACGTTTTGGCGGTGCTTTGGTGGTGCGGAGGGGGTTCGCGCGAATGGGGTTCGCGTGAACCACATTTGCCCGAACGGTGTTCGCGCGAACCCCGATGAGTGGCAGTGACGTGGCGCTGAGTGGCACATTTTGGCTCCAAATCCTTTTGGGGGACAATTGTGAGCCAAAATCTGCCACTCGGGTGCCACGTAATTAGGGTAAACGAAATAGTTAACTTACAAAATTTTGACACAAAATTCATATTTTTATTGGCTTTCTAAAAATGTAATTTTCATTTTTTAAAAATCTGTTTTGCTATTTATTTTTTAATTTTTACTAACATACGGTATTTTAGGACAATCAATAGTACACAATCAACCAAATTTGAAAAATAGTACAATATATAAAAAAATTGAAAAAAATATACTTAGTATTTGTTGAATTCTTCTTCTTTCCTGTGAAAAAAATTAATTTCGATATAAATATTAAAAGTTATTGGCATTGAAATATGGACGCCATTTATTTTAAAATATAGTTACTAAATAATTAATTAAAAAAAAAATATAAGTCAAAAAAATATGAAAATTTGACAGCACGTCAAAATTATAATCTTGAACATATATCTAAAATTTCATAGTGAAAAGATAAGTTTTCATTTTAAAAAACCACCGGGGATAGTCATTCCTCTTTAATAACATAAGAAACAACATATGAATAAAATTAAGAAAAATACTATATTTTTGCCAATTTTTTTTTTTAAAATATACATGTATTCTACACTCTAAACACAACATTTCGTTAGTTTGTGGAATTTCATGAATGTGTATGGTTTTGTGGCTATTACCTTTAGAAAATCATGATGTGTGGAATAGGGTCATGGGATGCACCATGGAATGGTTGGACCTATGGACCCACTTCATTGTATGGGGGTACGCCCCAAGGAGTTACAAATAACTAGCAGGTTATTGAACCATGAGTTATTATGTCACTTGGGTTAGGGGTGTCTGGACTCTATGTGCCTAGGGCCATAGGAAACCGCCTCCTTGAGGGAGGCATAAGAGATTGAGGGAGGCATACGAGACACGAGGGAGGCATAAGATATTGAGGGAGGCATAAGAGACTTGAGGGAGGCATAAGAGACTTGAGGGAGGAATAAGAGATTGAGGGAGGCATAAGATATTGAGGGAGGCATAAGATATTTGTGTGTGTGTGTGATTGATGCTTCGGGAGGTATGCAGAGTTGTTATGATGTTTTGGTTGTGGTGTTATGATGTATGTGTTACTCATGTTAGTTGGATATGTTTTGTGATGTTGTGGATATGGCATTGATGCCCTTGTTGACTCTATGTACATGTAGCTATTTTCTGAGTTATGTAGAATCTTCATCTATGGAATTATGGAAATTTCAAGTTGTTATAGTACACTTGTGTTTGAGTATGGTATGTCAATCATAGATGTGTGACAAGTATTATGTTATGTGGACCATGCATGTTCTCTTCCATAATTTGGTTAAGCTCTTGTGGTGTGGTACCGTCATGAAAGTATGTAAAATTATGCTTGTGAATCATTAGTGTTGTGTATGACCTGGTAGGGTGTTGTGATAGTAGTTCATGTTGGGCACCCACAAGAATGAATAAACTAAAACTCTACAACAATGAAATTTTAAAGAACTTGAATTAAGAATAATGTAAATGGAAAGAGTCTAATTAAATAATGAATAAGAGGGAACTGCCAATCTTCACAAAACTTTGAAAGTTAAAAATTCTACCAAAATGTTTCTAAGGCTACCTGTGGCCATGCTTTAATGATTGAAATTTTAACCATAGGGTGTACTTTCATCTTTATCTATTTCTGGTTTCTTACCACCTTTATTTCCCTTTGTGTTACATCGCATCAAAGATGATGCTTTCTTAAGGGGAGGAGAATGTAATGCCCCGTTTGATGTTACCCCAGTTCTTGCCTCGGTGACCATGTCGCTAAGCGTGGAATGGTTGTGTGTGCCCCATTGACCGTTGGTTGACTTTGACCTTGTCGCAGTGAAGGATTAGCATCCTTCCTCTCCGTCTTGCCTCCCGTGTCATTGTCGATGCCTCTAGTTGTGGACCTTGTGGTGTCCTTTACGACTATCCTATTAAAGGAAAATCACGTTCTCGAATTCTATAGGTGGCTTGAATGACGACTTGGTGTTGTTAGGGCATGTCCATTAGAAGGATATCTATATAATAATAATTATATTGAATTTTTGATCTTTGGTTATTATTATTATTTTGTCGAGCTTGATGCGGCGATCATTATTAACATGGTTAATAATTATTGTGAGCAGTAATAAAAATAATAATAATAATAATGATATTATTATTATTATTATTTTATTTGTTGATCGACGATTATTTTTATTATTATTTTATTGTCGAATGTTATCGACATTAATATTAATTATCTTTATGTTATTTTATTGTATCTTTTCGATCATTCCCGAAGAGTGATCCTCGATTCACGTAAAAGAGGAGCTTGTTTTGTTGGTGGCTCCATTGTTTTGGAAGTGGTGTTCATGTTTTATATTTTATTGAAAACTCCAACCACCAGCTCCCACCTTGGTTGTCTAGAGCCTGCATGCATGCCTTGCTGTAATTGTTAATTTTAGGGTGAACTTATTGTCGCTTCCATTGTTTTTACCTCCCACGTTGGATTATTGATGTGACAAGCTTGGCATGAGGAGAAGTGGACTCCATTTGATGTCTTTGGATTATTTATTTCCTTGTTTGGCTTGGAGGTGGGTGGATTTGATGGCCACCTACCATTTCCTTAATCCTCTTTAATGCTATCGTGTTGGACTTTTCCTTGTGGGTGGCCACACCTTCTCTCTCATTTATTAATTTTGATTTGCAATCTACTTTGACCTTTGTTTTCTTCCTCCACTAATCTACTTTGGTCGTGTGAGATACTCTCTGTGAAGGATCTACATTTGGGGTTGTTGGAAAAGGCTTTGAACTTTCAGATAAATGCTTTGATGGGTAAACACATCCTTTCCTTGTTGGTCGTTGTTATTTTTTTTTTTTGTTTTGTCTTGGGCCACGATTTGGGAAATGGTCATGCTTTTTGCAGATTGGACACCTGTTGGTTGTCTTCTTTTGTGCCTTCCTAGTGCTGGTGGTGGTTTGTTGTGCCCAGGATTGGACTGGTTGTTGGTTTCGCAGGAGGGTGAGTTGGGAAAAAACCACATTAAAATTTCCTTTGTATCTCTCCTGCAACCGTGGCTATGTTCCCTTGAGACCCCATCACCCTGAGGCATTTTGAAACTATTTTTCACTCCTCGTGGATGCTTCCACACCTTGCATGTGTGGCCTTGAGGCATAATTTTCTACATCTGGAAAATTCAATTTCCCTTGTGCTCGATGACTGTCCTATTTTGTTCCTTATCGCCCCTTTTGACCCATTGGGCTGGGAGGATGGTTGCAAGGTTGTGGGGTTTGGTTTTTCCCTCTGCCTCTCATGTTTTCTTTTTTCTTTTTTGGGCCTCTTCATTTAACCCATTTGGTGTATACCCTAATGTCATGATAGTCTTTGAGACCCATTTCTCCAGACAGAGGTCACTTATGGAATGGAGCTCCTTCTGTGCCTAGCATGGATGTGTATGAGGTTTGGATGCCCAGCTAGAAGATTTTGGAGGGATGTTTGATTGTTGTTGCATGTGCCTGGTGGACATTGTTTGCAAATGCTGGAGCTCATCATAGGCATGATAATTTATACCCATCTGACTACTATGCTAACTTTAACCATAGCATGAAAGGAATTTTCTTTTAATTACTAAAGTGGCCGTTTGTTGCTTGGGTTATATGGTGGTTTTTGCATTCGTTTCTCATCCTCCAGGCTATGTGTTAGTTTCCTTTCCTATGTTAACTGCTTCTTAGGATGATTCCTTGCTAGATTTGGTTCTATAAATGGTCTTGGTACTTGATTTTTCATTATTTCTTGTTGCCTTTCTATGCCAATGGTTACATGGAATTAAATATCTCCCATCTTCTTTTCTTTTCATTGTGAAATGATAGGATAAAATATGTACTATTGATGGTCATGTTGTGGTTTTAATACTGACATTCTCCAATTTTTGAACTTGGTTTTGAATCATGTTGGGTTCAGTTGAAACAATTATGAACTGGGTGGTTATGGATGCTTATTGGTCATATTTCACTATATATTTCTTTTCTATCCGTATCTAAACCCGTATGGGTATTATTCGACCTGGGATGTTGTGGAGTTAGTAACTACTAAAGTTTTGCTGATATCTTTGAACTCACTAGATATGCACTACTCAAGGTTATATTTTTTTTGTTTATACGTGGGTTAGTTCAATCTTTAAATCTGGGTCATTTCTTTGTTTACCTAGGTCCGTAGAATAGGGATATATTTTTTTTTTTCATTAAAGATCTCGTTATCGCTTTTGGTTTTGTGGATGCATACTGTTAATATCTTCCGTCATTATGAAATGGGTTTAAAATATATTTTACATAATTTTGTTATGATAGAAGTCAGTGAGTATTTTACCCAAACTGTACTCTAGTGTTTTTATTCGAAACCTATGGTTTAATAGAAAACCACACCTTGGAGGTTCGGTGTTTTGGTTTGAGTTTTGGCCACATTTTGAATTTCATATGCTTATTATATTTTCGAAAATGTTCACAGTGTGGAAGGGAATAAATTTTTTATTGTCGTTATATGTATGACAAGTCTTGTATCTCTCCCCGTGGTTAACAAAACCTTAGCTTAGGGGGTTTGGGTTGGAATCCTGTTGAAATGTGCAATTCCACACCTCTAGTAAGAACAAGGGTATACCTATGATGTAGAGTATTAAAGTTACCCGTATATCTATAAATGGGTAGGATAAGATATCATTGAGGAGAATGTAAGAATTAATGATCAACATCATTTTATACCGGCATCTAATTGGTATTAGTGCTACCAGTATTGAGTTTGGCAGGACCAATTATCATCGGTGTTGGCTTATGAATTAAGGATTAATATTGTTCGACACTTTTTTTACTTGAGTGAAGTTAAAGTGATCGACCCCTATATGAATCTCTGGTCCCTTTGGGATGGTTTACTTAAATTCTATTGATATAGTTTTAGGGGTAATTAAATTGATCGGAAGGTAATTTAAATCCTTGTAAGGTGGTGGCATTAGACTATTTTAATTGTTTGATTTCCTAAATATGGATTATTTCCTTTATCGTACTTTTTGACTGTTTTTCATAGCATGGCAAGATGATCAGATGTTGAACTTTCCTTTTGAACTTACTTTGTGTGTCCTTGCAAGCAATTAGGGGTAGGATTGTTGTGGGGTAGATTTTTCTTGGAAGGGGTAAATAGTGGTTAACACATGATGTTGTTTTTCTAACCTTTAATCTTTTGGATCCTGGGATATTGTTGGGAAAATGTTGATAATGTTGGAGTATTGGATTTCAATCATATAATCTATGTGATTATATGATTGAAATCCCAATACACTCGACACTTTGTTTCGGACTTACCGGGTCTTTGACCCCTACTTGTTATATGTTGATTTAGCATTTGTCATCCTTAAAACAATGTTCATATCGGATTTTTATGGCTCCCTTCTTAATTTTGACATGGTATATTCCTAGCATGTGTAATGGTGTTGTTAGTTTTAGAACTTGACACCCCTTCATTAAATAAAAGGTTCTTTTAATGATATTGTTAATGGTAGCATTCTATTCCTATGTGTAGTCTTTATCATGCTCAGTTCTCGCGAACTGACTCAAGTTAATACTTGTGCAGATGGCTTTTGCGGGTAGAAAAAAAAAGAGAGATAAAGGATTACTAGAAGTTACTTCGGTTTTTTCTGTAAAGTGCTATTGTATGAATGCTTAATGTGTAGTAGGACTTTGGAATGGTAATTGTGGAGAAAATTTTAGAAGGACAATGCCTTAGTATTTTTTTGTAATTGTGGAGTAGGTTTTCCATTATGGATCAGCTAAAACTTATGAAACATTTTGTGAATGAAATAAAATGATCACTGATTTGTTACGAGCATCTTATTGTATGATTGCAATGTTGAAAGATAGTTTATCCTCGATATGACCAACATTGTTTTACCTATTTAATCCCGAGTCAAACTACAATAGAATTTTAGCCATCTTTGGATTGTGTGTCATCTTTGATAGGAAATTATGTTTCTATGTCTAGTTATCAAAAGGATAATGGTAAGCAAACTGAGTTATAACCTTGAGTTAGCAAACCCTTCTGATTGCAGAAATAATGTAATACTAGGTATCACCGAGTGGTTTTATAATCCATACAAAGGTTATACTGAAGAGAAAATATTATGATGTTGTTAACTTATAGACGAAGAAAAGAGTCTTAAAATGGAATAAAAGGAAACTATCTTCTTGTGTAAAAAAAGGATGTACCTTATTTTCTCTTAATCTATACTAATAAATTAATCTTAGTGTCGATGGGATGTAAAATGATATTAGAATGTAAACCAATGTTTAGTAATTTATGATAGTACAAGGTTTTGTTAAACGGGGATAAATGATCAAGGAACCAATAAAGCCAACTTATCTATTATAAAACCTGATTTGTAACTTTTTATGAATCTAATTAAGAGATGACTAGTTGATGCACCTACTTAATCCTTATTATTTTATAAGTCGCAACAAACTTATGGTTAATGTCTTGTGAGATCATGAAGATGAATGCATATTGACCTTCATACCCCTTACCCTTGTGAAGGTGTATTACAACCCTTTCTTGAGTTACTTAACCGTTATGATCCCTTCCCAAAGGAATTTCCTTTATTCTCGAACCTTAATGGAATTTCACCTTAGTTGATCTTCCACTCGCCTCCTCGTGCAACAGAGGTATGAGATAAGATATTGTAGTTTGTGTGTGGGTAAATGGTCTTGTGTGTAATCATTTCCTCTTAATAAATGAACAAATCAAACAAGTAAATATTGTAACTTCAATGAATCTTTTAAATGGGACTTACCGTAAGAATACTTTAACTAGATTTGAGGAATCCTAGCAAGAGGAAATAGGATTGCTTGATACGTATAACATGAATCTTCTAGTACGTAAGTTAAGAATTAAAAGACGTTTTAGTAAATAAGAAACCTTAAAAATACTTTCACCATGGGGTGCCCTAACCGTAAGTTTGTTCTGTGGTTGGACTAGTATGTGATGTCGTGTCGAAAAGAGAAAATTGATTTGTTCATGTTGGGTGTATATGTTTCCTTGTTGCCTATGTGATCAACGTTGTGTCAAGCTCATTGAGAGTTGGTCATAGCCCCTTATGGTCTCTGTGTTGTCATGTAAACTCTACGCAATAAAAAAAAAAAAGTTATCCGAGTCTTTTCGGTGTGTGTTACAAACCACAACCATGACATGTTATTTTATTTGATTATATGCCTTTTGGAGAGAAGATACGTGACACATTATATGACCAATTGTTGAGCATTGTGCCATATGAAGAAACAACTACATAAGAAGCTCTAGTACGAAATCGAATGTAATCACACAATGTTAGTTATATAATTATCGACAACTATCTCACAATGTATTGAATTGGAGTTAGACATATCCCAACATCTCACTAGTGGATATAGCACGAGAAACTATTAATTACAACTATACATACTATATTGATATGTTTGACAATCCTAAGATTACATAAATGATTGGATGATTTCGAACAATAACAAAACATTTAAATAAGTGAGAAACATTATGAGTGTATTTTTGAACATATAAGCCATAAATCATCAACTACTATTAAGAAATCATCATCATGAAATCAAAACATTTAATCATTAAAACAATTAAAACACATAATCAAGATAGTATGTCATGCATTAATAATTTCACATACATAATAAATGGAAGAAAATTAAACATCAACAAGATGATCAACATGGTAACACGAACCAATATTTCATATCTCATAAATAGAAAAATAAATATCTTTATGCCTCAAGATAAAGCAAAAGAGATAAATAATGTGATCCCTAGGGCTCGGGCTTGTATGAAATAATGTTGACATTCCTGTCCATAGGAGGTTATATATAATCCAAAGGACTTAACTCATCTCTATCAAAATCCTACCTTCACCTTTATCACTCTTGATATACGGAAAATTGGGTTTAAATCATAGCATTCTCTTTCTGGAGATGCACAAACTAATCCAAAGGTAAAAAACATAATCCATCAGTAGGAGGTGTAGGTAGAGGCCTATGTATCTCAAAAATATTAAGTATTAAATGCACCGACTCCCCCATCTCATCATATAAGATGACTTTGTAAACACAATGCTATATAATCCTCACAATAGGATGGAATGACTTCTTCACCATTGGTAGGTACTGATTTTACCTTTCATTTGAGAGTTTTGGCATTTATTTTGGAATCATTAATGTTCGTTCTAATATTTTGTATTTTTTTAAAAATTCTGTGTAATAATATACATTTATTTCTAGCTACAGTCTCTTAAAGCACGGGAAAAACAACATAGAAAAAGAAAAGATACCCCTTTAAAAAGATTCCAGCTGTAAGTAAGTTCCCTCCCTACTTGTCGGAAAAAGGAGGAAAAATACTTCCCATAATCTACGGAGAAGAGGAAACACATACAGAAAAGGTAGTTCCAAATCATATTCCAATTAAAAAGAAATTCCTTTTCTTAATAGGAGAGGAAATTTAACAAAAAGTGTACAGTTCTTTATGAAATGAAATTGAAGAAAAAGTGAACAATTCTCGAAGAAATGAACATGGAGAAAAAAACAATTCGTTCCTGACATAAAGAATTAATTCTCTGAGGGAGAAAAAATAAAAAATGAGAAGATTGGCAAGAAAAAACCTCAAATCGAGTAAAAGGAGGGTCGTGGAGGAGGAGATAATAATATTAGTCAGTCTTTGCAAGTAGTCGAAGTAGCATGTCAGTGAAATCAATATTGAGTACAGTGTTGCTGTCTTTGCCCCTCTGCCTTGGTTTTGGGCAGATGGGAAAGCTCCCATTAAACTCCATTTTTGCAAGTGTTAACACATTGTTTTTGTTATGATTGGTTAATGGTTATTAAATTAGAGCATCCAATAATTTACAAATGATCATATTTTTGTATTGTTGTGCACTTTCATAATATGGATTTAATTAAGGTGTAGACATACAAAAATTTAAGAGCTGCCACTATGATAAAACATATTTATATGTTGTTCAAAAAATGATATTTTATTGACTATATTATAATTTTTTGTAATATAAGAAATATCACAATTCAAATAAGAAATATTTCTAGAAAAATAGTGCTATCATTTGCGTCAATAAATTACCATTATTATTACAAAAACCTATTTTCTTTTATATCAATAACATGAGTTGTTTTGATAACACTTGGTGGGATCATGTTTACGTGAGAGATTAATTCATTGGTAGAGTTTTCATCCTAACGAGAAGGTTCATTATAATCTTCAAGAGATTTAACATATAAGAGTTGAGGTAATGAACACACTAGTGTGGCTTATGTAAGAGTGTCTTATGCTTTCATTGGAAGCCTTGTGAAGAGGGCACCCCAAAGATTGGTTTGTCAATAAGGTATGATACAATGATCAATTCAAAGGGGAGATATGATAACCCTAATAAAAGAAAGGGTATTATCATGAAATTAGCTATGAAATAGGAAACCAAGTAGGAAAAATAAGATAAACCTTAATGGTGAGGCGCATATCCCTATGTTATCTCCTTCTAACTAAAATGTGGGTTCAAAAACATAATACAAAAATAATGTTTTCATCTAACTTAATTGAGTTATTTTTGTAGAGAAAGAACAAGATTGTAGTACAATAAACATATAAATCCTAATTTATATCTAAATTGAAGTAACAATTTCATTAGCATAGTTGAGATAAATAAAGAAAGTAAAAATCATGGTTAGAGAATATTACACTAATTTTACGTTGCAATACAAAGTGATAGTGATCTAAAAGTGTGTAGAAGATTTGTATGCAAGGTTAAATTTGAATGTCTCAAACAAAACAATATTTGTGAGTTTCTCTTTGATGGATGGATTTGTCCTATGTTATCTTAACCTTGATTTTTTATTTTCATAATGGTTTTATATATTTTAGGATCACCTGTCTTATATGTAATTGCCTATGGTATGACATTTGTAGTTTACTTAAGGATTATTCTTTTTAAAAATAATAACATACTAACATATTTTCCCCTCTTAGTAGGTGTACCGAGAACATGTGATAAATGACATGAGGTAATGCATGCAATATATGTGTTTCATATTTTCAATTAAGAGTAGTCAATTGTGTATTTGAGTGTGAAACATATTTTGAGGCTTAACTAGTGTATTGATCTTTTATTTGGACCCCCACACCATGATTTATAATATTTTTGATGATATGTTTATATAGTGATCATACATCGAATTTAGAACCTTTTGGCACATAACCATCTCAAATTTAAAATCAAATGACCCAAATTAAAACCAACATAAAGAGATACACTTAATAAAATATTAAGCAAAAAGTACGAGAGAACAAAGTTGGTCATGTAATAAAAATTCATTGGGAAAATATTATCTAGGAAGGTTGAATATATCATGAACATTCAATAATAAACCCCAATCAAAACCACAATATATAAATTGTTAAAAACAATATAAAAATGAATTAATAATAACTATAGGCATGTTTAGTAGACATTACTAAATAATTTAAATCAAACATATGAGTTAACATGATAATTAATTTTAATTATGTGAGTTAATCATCCATACACACAAAATCATCTAAAAACTATAATAAAAATCATGAGGAGATATTTCCTCAACATTATTGTACCCTATTTCCATGGTGAGAATTTGAAATCGATGTTTAACTCACCTTTCAAATATTTTTCCATCATATGGTTCTCACACTATTTTCATATTATGTCTTAATGCATACTTAAACAAAAGTCACAATTTAGCTAGTTCCTACCTCATATAATTACAAATTAGTTGGAGAAGAATTAAATCACAAAAATGGGAGTTCTAGATACCTTCAACTTAAAGTAGATAACGTTGAAATGTAGTGCTAAAGGGACAATCTTATAAATTAGATCCACAACAGGATATTACCAATTGTTGCATTGAAGTACAAAGTCATATTTAACATAAAGATAATAATAGACTAATCATAATAATAAAGAAAAAAGTTATAGACTAATTATAAATAATTTCTATTTTAAACTATTGTTTAGACCATATGAAATTGAAATAGTTGATTTTCAATTATTTTCAAAATATTAACACTATTTATATGTGAATAAAATTGAAAGTAGTGTATACTTATTACATTTAATTAAATATAATATTATTTACTAAGGTCTAAATTAGGAACATTTCACAATTTTAAAGTCAACAAATAAATAATAGTTCATATATTATATCATTTCGAGGCTTTTTACTTAGTAAAGCTAAGAAATTGTTTGACTTGGGGAATGACAAAGTCTCAAGGAATAAATAACCTATAATGAGATAAAATAAATTATTGGGAAAGTAAATGATGCATTAATAGCACATATATTTAAAATACATCTATTTGATAATTCAGAAATGTAAAGGGATATCTCAAAGATCTATATAATAGCTTTGTTACGTAATAATATTTTAATCAATAATTCTCTTCTATTTCTTACAAGTTTTTATAGATAGGTGATAAATGGATAAAATATTATGATTTCCCAATTGAATTCCCAAAGCAAAAAGAAGAACTTCTAAACGATGGTCAAAGATACATAGATTTAAAGTTAAAATTACCTTGTGGATTTCCAATCAATTTTTCTTTCCTTGTGATAGTGAAATGGAATTCAAATTTAAAAATAAACATTAAAAATTTACAATTCATGAATATTTAAGAAGACAAACCAATAATACTTCAAGATACAAACATTTTTGACATTGTATACTACCCACTTCCATCCAAGAGAAGACCGTACATCACATGTAAATAGTAATAAGTAAAACATTATCATGGTAGTATTAATTGTCCCGAGCAATATTGTAGTTTTCTTTTTCTCTTAAAGACTTCACAAAATGGTGGAGTATTTCATCTACACCTATGGACAATGTAATAGTGGGGTATTATTTCTTTGTTTTCATTATTTTGGTTCCATTCATTATATAAACTAAGTGCATCATCTAGCATCAATTGGTCCACATAAATTTGAGTGAACAATTTCAAGTGGTGCACTTGTTCTTCTTGTTTTGCCAAGCTAATCGAAGAACTCTCTATGTTGCTTCCCCAAAATACATCCTTCAAAAACTCTATCTGGTTTCTAATTCAAAGGAAAACCTATTAGGAAATATAATATGTACATTGGGTAAATTAATTGAGTTGTAATAACAACTCATATTACGAGTTGTTTATTATATTATTGTTTAGAGTGTGTATTGTTTTTTAATTATTAGTAAATTAGTTTTTTGAAAGGACTATACCCTTGTACAAAAAAGCTCAACAACAAGAAAGGGCAAGAGAAGAACAGAGAAAGGATCAAAATCCGGATACAGAGAGGAGATCAAATGGAGCCAAACTCCAAAACGCAAAAATGAAACAGAGCAGAAAGCAAATGGCCAAGTCAGTGGCGATAAAACAATAACTAAACAGCGAAAAAACAGCAAACTAATAGCAGAATAACCGCTTAACAACAACGATCAAACTGCAAACTAACATCTCTGGACCAGGCTTATTAAAGACCCAGAAAGCATGTGAAGGGTAGCTGTTCCTTTGATTTCGCATAGATAGGCGAAGTGACTGGTTTGCCTTTGGTGTACCTATTTGCAAGACATAATGCATGCAATAAATCCAACTAACCAGTACGGCTAGGATTTCTATCATGCTCCAAGATCTTTCCAAGCTTATCTAAGATGACGTCATGATAATTCCAAATGGTGAGATTTATATGGGTGTTTGCAACTCCCTCATTCGCCAATACATCGGCGGTTCTATTACCTTCTCTATAAGTATGCATTAAGTTGCATATGTTGAAGGTGCCACAAATACTTATGGATTCATGAATGAAACTTTTGACGGTCCAAATTTGGGGGTGTTTATTATTGAGATTGTTAATAATATTAAGAGAGTCTCCTTCAATCGAATTTTTCAATATACAAATTCTTATTGTTACGTGAGTAACAATAACACTATTCTAGGAGTATGTTGAGAGTTGTATTAACAACTCATCAATAATAGCCGGAGAAGTTAGAGGAGGTTTCCTAGATAATAGGAAAATGTACTCCTATATATATATTTGTAATATCTCGGATGATTTAATGAGATAGTGTGAATTAATATATTATTCTGTTCAAATATGTAGCTACTCTTTCATTTGGTGTCAGAGTGATCAGAGGTCTGAGGTTGTGTCCAAATGAGAGTCATTTCTCATTGAAAAATGTAGTCCATCAATCGGTCACAGACCTGGTGAGTAGCAACGTGCATTGATTATCAAAACCATTGCGGTCCAAGCAACGTGCATTGATTATCAAAACCATTGCAGTCCAATTCACATAATGTTTGTTGGAGACCGTGTATAGCTAAGTATAAAAATAGAAATTGTTCTCTTGTTGATATTCTATGCGTCTAGTTTTGTTCTGAGCTCCTATTTGAAAGAATACGTTGGCTTCTGGATTTATATGTGATTCATTCTCCTAAAAGAAGAAGATTAGATCAACATTGTGATGAGAGTTGTTTGTTTTGCTAGTAGCTGCGTAGAAATAAGGTGTTGAGTGATATTCTTGGAACCGTGTTTTATACCCATTCTAGCTAAATGAAAATTTGATATCACGTGGACATGTCATATTTGTAAATCTGTATCAGTCCTCCAAGTTTTTCAACCTTGGACTATAGCAGAAAGATAAAGTCTTATTGTTTGTGAGCTAGCAATCTTCACGGATCGGCCCATGGCGCAACGTATAAATATCACAAGAATCAGGTGAAAGTATTTTATACCTATGAAGATATTTTGAAATACTGATCTAATTTCCATCCACTTGGATGAAAAATATGTTTCCTATTCTTCCCAACAAGATACCTCTCAGCCACACGTGGAGTTTCAGCTATCTACGCGTTCTATTTTAAAGACTGGTAAACTACATGCAGATCGGTCCATCCTTTTAAGTTTTTAGGTGACTTGATCTATCTTAATTATTTTATTGGTCCACATAATAGCTGAGTCTTATGGTTATGTAACTATTTATCTATAGTTAGTGAGCCATGTCTAATTTATTAGAAATCATTTGTCCGTGAAAAGTCAATAAGTGTGTATTTGTTGTAATCATATAAAAAAGTAATCATTAATTACTTTTTATAATTTATATTAGAATTAATGGATTTGTAATTTTCCATTACAAATCAAGTTTATAGTCATTAGTGTCTATTTGTTTGTAAAAAGGTGCATTTTTGGTTTTAGCCGACACCTATTTTTTAAAAATATATATATATATATATATTTTGTGAAGAGTCATAATGAATAAGTTGAGTCACATTGAAAAATTTGAAGGCAAATATTTTCATACCTGGCAAGTGCGAACTCAATTATTCCTAATCAACAAAGACTTATGGGATATTGTTGATGGAAAAGAAAAAAAAAAGCGACAAATGCACGGATGAAGCAAGAAATGGGACAACAGAGATCGAAAGGCTACAACGATTATCGGATTGGGTCTATCAAATGCTTATCTACATCATATAGACTTTAAAAAGTCCTCTCATACAATCTGGGTGACATTGAACAAGTTGTTTGGATCACAAATGGGAAGCGCAACGATATCTTTGAAGCAAAGATTGTTCGGCCTCAAGATGGAAGAAGGTGAGAGCATGGTGGAGCATATCAGTAAGTTTTGTTCTATCTGTAATCAACTTGCTGGTATAAAAGTAGATGTACCTGATGATGATGCTAAAGTAGTATTACTTAATAGCATGCCTTCATGTTATTCTAATATGGTCTTTACATTAAGAAAAATAAATCCAAGTCTAGAAGAACTTATTTCTTCTTTGTTAGATGAAGAAAAAATAATTATGGTTGTTGAACCAGAGGAGACTGCAATGTTTGGCAGAAACAAGAAAGCATTTGGTAAGAAAAATCCCAAATACGGTTCAACCTCTAAAGGAACGAAGAAACAATTTACATGCTACTATTGTAAACAACCTGGTCATATATCTAACAATTGCAGAAAAAGAGCACAAGACTTACTCGATGGGAAACTACAAGATAATGCCATGATTGTTGATGAAGAAGGAGAAAATGAAGAGGAAGAAAATACCGCACATCAAAGTGATGAATATTTTCTCTTCTAGATGATTTTTAGATGGAGGACAGAGGGAGGAGGTAGGAGGTTGATCAACGACCTCTCGTCAGTCACCAACGACGGGGCCGCATGAAGTTGTGGTGATAGTGTGTGTGTGAGTTTTCTTTCATTTCAGAATTGCAGTTTGTTGCGTGAAGTATGATTTCAGTGTTCCTATTGAATAAGTGAAATGTTCACATTGAGGGGGGGAACATGGTCTCATTGTTCCATTTCCATTATGTTTTATTGTTCAGTTTTGAAAGCAATATTTCCTACATGATTCCCTGTTGTAGAGACATTGTATAATATTGATCAAAAAGTATTGTAGCAATCATGATGTGAAGGTTTTTGGTAAACCAGGAAAACCAATTGTAAGGTTTTTGGTAAACCTGTAAAACCAATTGTGTAAGGTTTTTGGTAAACCTGTAAAACCAATTGTGTAAGGTTTTTGGTGAACCTATAAAACCAATTGTGTAAGGTTTTTGGTGAACCTGTAAAACCAATTGTGAAAGGTTATTGGTACACCTGCAAAACCAATTTGGTAAGGTTGTTGGTAGAAGCCGAGAAAACCATCAGTGGAAGAAATGTGCGTTGGCACATGTGCGAGTTTTGTGCAAGCCCAATGCTTTGCACAATTGTGAAGATTGATCATGAGCACACAGAGGTGGCATGCTACAATCAACAAATGAGATATGTTGTACCATGTAAACATTAAGGGGGGGAATGTTAGGAAATATAATATTTACATTGGGTAAATTAATTGAGTTGTAATAACAACTCATATTATGAGTTGTTTATGATATTATTGTTTAGAGTGTGTATTGTTACGTGAGTAACAATAACACTATTCTAGGAGTATGTTGAGAGTTGTATTAACAACTCATCAATAATAGCTGGAGAAGTTATAGGAGGTTTCCTAGATAATAGGAAAATGTACTCCTATATATATTTGTAATATCCTGGATGATTTAATGAGATAGTGTGAATTAATATATTATTTTGTTCAAATATGTAGCTACTCTTTCAAAACATTTCACCATATTTTTTCTATGTAATACATTAAAACCACCAAAGTTCAAATGACCAAACTTGAGATTCCATACCCACGATTCATCTTTTTAAATTGATGAAAATATGATTCAATCTCCTTAGCTCCTAATGATCGTAGTATGATCTCTGGATGTGGCTGATATAATATTCAAAGGAAACATTATGTTGCTTGTCATATTCACTTTAGCAATCACCAGGTACTTGAATATTTATTCACGATCACACATTCATTGTCTTAAATGTAAAATTTATATCTCTTTTGTACCAATTGACCAATTCTCATAAGATTGTGCTTCAAACCTGCAACATAGTAAACATCTTGCATAAACTTCTGCTCCCACCTTTTAGTTAGAATGTTGATTATTTCTTTTCCTTTTACATCCTTTGTATTATTGTTACCAAGGGTAAATTTTGTCTTTATCGACTCATCCGAATTAGAAAATAAATCTAAATTTTCTAACATGTGATTACTGTAACCAAAATCCAAATAGCAAACATCACTAGGACTCTCTTGGGATAGATTACACTCATTAGGTGATGCTTCATAAATCTTTGTGCATGCAATAAACATGGAGCTTGGAGTAGAGCTTTCAACCGATTTTGATTACGCTCTGCTTTGTTCATCATACTACTTTTCCCGCATTCGAAGCATATGGCCCACATCTCTTGCAATAGTGACACTACACATGCGATTTATCCTGTCTCTGACCTAAAAAATGATTATGATTGTGCTCTTGACTATGTCCTCTTCCACTTGATTTTGATGGACCACTGCTATGTCCTCTAGATGAACTTATTCCTCTGCCTCTAGGGCTGAAATTTCCTCTTCCTCTTCCACGATTTCCTAATACCTGTGATGAAAAATCTTGATCTACAATTGCATGTGATCTATTCAACCTTTTTCATGATTTATTAGTGATGCATGCAACTCATCAATTGAAAATTGAATTAGATCCTTAGTTTCTTCAATAGCAACTACTAAAGGATCAAATTTTGCAGGCAAAATTCTAAGCAATTTTTCAATAATCCTTTTGTCCTCAATAGTTTCACCATGAGATTTGATTTGATTGACTAAACCAACTACAAAAGTAAAGAATGATTCTACGGAATCTGAATCTTTCATTGACATATTTTCAAAATCTTTACGAAGTAACTGAAGCTTGGCGGTTTCTACTTTCTTTTTACCTTGATACGCAACTTGGAGAGTTTCCCACGCAATTTTTGCTTTACTAGCTGCTTCCACTCTAGGTAAGATGCTTTCATGCATGGCTTGATGAACGGGAAAAGAGATTTTCCATATTTCTTTCTTAATTCCTTCAAAGTGTCTTTCTCTTCATGTGAGAGTGCGTTATATGCTACTGCATTTGTGGGCTTTGTGTACCCATTCTCTACAGTTTCCCACACATCCTCAAATCTGAATAGTTCCTTCATGGTTAATGACCAATATAATTATTTCTTATAAATTGTGGTGTTTGTAGACCGGATATAGAAGCCATAACCTGTTGTCAATTAGAAACCTGTTGAAAAAATCCACGCTCTGATACCAATTTGTAGAAATTAGGCACATAAAATAACAACTAACAAAAATAAAATAAAGAATTGCAAATAAAACATATTATTGCAAACTCAGATCAACACTTATGTGCATATATTTCTTCTTCTAGTTCCAGAGCTTTGGCTCAATACAATCTCTCTGAATGTGTTTGATATGTCAAAACACTTACAATTGCCTCTAATAAATAGATGGCTTCATCTAACAATAAAACACTCAACTCATAAAAATAGAGCTAAAAAACATGCTTTTGTGCAATACAAAGATTTTGATTTATTTGCTTTATTAGTTTTTCCTAAAAGTAGGAATCTAAAAGCGAACTACCTAAAAATTAAAAGCATGTAAAAAATAAACTACTTTTTGCTTTTCTTGGGGCAAAATTAAACTTTTTTTTCTAATAGAAGTAACCATTGTTGTATGGAATTGGTGTTTATGATAATGTATTGCGTCAGAGCAGCGCCTTGAAATATTCACTAATTAAAGCTCGACTAATTAAAAATTTTTAGAATACAAACCCGAGGAACAGGGCCATCAAGTTGATTGCTAGAAAGATTAAGAGATCTCAACTTTGTCAAATTTCCCAATTGAGATGGCACGCTTCCAATAAGCATGTTGGAAGAAAGATCCAAACTTGTTAACAACTTTAGGTCACCTAACTTTGCAGGATACATCCTTCTAGTGGATTATTTGATAGGTCTAGAAACTACTCCAAGCTCTGCAACTGAGAAAGATTGACTAGTATCGACATTGTAGAAGATTGACCAGATATGTCACCTAAGTTTCACATGCGTAACGCAGGTGCTAGGTGAAGCTCTTTAGAGCGTGGTCAACATGCTTGAGGTGCCCGTGTGAGCATAAGTCACGCCTTTAACGTAATAAATCAAGGGAATTGGTTATCCAAATATTTCCCATTGGCCTTATAACTTAACGAAGAGGTGATGTTTCTAGTATAATTCACCATCACCATCCTTAAGTTCGATAATAAGATGCTTACCAATATAATTAAACATACATATAATGAGTATCATTGATTAAAAATTAGTACAAATATTTCAAATACAATTATGTGAAACATTGCTATGGGCATAATAGAATATACATACAATAAATATCACCGATTGAAAAAAATAGTACAAATATCTTAAATACAACTATCTAAAAAATACTTATATAAAATTAATTTTGAATTTAATACATTTATTGTAAATTAAATTATTAAAAATGTAGATATCAATTTTAAAGTTTTTATTTATAATTTTTTTTTGTTTACCATATTTTTTAATAACTTGAATAACAAATTGTACCATTTCTTTGTTGAAAAGTATAATTATAAACAATACAAAACATTACCCTCACCACTATAATGGTGTATCTACACACTTATCTAACATTTGAGCTCGGGTAAATTAACTTGTAAATGTGAGTCGACACCAAAACACCAAACTGGGGTGCTCGATAAGGCACTTACAAATTTTCATGACATATGATAACCTCTCTTCAGCGGAAGATTTAGACTTGCATAGCTTATATTTGCAAATTGTGATTTGAAACTAATATATCATCAATGCTATCGTTAAATGTGCGCGACACAACCGTGAACCATCTAATGGATGGATTGTGGAAAAACTTAATTTTTAGTAGATGGGTGCTATAAATTTGAATTTTTAACACCCATTCAGAAACTCACGTGCTTGATATGCTAGGCTTCTGTAAAAACTACCATTTAGTGATATAAAGGTAGTCTCTTAAAGCACACCAAAAGCATCCGTTAAACTCCATTTTGTCATAGCAACTTCTTCAATAGAAATGGTGAACAGACTGCATGAATGCAAATGCAACTTTGAAAGCCTTTCAACACCAGTTACTGTATAACCTTTGATTTCAGTGTTTTGGCATTTATTTTTAACAACTTAATAACCGTTCAACTATTTTTTTGTTCTTTTAAAACATACTGTGTAATACTATACATTTATTTCTAACTATAGAGTCTCTTAAAGCACAGGAAAAACAACATAGAAAAAGAAAATATGCCTCTTTAAAAAAGATTCCAGCTGTAGAAGTTTTGTCCCCGCCAGTGAGAGGGGTTAAATTTGACGGCCACCTATGCCTGTCAAATATTTTTCCAGTGACAGGTAATGTTTTAATACTGCCATTTAAACATACAAAACAACATTATTTATATTATCTATTTTATAATTATTTAATTATTTTATAAATATATTTGTATAATTAATGTATAAACATATATAAAAATGACGGTCAAATTTTAAATATGCAAGTTATATGTGACCGTTATTGCAAATATTTGCAAGTATTTTACAACTAATATTGCAAAAAAATCTAAACAATCGTCAAATTTAATCGCTGATGGGAGAAAGGAAAAAGATTACCTCCACAATGTAAGAAGAAGAGGAAATTACACATAAAGAAAAAGTATTTCCAAATCATATTCCAACTAAAAAGAAATTTCCTCTCTTTTTTTTCCTTTTTTTTTGATATTAGAGGAATCATTACATATTACAATTTTGTAATGCCCACGATTTCAACAACAAAATACCATAGTAAAATTATTATGCCTAATTAGAATAATATATATATTTTTTACTTTAATCATTTGTTTGCAATGCCCTAGCTTCGCGTCCATGGTTTCTATGCATGCTTCATGCTAGATACTAATTTTCCTCCACTACAAAGCCCTGAACCGCAGACCGCACAAGGATTGAACCAGGAAGACAGGATGGAGGAGACATGAATTTGGTTGCTCAAAGATTCACCTTGTGAACAAGAATGTCCCTCTATTGATTTGGCAAGCTATGGGAAACCGGACCTAAAGCGTTTGTAGATCATCGATGGCGGCGGATGCAAAAATGACATGGAAAAAACAACATCAATCTCATGGATTGGCATGGCTTTCGATGCTAACCAAGACCCCCTATTCAGCAAAACCGAGAACGAGTTTCTCCACCCTGTCACAAAACAGGGGTTCTCTCTATTGGGGTAGGTAAAGATGGCTCAGCCAAAGAATCATCCTCTCCTACAAAACTCAACAATGGTTATGGATCATTTAAAAATGACGGATCTACTCCCAAGAGCATGGATAGATCCAGCTCACTTCAGGGTCTCAAGGGGAATACAGTAACCTCTGGTGGAGATAAATCCCCTGATGCAAACAAGAAATCTGAGGGCATTCACAGTGGAGACAAGGAAAACAAAGATCCAGTATCCTGGTTTGTAGAAAAGGGAGATCAAATCCATGCTCATTTCAAATCGACTATGCGTGGATCTGGTGATGGAGGGAGAGAAACAGGGGTCGGCCAGAACTAGGGAAAACATAACAATGATAATAGGTCCAGATCTTATGCTTCAGCGGTCTCCAAACAGAAGGAGAATGCCATAAATGAGCTCTTGAAACCCTCCTAGGAGGTCCCGACGCTGAAAATCAAGGAGGATCTACTTCTAAAGGTTCTTAAGGAGGAGGAAAATCTCTCCCACCTGGGTCTCATATGCAGATTTCACAAATTTTGGCCTAAGCTTTCTCAACTCCATGACTGGATAGCCCAGAGATGGAGAGAAAAAATACAAGGTAAGATTGAGCTTTATCCTTGTGCTAAAGCTTACTTCATTGCTATCTTTGAAACCCCTGAAGATAGGGATTTAATTTTTAGCCAACATTGGGTTTGGGGGAACACGGGCTTATGTCCAAACCATGGTATCCATCTTTCGACCCGTTAAAGGATTCTTTTGATACCTACCCGATTTGGGTTCATTTACCAGGACTCCCATTATAGCTTTGGAATAGATCTTGTCTCATTCTTTATAGGAGATACTCTAGGCTCATGTGTGGCAGTTGATGATAAGACCTCCATTCAAACACATACTACTTATGCTCGAATCCTGGTTGATCTTGATACCTCTAAACTCTTACTAGAAATCAATCTTTAGATTGGTGAAAGGCTCTAGGTGCAAAGGATAGAATATGAAAGACTTGCCTTCAGATGTTGGCGTTGCTTCCAAACTAGTCATGTTACAGACGATTGTGAACATTCCAAACGAAAGACCAAAACTTCCTGGTGGAAGGATTCTCTACCTGAACATCTTACAATTGACTCAGATTCGGTTGAGGAATCTAGTGCCCCCTACAAGTTGACTCACCCATCGTGGTTGATTCACAGACCAACATAGAGAAGCTACCTCCAGACTATTCTTTGCAGGTTGTTGATTCAGTGATTAAGGATGTTTCGACCCCCCTTCCTATGGGTCACATCCCCATCAAATCCATTGCAGTTGTTCTTCCGATTGTAGTGGATGCGGGAAATCAGGAATGGACAGTGGTGGATAGGAAAAAGAAGGGAAATGCCAAATCTAAATCCCCCACCATATCGGACAAGGTATGATTCTTGTCTTTTTGGGTGCTATTATTGTTACATCTAGGCAAATGGCCCTCTTTACTTTCGATTCTTTGGGCAGCCATGTTGTTGTTATGTTGTTGTTTATTTACTGTTTTTATAGCATTTGAGTTGCTTTTTCTGGTTCTTTTCTTGACAGATTTTTTTTTTTATTTGTTGGGCTTTTTTGGGATAAAATCTTGCTTTTGAGCACTGTTGTACAAGGGTATAGTCCCTTTCAAAAAACTATTTACCCATAATAAAAAAACACAACAACATGGGATCCAAATAAAGAAACTCAACATCCTATAGGACACTTACATAAACATGAACCCACTTATACAATAGGATAACATAGGGTACACATCAATGTCTTACTCAAACTACATAAACCAAGACAATGACCCAATTATAGTAAGAACCACATGATAGGCATACTCCATGACATGACCTTTTCATGGTTTACATTTCCATGTAGGTTTCCATTGTATGACCTTATAGCATTCAATAAAATTAAACACAAGGTTTAAAATTTCCTATTTTTCAAACTTCAATTACTTTATTTTGCAGACCATTAGTCTTTAACATAGAATGCGCGGTTGGTTTCTTTCTCCAATTCCATTAGTTATCCATAGCTCATTTGTTAAATAAATTTATTTTAAACAATTATTAGTCTCATAATATTATTCAATTCTTATGTTAAAGGTTTGTTTCTCAAAAATTGTTTAGTTGACTATAATTGTATGAAGAACACATAACATGGGACCCTTTGTTCCTTTACAACTAGCTTGCATGTTTTTGTTTAACATTTCACCTATAATGGTTCCTTTAGAATTTGCTCATTTCTCTTATGGAAATAACTTTATATAGCATGATTGTGATTAGGAATGTATATACACACATGCACCTTCTAGTATTTGACTTAAGAATTTGTTTGAAAGATCCGTGTTTACTTGGTTTGGAAAAGTGTTCTCGTTCTGAGGAGGAAAATTTCACAAGAAGAAAAAGGAAGGTTACTAGATCAATAGAAAACCTATCCCAAGTTCATTTCATAACATTGTTTAATACTAACAATACACTATTTTAATCTTCAAGTTATTACAACCAACTATGTAGGTTAACTAATTAAGTTGTATCATTCTTGATTCACAATCGATGCTCCAATTAGGAATTCATATTTTTAAAATCATATTGCACATGGAAGGGTACATTACACCTATGTTTCCTCTTATAGATATTTTTCCTTGAATCTAAGTGAAGAATTTCACATTTAAAACTACTTTTGTTTCATCATCTTAAGGGTTCACTCTCAGTAGCAACGAGTTAATTACATGTTTCGACCATAGATTCTACTTCTTGAGTGATCCTAGATTTAATATATTCCTAACTACGCCAAGGGTTCTACTAAATTTTACAAGTCCAACTAGAGTGCAATCTCCTTATCTCACAAGACCTTGGCTATAGTTGTAGGTATCCCATTCTCAAGGTTACATTTTATTATTTCATTAGCATCATTGTTTGATTCATATTTATGCAAACAAAGCATGTGATCATGCATCATATTTGGTTTTTCAATTTATTAGGTTGTTGTATTAGTCGTGGACCTCTACTTTATTACATTCATTTTATGATCACATTTGAAATTTTAGTTGGTTTTGACATCGCTCAAAGGTGTACCATTTTCATAGTGGGCATTCCTTAGTTTAATCTTATTTACCCTTTTCACTAACTACATTTACGTGATTACTTTGGTCATGTAATGACATCATCTTGGAACAAATGTAATTACTATAACACTTAGGGATTTAAGAGTACAAGGAGTATGACCTCGCACAAGACAACTCATTTCATTTCTCTTAGACACACAAGTAATGTGTATATTGCAAGAGAGATATCCCAAATAATCTTATGCATTACAAAATCCTCCTAAGGACCTATTTCAATTGTTGGGTAAATATGCAAGTAATTCAAATGTAGTCTCCACTCACATAATTTAGATCTCACAAGAGATCAATTGTAGGTACAACCACCAACTATCTTGCAAGGCTTTGGCCACCCACTAGGGTACCAAGGGAAATTACGCACAAGGGGGTTAACTTATTCATGATATGGTCAGACCTACAACACCTAGACATGATCACCTCACTCGTCCCAATATGATAGGTTTCACAACATATATGCACCACCTCATAAAATATCAAGGAAATAGTCCTTAATAAGACGTCTTAGGTGCGAAGCATGAAGATGATTAATGAGATCAAAGTATTTTATTAACATGATCAATGTTTTATACCCTAGAAAAGACTCAAATGGGAGAAAGAAGTACAACAAGAATTATAGCTCATTCTTTTCTTTTCATTAGTTTTAATGGGAGGAGCTTCTACCTAGCATTGTGGTTGTTAAGGAAATAAACCAATAATTAACATAGAAAAATATTAGTTTGATATCTCTATAACATGGGTACAACATTGAGTACAACTTAACATCCAATTTGACACTAAAAAATGTAGCCACATTGGCATTTTATTTTCAAAATATATAAAGAACAATTCTTCAAACAATAATACATATCATTATTCTATGGTAATACATGTATTGTAATGTTAATATAACATTACAATGATAACTAATTAATTACAACATATCACATCCAGAAAATTCCTCTTGTTTGAAGTACCTGCAACCAACGTTGCATCAATCTTAGGAATGAGTATGGAAATCCCCTACACTCAAGCATAAATTCCACACATCCATCATTTCAAACAATCGGAATAGACAATAGAGAGAGATAAAGATAGGAGAGAGAGAAGAAGAGTAAGGGAAGGAGGAAGAAAATATAGGATTCATTTTCTTTTCAAATCATTGTAACAACATGTATCCAATTTTCATTTCATTTCAAATCATATACATTTTGACCCATTTACATTTTCAAAACCCAATCAATATTTTCATAATTATCTCTAGAGAGAGAAAGGGGAAGAGAGAAAGTATGGATTTCATTTTCCTTTCTATTCATCATATCATAATCACATACATTATCAAATTTTCATTTCATTTCCAACCCATGACATTTATAACTCATTTACATTTTTAGAACCAGTCAAAATATCAGAGTTACTTCTAGAAAGAGAAAAGGGAAGAGAGAGAAACATCATAATTTCCCAAAAAGAATTCATACAATAATTTTATCAATTCATACTCTATAAAGTGTGGAAACGATATGTCTGAGGTTCTGTGATGCCCGCTAAAAACAACCCACTTGAGACCCAAGAACAACCTAGGATTAGTTAGGAAAATTATGGATTGTTTTGTTTAAAAGAGTCTACAACCAGGTTACAAGGAAACAACTATCACTAACAAGTTCCAGAACAATTCTAATTCACTAGAACATACTTTTCCTTTATTAACAATTATTAGAGGTCATAAGGTCCAGAATTTAGGGTTAGAAGGTACAATAAGGTTCAGAGGGTAATTCCTCACCATACCCACTCTCTAACAGGCTTAAAGGTTCAACTTGATTTTTCTCAAACTTAATGCATTCAAAAATTTCCTAAATTATTCCCATTGGATAGAAAATTTCCTCACCTTTCCAATGATATAAAGAAGTCCTCCTAACTCCTCATATTTTTCAAGTTATGGGCCGGCGGGCCTTGGGGTGAAATTTTTCCCCAAGAGCGGGCCTGTGGGCCTAGGAGTGAAAATTTTCCCCAAGGGCGGTTCGGTGGGCTGCGGGGAGATCTTTGGAAAGTTTCTCACGTGAGGCGAAAAACTAACTTTGTGCCCACACCCTCGCGAGTCTGCCAGGGAAACGTGGCACCTTCTAAGCCAATGCAGGTAAAATAGAGATGGGGAGAAATAAGGTTTCACACCCGAAGGAAAAAAGGGATAAATTCACCTGTGCCTTTGCCGACGCCTCGTGATGCCATGTGGCACCTCGATTGGGCGTGGGGGCGGGGGAAAACTTGGAAAATTTTCCCAAAAATTTTCTGAAGCTCAAAGGGAAAGAAGGGGCCCGCTCCTCCACCGATGCCTCGTTGTGCCACGTGGCAACCTCTGATTGGCTGCGGGCGGAGGAGAAAATTTGGAAAATTTTCCCAAAATTTTCTGGGAGCGCTAAGTTTAAAAGAGATCCGCCCCTCTGCTGACACCTCATGGTGCCACGTGGTAACCTCTGATTGGATGCGGGCTGGTGGGGCGGCGGGGAAAAATTGGAAAATTTTCCCCAAAATTTTTCCAAAGCTCCAAGGAAAATTTCAAGCCCACGGGCCCACCAAGGAAATTTTTCCCAATTTTTTTCTTTGATGCTAAGTGAAGAAAACTTCAGAAGGCCATAACTTTTGATAGAGAGCTCAATTTTGGGCAAACAAGGACTTTCTAGAAATATCTCGATGTCCTCTTTGCACGGGTTCATTAGTTTTAAATTTTGATAGAGTTTAAGGGTCAATTTTGTGAGAACGATCTGCAGTTTATTAGAGTCTAAATTGGTAAATTTTAATTTATAAAATTTTGTTCAATTTGTTCTTGTTCCTCTCTCAACATGTCAAATAGACATGGAGAATTGTTCTTAGGTGGATTTAGGTTAATTTTTTGAGGTAGGTCTATTTGATAGAGTTCCAATTCAAAAGTTTACAATTTTGACAACAAAACGACAGTGAAAGCTTTGAACTTGGTTTTGCCAGGTTTTGAAAGATTTCTTTTAAGTATTTTTGTCTAGTTGGATTCGTTTAGGGAAAACTACTTCATTTTAATCATTTAATCTATTATTTCATTGTTGCAGGTTTGAACTGTGCATTTTAGGTAAAGTAATTGCCATTTTGAAAATACATAGCAGAGATCAAATTTAAAAGGGTTTAATTGCCATTTTCTTCTTCCAAGTATTATAATGTGCTCCAATTCAAATCTAATACATTTATTTGATTCAATTCCAACCATTCAAAAAGAAAAAGAAAATACAATTCTGATTTTCAACTTTACACATTTCAAAAGACAAAGTTCTGCATTTTCCTTCATACGTATTTACTTCTTTCAAACAGAGATTTCAATTCACATTTAGATGTTCAATATTAAAATAACAACACAAATTGAGAAGGTAATGCAATCCTTTATTGATTCCAAAATACAAATTTACAACCTTTCTTTCATTCTTCGAGTTCATCATACAAAATACAATTCTTTCACATTCTTTCAAAGACTGAACATAAAGTTTATTTATTTTACATTTCACTTCACAACTTTCATAAACAATACCACATCTTTCTATTACAAAACATTTACAAGTTCCTCCACTACAAGTGGGAAAGGTTATAATAAAATTTATCTCAATGAGGGACTTTGCCAAACTATCTTTTCTCACTCTCCAGGAACAAAAGTGCATATATCTCATTCTCCCACATTGTAATCACAACAAGAGTAGGGGAAAGGCAATGCTCTCCACCCAACCAAGACATCCAATGAAGAGGAGAATCCATCCTTCTTCATTGGCCCCTAGCCCCAACCACAATGCAATAAAAGATGTGATCCAACTCATGGCAACAATAGGCTTCCACAAAACACGCAAGCAACACTTTCACAATAAAACATAGTTCCAAAAACTGAATGTAGTTTACAACTACATTAAAACATGACAAACAATACTAAGGCTTCATCAAGCAATCCAAAGGAGTAAGAAACTATGGGGGATGCTTCTTATGCCTCCCAAAAGGGAAATGGGTATCACCACCTGAATTACAAACCACCAAAATATAGTATATCACATCCCTGACATTCCTTATGCCTCCCCAAAGTACCCCTTATTCCTCACATTTCCTTATGCCTCCCCAACCTCTTATGGCACCCCATAACGAGTAAAGAAATGCAAGCTATTTCTTTGCAAGGTGGAACTGAAATCCCAACTCCCTCCACACTTATACCTCCCTAAAACAAAATTTTGCCTCCCACAAATTAAAATCAATGTCTTCTCCTACACCATACCTAGGCCATCTACCCAACAACCCACAACATACCAAAACATTCATACATTAACATTTACATTCATACAAGAAGAGCATTTCAAGAGCCAAGTTCCTACCTCTCCATGATGGAGTTTCCCAAGTTCCAAACAACAGTTGTTTCCAAGAAAACAATCCAAAAATCAACCAAGCACAAGTATTCCACAATCTTCCAACTGCTCCAAAAGCAAGAGCTCCCAAGAACAGCAAAATAATTCACCCAAGAAGCAAGTCTCCAAAGTGAAGCAACCCCAAATAAGGCAAGAAAATCGAATTTTATAGAAGAGGGAAGGGAAGAGGATGAGGTGGATCCATGTAGGATGCCACATCACACATCCTCAACCCCAACACAAGGTCAACTTCATTCTCCAATGCACAATAAATAGGTGGGTGAATAATATGACAGTTTACTTACATACTCCAAAACAAACCCACACCCCAAAGGACTGAAATTACAACATGTAAGAAAAGTGCAATTAAAACCTACAAATTGCCTTCTCAAAAAGTATTATAAAAGTAAAATTTCAACTCTCCAACCATAGGTATGGTTGGTAAATAAATTTAAGAGGTATGGGACAAGTTTAACTTGTCCCACAAGCCTCCAAAATCAGCCTCCAAGGACAATTTCGAATTTCCAAGAAGGTGGAGTGTTTCTCACTCAACAGTTAACTTACACATCACTTACATATCTCTTACACATACTTATATCACTTTAAATCATGGCCAAAAACTCTCATTAATTACCTTCTTATGACATATTTGATTTATTTATTTTAACAATATGATTACTCACAAAATTTACACACCATTTAATAATTAAAGAAAGGGGTAAAAGCATCACAAAATAAACACATGCAACATAAAACAAAAGGGTCAAATAAATAAATACACATAACCCCTTGGTCACATTTAAAGGTGGTTCCCCCATGGGTACCCCTAACAAAACAACCACACACAAACAAAACAAGTTTCCATGGTGACCTTGTTGAATTCATCTAGAATTCCAATGTGGTTGGTCTCCAATCCCCCATGTTTGTTGTGATATTTTAACCTACAAAACAAAAATACCTCCTTCGGCCTCATGGCCATATCAGAACATCCAAAATAATATAAATATAATTCCCGAAATCATCTAGATATATGAATCACAACAACATCAAAGCAATCTAACAATATCATTTACAGTTTTATCAGCAACTATATCATCATCCAATAATTTCCATTTCTAGGTCTACTCACAATATCCAAATATCACATGTCCGAACAACATCCATAACATAACCATGTCAAACAATATATCATCATCAATATCCAAAATGCCTCTAATAATCATCATGCATCATAACTGAATCAAGTCAACAATAATCCATGATCTAACATCTATCATCATACTATAATAAGGTCCATAATCAAGTCCATAATATAATCAGCAGTATCATGATTAGTATCAAAAGGTGTCAAAGGGAAGTGGGCACTACGGTTCCACGGTTAGTTAGGAGTCAACAAAACCCTTAGAAGGTGTGTTTAGCTAAAGTTACAATTTTGGTGCAAGCAAGTTTGGAAACATCTAAAGTGCTCACAAATTGGGCCTTGAAAACACTCGTTTTAAGTTTGAACACAAAGGTTGATGATTCTTGCGTACTCTCCCATATACATAGAATTCATCGTGTTTGACATAATTTTATTACGAAGAGCAGAGCTCAAGTTACAAGGGAAACTCCGGGGCCAGTTATCGTAATTGCGTCAACAACTCTTGTCACTCAGTGACCAATGGGCCCCAAAACCCACTCGCAAAACTAGTCTCCGAAGGAATTTTCATTGAAATGCAAATGGATTACGATTCTCTTGTTGGCGGTCTAGGGATAGGTGGAAATGGTTTTCATTTTCGCTCGAACTAAGTGGTAACCATAGGCTGAAACCAATCACATTTTATTAAAACGACCATGTCACCATAAGTGAGTGATAAGCTAAGAGGGTTTAGGAATACAACTTGCAAGAGCGTTAAATAATTTTAAACAACTCGGTTAAGGTTCCCTAAGGTGTTCCATGTCACCGGGGTCATATAGAGAGTTTTTTTTTGCAAAGACACATTTGGGTGTGGCACTCCATGCACATGACTTTTGAGATATTTTTATAATCTTTGTAAGAGTTCGTGTCAAGGTAAGATTTTTGTCAATTATTGGAATTGCAAGCCTTATCATTAAACATTTAATTTTGAAAAATACTAGAAATGATGAAGTGAAATTTAATGCAAGTGAAAAGGGGAAAACCATACCTGTATTCGACGTTTGAAAGAGGAAACAACATGGGGCTTTTCATCCTAGATTTAGGCTGGTGAATTTCATTCGCTCACGAGCTCCCAATACCCTTTCTGCAAATCCATTTGTGCATATCCAGCCAACATGGCATTCCATAAAACCATTTTTGCTCCAATAATTACTTTTGGCTTGATGCTTCAAAGCCCTTTAAACGAACCATCCTCTGTATATACTGCAATCATTGCAGTCCATAAGACAACACTATTTTAAGATATTTTTTCAAATATTTCTCTTGCTAAGTCTATGCTTCCACATTTTGCACACAAACCGACCTACTTCCCATTAGAGGCGCTATCCATTTTGGCTCAGGCTAGAGGCTTGCTAACAAAAGTCAACATTCATTATGCTTTGATGGATGGGGTTCCTTTCTCTAAATCCTCCATCTAGGAGTATGTTGGGAGGAATGTTGGTCAAGGAATTCCAACATTTCCAAATCCTTTTCAACAAACCCATTTTCAGTGCATATCACAACCACATGAGTCCTTTGTGGTTTGGTCGCCATTCTTTAAGGCATTTTATGAGATAGTAGATGTGCATTGCCTATTAATCCACACTATGTAACAACACATAATAAAACAAATAACCCAATTGTAAAATCCTTGTACACATCACAACCTATTCCGAGTTATGCAAGAAGATGTTGATCTAAGAATGGATGAAGAATTGAATTGAGCCACAATAGAGCTTGAGCCCCTCAGTGAGGTGCAGAGAACATACAAGCAATACACACGCTGGGTCTTTAATAGGGTGCGTTGCAGAGCTAGCTATGTGAAATATTGGTCGATCCAACATCAAATGCGTGGTGATTTTTAGAAGGTGAGCCACCTTTAATGGCCTGAGTGAGCTGGGTGAATCATTGAACGAGCCCAGACTTCAACACAACGAGTCCATTTTTTTAAAATCCTGCAACCGTGGCACTCCGGGGATATATCTAATTTGGCATTTCATGAAGAAGAAGAGTGAAATAGACAAATCTTTGAGACACATAAGTGGAATAACATAAAATGACACTTTTAATACCTTAGGTAATGTAACCAATACTAAAAAAAGATAAATATTAGGAGAATGAAGTGGTGTATCAACTTGATTCTGATACATGTAACACAGTTGATCGAAGCAAAAAATCATCTCATCTATACATTATGATGCATACAAAAACCAAACAACGTCCAAAGCAAGTTTTCTTTCTTCTCGAGATCAATGAACCCATTTTAGATACTAATACGGATCCGGATCGGTAAATTCAAGCAAAGCAAGGAGATATTGGGTTTGCAAGTATATCCTTGCGTGCAGGACTGATTTAACCCATAATGTACTAATTTTATGATGACCATAACTTGATCTTCACTAGAAACGTTCCACATAACGTTTTGTTTAATTAAATTATGAGAGTATAAAAATATTTTTTTCTTTGCACTATCTAGTTATTGCTAAATTTGTAATTCACCTGGCATCCACCTTTGAAGATGCCCTTGCTTTGGAATGTGTGAAATTCCATCAACTTTTTTTACTGCCCTTTTCGGTTGTCTACTTTCCCAATTCCGGAGAGTGACATCACCACTACACTCGCCACTTGATTTGCATGGACATTTTGGTGGATATTTTAACTCTTGACAATGACCATCATTCTTCCTTTGCCATCTCCCTACAAAGGCATCGCTACCTTTTGTCTTTATAAAGGTGAGTATGACAAAATGACCGACTATAAGAAATGCAATTACTACTCTAAATATCTCACTAGTTGTATGTATTGCTGTTTGTTATGTGTTTCATACATCCACTTTGCATTGTTAAAAAATTAAATGTATATTTCATTTACAAGATTTTACATTATCCAAATCTGTTTTTCCCTCAATCTTAATATGTATCTCATTCCTATTCTCATTGATGTATACACAATGTATCGGTTTCCAAATGTTGTAATGTTATTTGAGCTCACCTATTTTTGATTTCTTGAACTTCCCCTCTTCATAATGGTTGGTGCGTGCAACATATTCTAGGGGACATATAGTTGGTGCCTTCATTGCTCAAGTTGTTTTCTACTCACCGACCTCTAGGTTGCTCTGCCATAACTATAAGTAGTTGTAATAGTGGCTTCCTTTCCCTCAATGATGAATGCTCCAAATATATGCTTCTCTCTATAAAATACCATGTGCATGATTTTATCCTCTGCAACGCCTCCACATAGTTGGTCTATTGAGTAGCTATAACAAGCTCTTCTCTGCTATGCACCACGAGATCGAACTATAGTAGGTTCGCAGGTCATTTTATAGCTTTTGAATGGTAATTTCGTGCCTAATTGTTCCAATTAAAAAATGATCTTCGAGAGGTAATTTGTAGTTAATGTTGGTTCCAATAAACCCAATATGGTCATACTAATTAACCATGCATATGATACTGATTTGAAAATTATGAGCATGACATGCAACGCCCACTATTCAATTCCTCTGAGACTCAATCTCAACCATTGTGCATTGCCCATAAGTAGAAGCTTAAATTGCTCTAGACCATTTTACAACTATAGATTGAGAGCAAGAGCCAATATAGAAGCCGACGATTGTAATAAAGAAGAATGTGCCCCAGAGAAAGAGGTGATTAATTTTTCATCCCATCCATTCGTGTTTGTTTTTACATTATTGTTAGTAAATCTTTCTACTATAGTTAAATAATGGGAATTTATAAAGAATTTAAAGCAAAAACAGTGAACAAATTTAATGGAAAAGTAAAATGATGAAAGGGGTTGAAGTTGGATTACTGAGGATGATGGTGTGCCATAATTTTTGGCAATCTATCAAGGTGCAAATCTCTAGAAATGCATGGAAAGGGATGAGACTGGTTCAAGTCAAAGGGTAATTTGGAGGAATAGATACCTTTTGATTCTTGACATTAAATCGAGGTGAATTTGGTACAATGTTTTCTCCTCAATTTTAAACACTAAGCCAACATGAATTTGGCCGGACCCTCGAGGAATGCAATATCATATATGTGGTTAATCAAAGGCATGTCCATATTGGGTTTATGGGTATGAGGATTGACAGGGGTATGTGAGGTAAAGCCATCACAATCAGGGATGGAGAGATTTATGTGGAGGAGAAATGCTATTCCAAGCTTGTGGTTTGTGGATTGCGCTTTTCTCTACCGATAATGGTGACGTAAACGCGTCTTGTTTGGGCTCGATTGGGTTCTACCCTCACAAGTGTACAACATAGGCGGATGAGGACGTGGCATGGGATCTTTGATATCATAGTTGAAGGGGATTTGGTGGTAATCTGGTGATCCCAAATGTTGACGGTAGATATACTAGCAATTGCACATGAATTCTGTAGGTGCTTGTAAATTTCTCTCTCTATAAATCTTAAAGTGATTGAAAATGACAATCTCACCCATGTCTATTTGAGTGTTAGAGTTATGAGGGGATTTGAATTTGAAAGGCGGATTACAAACTTGAAAACTTATTTTTCCTTTTTTGTTTTCTTTTCCATAGAAGGCAATGAATGCTTATCACGGATTCTTCCTTTTAGTTTTTCTACATTATAAAGTTAATAGTAATTATTTTTAAAATGTATTTATTGTTGTCCAAGGGTTTGTGGCGTAATATTAATGGGGTATTTGTAATTTAAGTTCACAAATCCTAAGCATACCCCACATTGAATTAAAGGTCCCATTTCAACAATAAAAGTGATCGTTTCTTGTCCATGAAAATAAAAGTAACAAACATAAAAACCCATCTACGATGCTCATTGTTATAAAGAATTCTACATATTTTCATTGTACGGTTGATTAGATCCCACATGTCACCATCGGTGTTATCTTTTCCTTTCACTGACATTTGATATTTTTAACTTGATGTTGCTTCTACGAATGGATCTCTTTTTTATTGCATCATATATTTGACAAGTAGTTTAGATGTTTTTTGTGATTTTAGTCATAAAATATTTTATGACTTGATGTCTTAGTCTACTCTACTTCACCTCTAGGTAGTGGCAAGATAAGAGTTATAGAGCATAGTATAGACATCTCTCATGGTAAAATGAGAGGTAGTTTTTGTCGAATGTCATAGTTGAACTATATTGGTCTCTCCTCCCCATCACAAAAATCTTTAAGCAATTTAAAACAATAAAAATTCATTAAAAATTATAACTCCAACAAACTTAACATTGTTATCCTCTTGGGCTTAATTTACAACTCATGTGCAATTGCTAGTGTTAACCTGGGTTTCATGTAGTCCACAGCATTGGATCCCAAAGCAAGGAAATGACAACTCTGAAAAGACTGCTAGGATGTGTCGCTCCAGGGGTACTACAAATTTATTCCTTTTCTTAACAGAAAGAGAGGAAATTTAACAAAAAGTGTACAGTTCTAGATGAAAACAATTCCTAGTTCCTCACCAAAAAAATGATTCCGACAAAAATAATTACTTCTCTCCCGGGAACGAATAAAAACTGAAGAAGATTGGCAAGAAAAAAAATTCAGTAAAAGGAGGAGGTGGAGGAGAAGAAAATAATATCAGTCAGGCTTTGCAAATAATTATAGAAGCATGTCAGTGAAATCAATACTGAGTACGGTGTTGCTCTCGTTGCAACTCTGCCTTGGTTTTTGGCAGATCGGAAAGCTGACACCTGCAGGAGCTCTGATACAATGCGGAATTGGGTGGTTGTTCAGTTTGTGCCTGTTGCCTCTGGGCTTGTCCCTGAATATGCCCGACTAAGAGATTTCCCAGGTCGCATGTATAAGACCGTGCGTTGCCATGTGACCGGGCCAGGAGACCAGTCGACTGTTCCGAGGCAGGAACACTCGAATAAAAATGACAATATCCAATCATCCTACTTGGGCGTGGGTTTTCATTTAGAGCGGCGGGAAGGAATCATGTTGTTTCTCGATGGCAAAATGGCATACTACATCACCGATCCAATATGGAACTCCTTGCTGGAATTCAGAGATGTCGCCCTAAGACGGTATTTCTCAAAGGTTACAAAGAATTCTGGCAGCAGGTAGCCACTGGCGGCGTCATGACCTTATCAGAGGTGCTGGACAGTTTAATACTGGAAAACCATATTATTAAGTCCTTGGATAATGATTTGCTTTTGCCTGTGAATTTGTCAGTGTCTGAGGAAAAACTGCTGAAATTTGTGAACTTGTTGGGGCTGTTTCTGCAAACCAGGCAAGTGTATTGGCTTTTACCGACATTGTTGAGCTTCACAGCAGCAGTAATGGAGTTCAGCACGTCATTGAGAGCGTGGGTGTACGGCAAGATCAATCTATGCTTCTGCTGGTGCGTGCATATTGTATGTGACCCACTGCCTCGGGTAATTAGGAGGCAGATTTACTCTTTCGGGAACTGGGTGGAGAATCTGAAGCCCTCCAACGACATACGGTTGAGGGTGATGAGAGGCGATATGTGTGCAGTAATTGGAGGAGGTGCAAAAGTCCATCAACAAGGAGCAACATCGGTGCAGGACGAGGTGCCTCAATGGCTGCCAGGCCAACTTGAACAAGCACAGATTTATGGGAAAATTACTTGTGGAGTTGTTGATGCTGACTATGATCCCATTGACCTCGAGTGCTGGTTTGATGCAAGCAAAGGCAGATGCAATCTAAGGGCTACCACGGTGGCATTGGCTGAAATGGACTGTAACAGGGAAGAATTTATAAAGCTGCTTGGGTTCCTTTCCTCTGTAGCCAGGAATCTTTCAGGTTCACTGAAATCCTGTGACTCCCGTAATAACGTGAGTGTTCGCGGATTTAGAGAGAGTGTTGCATGCTACTCCAGAAATAGGTTCCCGCCTGTGTATGAACTGCAATTAAAAGAAGCAGTTGTCAAGTGAGCGCACTGAACTAATGCAACATATATATGTACTAGCCATTGCAGGTGATGTGCAAGATACATTGGATGGAACGCAAATGCAATGTTTTTATGGAAATGCACTGTTATGTAGTAGGTACAAAACTACTTATTTGGGAGCATCACCATTTCTATGTATTATGATAAGGTTGGAAAAACAAGTGTGAATGGAAGTATGCGTCATGCACCTAATCTAAGCTCCATTCATACTTTAAATAGTATAGATGCTAACGCTCTTGTATATATAAAAGACTGTCCATTAATTAATAAAAGTGTAGCTTCAACACACTAGTGTTTGGGTTGACCTAGGTATTATTTTGTTATTAACAAAATCCACAATATTTTCATATGTATTTTAATTGCATTACATGATAATTAATGTTAATATGAATGGAGGTATTATCTTTTGTATCACTTTGTCTATTCATGATAATTAATGTTAATATGAATGGAGGTATTATCTTTGTATCACCTCAATTATCCCCCGAACATATTTACTTCACATTCATACTTTTCACTCTCTCCTCTTAATGTGTACATGAAGCTAGTGGGCTAGCTCCCCATGTTTTGATACTTTTCATAGCCTCTTGGAGCTGATTTGTCATTTGGATTTCTCACTCTTGGTGGATTGAGAATTTTAGTGGCTATTAGGGAAGGGATTACACCCAATTTATGCCTTAGATGTTCAAAATTTTCTTTTGTAAGTGTTTTTTTCAAGATATCTGCTACCTCCTCCTTGGTTGACACATCTTCTAATTTGATCCTTTTCTCACTTATGTGATCCCTTAGGAAATGATATTTTATTGGGATATGCTTGGTCTTAGAGTGCAACACATGGTTTTTGGACACACTTATGACACTTGTGCTATCACAATACAAGGGAGTAGGTCCATTATATTCAACCTTTTAGTATTCTAGTGTCTTCCTCATCTATAGTACTTGAGAACAACATAATGCAATTGTTATATACTCATATTCACTCGTCGATAGGGCTAGAAGGGATTTATTTATTCTTATCCAAGAGATAAGGCACTTACCAATAAAAAATTCTCCTCCACTTGTGTTCCTTCTGTCATCAATGTTACCTTCCCAATCTGCATATGTGAAACTTTTATCACAAACTCATTGCTTCTTGGAGAACAAATCCCATATTCCATGGTTCCCATGAGATATGTGAATATCCTTTTGAATTCTTGTAGGTTTTTTCTCTAGGATCTTCTTGAAATCTTCCTACTAGACCAACTACTTGCATGATGTCAGGCCTAGAGGTAGTAGAATATAATAGGTTTCTGTTGTGTATCTATATGTGGTTTTGTTGACTCTTGGTGAGTTATCTTCCTTATCTTGCATCATGTGACCATTGGTGTTCCTACTTGCTTACAATCCTCCCTTTGAAACCTCTTAAGCATCTCCTTTATGTACTTGGTTTGTGATATGAAGATTCCTTCCTTAGATTAACTAATTTGCGAGTCGTAAGAGATATGATAGATAGCCAACCATGGACATCTCAAACTCCTTCACGACCTCTGAAAATTCATGTCTCATGTTCTCATCATCTCCTCCAAAGATTATGTCATCAACATATACAACTATAATCGATTGATGACATCCTTCTTCCTTTATGTATAGGTTGTTGTTTGCTACTCCTTTCTTGAATCCTTGATCACTTAGGTACCTATCTAATATGTTGTACTAAGATATAAGAGCTTACTTAAGGCCATATAGGGCCTTATTTTACATGCATACATAGTCCTTTTCCTCTGTAAGTGACAAGCCATCATGTTGTTCAATGTATACTTCTTCATTTAGGTTCCCATTTAAAAATTTTGACTTGACATCCATTTGGTATACCTTGAATCTTTTGTGTGTTACATATGCTAAGAAACAAGATAATGGCTTCCATTCCAACCATTGGTGCAAATTTTTCTTCAAATTCAACTCCTTCAACTTGTGCATACCCTTTGCAAACAAGTATTTCCTTATTTCTTGTGACATCACCTCTTTCATTGAGCTTATTTATGAATACCCACTTAGTTCCAATGACATTTTTGTTCTTAGGCCTAGGTACTTATTCCCAAGTCTCATTTTTCTCTATCTGGTCCAATTCTTAATTTATAACATCAACCCAATTTTGATCTTTTCTTGCTTCCACAACACTATTTGGTTCAATCTCGGATAAAATACAAATATTCCCTTGGTTTTGAAAACTCACCAATCTCCTCATTGTTTGTATGGTTGCCTCCTTATTACCTATTATCCAAGTTACAGTGATGCAGGGGAATCTTCAAAGGACCCTGCGGCTGTGCTCAATATACTCCGAGTCTCTGAAATTTCAATACATTCTGCGCTGCAAGCCTGCATTACATTATACATATACTTGAAATTTCAATACTTATACATTCTGCCCTGAAATTCGTGGAAATTGGAATGTCCAATTAAAAACGGTTTTTATTGATTTGTAAATCGCACTGTTTGGATACAGATTGGCAGTCTGGCAGATTGCAATTAAAGTTTTTGTTATTCTGCGAATCGTGGAGGGTGGACCGTGGCAGCCGGCACTGGGCAGGTGGAAACTGGACAGTGGGAGACGGGAGTCGTGATGTGGACGGTGGGAGTCGGGACTGGGAGGTGGAAAATTTCGCTGGAACATTTATGGTGGCAGCCTGGCAGTGGCAGGTCAAATTAGTAACTGCCAACTTGCATGTTGAAACGGCGCCCTTCACGTGAAATTTTAATAAAAATATAAGCCTTCATATTTGTCAAACAGTTTTTACACCTGAGTTTTTTTTTACGGGCAAAAATAATTTTACACTTCTCTGAAGAAGATTGGCGTGTTCAATTTTGAGGACACTGCTCCCTTGGGAACGAATAAAAACTGAAGAAGGATTGGCAAGAAAAATTGTACATATTCAAGTTGTTGACAGTAAAAGGAAGAGGTGGAGCTTGATTGAAAATGCTTTATATTTTTTTTTCATTTTATCAGTCAGGCTATTTTCCCTCCAAATTAACATGCAACGCTGATGTGGCAATACGTAATTAATTTTTATGAAGCATGTCTAGTGCCCCTAAATCAATGCACTCATAGTACGGTGTTGCTCTCGTTGCAACTCTGCCTTGGTTTTGGCAGATCGGAAAGCTGACACCTGCAGGAGCTCTGATACAATGCGGAATTGGGTGGTTGTTCAGTTTGTGCCTGTTGCCTCTGGGCTTGTCCCCTGAATATGCCCGACTCAGAGCTTTCCCAGGTCGCATGTATAAGACCGTGCGTTGCCATGTGACCGGGCCAGCAGACCAGTCGACTGTTCCGAGGCAGGAACACTCGAATAAAAATGACAATATCCAATCATCCTACTTGGGCGTGGATTTTCATTTAGAGCGGCGGGAAGGAATCATGTTGTTTCTCGATGGCAAAATGGCATACTACATCACAGATCCAATATGGAACTCCTTGCTGGAATTCAGAGATGTCGCCCCTAAGACGGTATTTCTCAAAGGTTACAAAGAATTCTGGCAGCAGGTAGCCACTGGCGGCGTCATGACCAGTGATCAAATTTGAAGGGCTGGTCAAAATTTTATTTTGAAGGGCAAATATTTGCCCAGCCCTTCCATGATGAAAAGTATCATTAATACTTCACACTTCACATGACAAGGATAAATCAAGTCTACATGTCAAATCCATTCACTACAAAGGGTTGTAATATTGCATGCCAACAAAAATTTGCTTCATACTCTCAAATGACATGTCTTTCACACCCATATCCTTCAATGTTTTTTTGTGTAACACACTAATCTTTTTGAACCTTTCTATAGATGCACATTTATCGTTGTAACTTGTATATATTCTTAGGAAGCATGATATTCATGAACTTCCCATACTCCATATTCCCACAATTTGGACACTTTGATGGCTAATTGGGAAGATTAAGAATTATCAGTTCAAAGTCTTTTACGAATTCAAGGAAACTTACTAGATATTTTTCAACTATTAATAGGACAAAAATTAATAGTCTAAAATAAATATATACACAAATTAGATGGGCGAGACTTTATATCCACTAATTATTTTTGTGTGGTCATTGTTGCTACTTTTAATTTTATAAACTATTGGGTTTGTGGATGTTATTAAAATCAATCTTTCTTTATTTATTTAATTCCAAATATTTATTTTAAGAAGTAAAGAGTATAGAGAATTAAAAGAAGTACATGTTAGCAACAAGTGATTGTATGAGACCCAATACTCTGGAATAGGTGAATTAGGATTTTTATGGGTTTTCTCCAACCATGATAAGGATAATCCGTATAGTTATCACGTTTGCAAGAGGCATATTTGATTTACATATTGATGTTTGACTCTAATTTTTATTATTAAAGTCGATAGAAAACCTTGGACCTATTTGAATAATAGGGATTCTCATTTCGACATCCTCTCCTATAACCTTCTTTGCTCACTGGAATGCCCACTACTAAATTATTTATATAATTCACTCCATTCTTATTTCAACCCTATTAAACATACCTTAAATTATTTATAACAAAAAAGTGCTCACATTTAGGGGAAAAAACGTAGTTAATATTTTTTAAGTAGAAATAAAGTTTATCATCTGAATTTTTTTGTGTGATTTTACAATCAACAGTTGAATCTAGTAAATCTCCTAAATTGACGAGTTCTCATTTCTATTATAAACAAATAAATAGAAAAGTAAACTTTACCTTTTCCTGAACATTGACGTGATGCTTTGGAGTTTAGATTTTGGGATAGTTAACAACAATGTTGATATCTGCAAGCACTCCAAGTGGTTTGCATCCGACAGTAGTGAAACACTAGAGCTCCACACAAACTTATGTAGCTCCTTGTTATCCCGCTAGAGTTTGATTTAGCAACCATTTGGTTCCATATTTTGCATTTACAATTAAATATTTTTTCTAGATTTACAAATTGAAGTCAAAGTGGCTGACGAAAAGGTTGAGATTTGACATTCATCCTTTCCCGTCTAAAATTTTAGGGACATTTTGATATTTTTCAAGGTCTTCCTATTAAGTTTTTGAAAAATTCAAAACAACATCTTATTTTATTAGTGCCAATGATCTTTTCAATTATAATCCCTCCTAAAATCTATAATTTTTTTGAAATTTATTGGTCATTATTTCCAATATTAACATAGTTTAAACTACTATTATAATAAAAATCACGTTTTAATTCGTAGAAAACAAACAACAAGAAGGAAGCATGGCCCATAATGTTTTGAAGGAAAAAATGTATAATAGAAGATGTTGAACTTGCTTAAAAATTGGAGAGAGATGATTAATGTAGAACCTACCAGAATATCATGTAGAAAAAACTCTGGCTATTTGCAACTTTTGAAGAAAACCGGTGGCATGTAGGAAAAACCCAGCTATCTGGAACTTTTGTATATCAAGTTGGAATATCGTGAATTAAATGTTAATATTTAGGTGTCCATATCCATAACTGTAAGAGAAAACTTCGAGCGGTATATTACAAACAAATACAAAATTTCAGGTACTCAAAAAGTGGAGGGAGATTCAAAACTTTTATTGAAAAAATTAACTGCAATACTTACTCGTCTTTATGAACGCACATGGAAATACTTAGGGCGTGGAAATTATTCATTTAGACATTGCGGCGGGAAGGAATCATGTTGTTTCTCGATGGCAAAATAACATACCAAATTTACATCACAGATCCAATTTATGGAACAAAAACCGTAAAGACTTGCTGGAATTCATTTCTAGAGATTTCGCCCCCTTCTTTTGAAATTTGAAAAAATATTACGGTATTTGTCAAATGTTATAAGTTCAAAGAATTTTGGCAGCCCTTTTCTGAGGTTTGAGCCACTGGCGCTGCGTTCATGACCTTATCAGAGGTGCTGGACAGTTTAATACTGGAAAACCATATTATTAAGTCCTTAGATAATGATTTGCTTTTGCCTGTGAATTTGTCAGTGTCTGAGGAAAAACTGCTGAAATTTGTGAACTTGTTGGGGCTGTTTCTGCAAACCAGGCAAGTGTATTGGCTTTTACCGACATTGTTGAGCTTCACAGCAGCAGTAATGGAGTTCAGCACGTCATTGAGAGCGTGGGTGTACGGCAAGATCAATCTATGCTTCTGCTGGTGCGTGCATATTGTATGTGACCCACTGCCTCGGGTAATTAGGAGGCAGATTTACTCTTTCGGGAACTGGGTGGAGAATCTGAAGCCCTCCAACGACATACGGTTGAGGGTGATGAGAGGCGATATGTGTGCAGTAATTGGAGGAGGTGCAAAAGTCCATCAACAAGGAGCAACATCGGTGCAGGGCGAGGTGCCTCAATGGCTGCCAGGCCAACTTGAACAAGCACAGATTTATGGGAAAATTACTTGTGGAGTCGTTGATGCTGACTATGATCCCATTGACCTTGAGTGCTGGTTTGATGCAAGCAAAGGCAGATGCAAGCTAAGGGCTACCACAGTGGCATTGGCTGAAGTGGACTGTAACAGGAAGAATTTATAAAGCTGCTTGGGTTCCTTTCCTCTGTAGCCAGGAATCTTTCAGGTTCACTGAAATCCTGTGACTCCCGTAATAACGTGAGTGTTCGCGGATTTAGAGAGAGTGTTGCATGCTACTCCAGAAATAGGTTCCCGCCTGTGTATGAACTGCAATTAAAAGAAGCAGTTGTCAAGTGAGCGCACTGAGCTAATGCAACATATATATGTACTAGCCATTGCAGGTGATGTGCAAGATACATTGGATGGAACGCAAATCCAATGTTTTTATGGAAATGCACTGTTATGTAGTAGGTACAAAACTACTTATTTGGTAGCATCACCATTTCCGTGTACTATGATAAGGTTGGAAAAAACAAGTGTGAATGGAAGTATGCGTCATGCACCTAATTACGCCGTGAGGTGTTCTTGTTATGGGCTGCGACCTGTTTTTCCTGACAGGTTTTGGGAATCAGACGGCTCTATTTCGGGGTCGTTGAAATCCAACGGCGGAGGAAACCGTGGATTTCGTTCGTGTGGAGGAAGCGGGTTGTTGGAAGATTGCATGGGTCGTTAATGCCTACTCTGCTTCGCCGGTTGTTCATCATTACACTTCGTAGTTGGGGCCGGAATAGCTCAGAACAAGCGCCTCTTCTATGGCAATGGACGGATTATGTTGTGCGTGGCAGAAATATTAGAGGGCGTTTGCATGTGGAGAAGGTTTGGGTGCCTATGAATGCCTGCTTTTTCTGCTGTTTGCATTCCTGAGGGTATCTTTTCATGCTGGTTTAGATTCGTCTGCAGTGTTCTGGTAAGTTGTCTCGGTTGTATCTTTTCGCTAACAACCAAAGCTGTGTTTCGCCTTTAACTTGCTTCCGAGGTCTTTCCCGTGGGTGGGTTCTTGCTTAAACAATGTATGGTGTGCTGTGCAGGTGGGTTTCGTGAGGGGCATATTCTCTGCAAGGTATTCAAGGTATGAAATCTCTTTGGTCTTGTTTGCTTATAAATTTTAATTTTGCTGTGACAATAAAACACATGTAGCTATAGAAAATTAACTTTAAAGCAGTAATTTTCTTCTGCCATGTATCAAATCGTGGCTCTGCGTTATTCTCCTGTGCTGATATGTAGCTTGACCCAATCTATGGCATGTTTGTTGCCGGGCTCTATTTCGGTGTGCTTCAATTGATCAAGAATTTTGTTTGTATGTGTTTGGCGTTTTGTTTAGAGTTAATTCGACCCGCTCAATGCTTGACTTAGGTCGAGTTTATCATTGCCTGCCTTTTGTGCTTCTGGATCCTGCGTTGAGGTTGCTCCTTTGTGGGGCTTTGTTGAGAGGTCGCACTTGAGAGTTTCATGGATCTGGGTTTACACGATTGATTCGTTGTTCTCCCCTTTAACTTAGATCTGTTCCGTTGTGAAGGGATTGATTTCTGAGTTCTCAACCGCCATTGTTTTTCCCCTCACTTAAGAAAATGACAATTGGTTTCTCATGTTTACATTGGGGCTCCGGTTGCTTTCATCATTAATTTCTCTACGGCGCTCAAGCCAAACGAATTGGTGGTTGATTCAGCAACATAACACTGTAGAAGAGGACAATGATGGCATTTTCTTCCATAGCTTGTATCTCTACAACTGCAGTTGTAGCATTATCAAATAGGACCACTAATATAGAAGCTTCACACACTGTTCTCAGACGACTCTGTATAAACCTCAAAATGGTCTCATATACAGTTGCGTAAACAACTCATATGTTAAGTTCATCATAGCATTTATTGAAGAACTAGATACCAAACCCTCACGTCAATACTTAAATAAAATAATGAATGGCAAAATATTCCTACTAATCCGCATTCATGTATAGGAATGGAACTGTCCACGCAGAAGCATAGTTCTATGTTCAAGCAAAAGCATAGTTCCCTGAAGAATTAGGCCTGAGAAAAAATTACTCCCATTTTGCCTTTTGCAAAAAAAAAGAACCAATATTCTGAGCAGAGTCTTGTGGACGCGTAGTTACTATCAAGGAGAGCTAGGGTCAAGCTTACGGATGGAGAGCTATGCTCAGATTTGTAGTAACTTTTTCACACTAGAGGAGAGAAACAATACACACACACACACAGAGTGATGCTAACAATATATGGGACTGACATTTCATTTCCCAAGATATTACAATAAAACACAGGGTTTGTCAAGAGCAGGTTTATTTTTTCTTTATTTCTCTAAATGCTCCCGAAAATAATGGCAAATTTAGCTACCCTGTATGTCTGAGTTTAGAGGTTGCAATCCACCTGATACTTTCTTTCACCCGGATGTAAGAAATTATGAATAATTTTGCAATCATTCATAATCCCAATTGACGTCAGATAATTGATACAATAAAGTTCTTTAATTATTGTATTGTTCAACAATTCAAGAGTAGCATATACCAAATCTATCTAACTTGTGCCCGAGAAGAAGTCCAAGTTTATTTATATTTTTGTTTCCTAACCCGGTATCTCACAATTGATGCCTCGATACTTTCTTTCACCCGGATAAGAAATTATGAATAATTTTGCAATCATTCATAATCCCAATTGACGTCGATAATCGATACAATAAAGTTCTTTAATTATTGTATTGTTCAACAATTCAAGAGTAAAGATATACCAAATCTATCTAACTTGTGCCCGAGAAGAAGTCCAAGTTTATTTATATTTTTGTTTCCTAACCTGGGTATTTGTCAATTGGCGCTCGAGAATGGACAAAGTTTACTTGTCCCACAAGTCTCATAAAGTGCCCTCCAAATCAAATTTCGGGTTTGGAGAGGGAGAAAGAGTGCACACAACACAAATGCAATAAATTTCATTCATCATCATACACAAATCAAGAACTACCTACCCCATTTATTACCCACATGTCACCTCTTCTTTTAGTTAAAAATTTAAGTTAAATTAGCTAATTAAGACACATTAACAAGTGTCAATAAAGTGACCAATTTTTCCCAATACTCAAATACATACATCACAAAATAAAACACCCAAAATAAAGGAAATGAAAACATCACCACCCTAGGCCACATGCATGAGGTCACCCCCCATGGGGAAACCTCCTAACCTAGAAAATAAAAAACACAACACTCACACAAGTTTTCAATTGGCCCTTATTGCAAACACACAACATCCTTCTGGGTTGGTCCCCTATCCCCTTTCGATGTATAGTGATATAATTTTCCTGCAATCACAAACAAAAATACCACTCTAGCCTCAAGGCCATATCAATATGTCATGGAAATCAATGCATATAAAACACCCATCATACAATCCTCAACATACATCAAGTAATACAACACGCACATATATCTGTGAATTAACATCGTCGTATAATGTGGCTAGATCATTATCATCAAATTTATGAATTTTTATAAATTATTTGCAATCACTTAACACTTCAATTCTACTCTAGTAGATAATTTACAATCATGAGTAATGCAATTTTGCATTCTACAAAATCATGAAATTTCCTATATCTTTTGTGACTCCTAACTACTAGATACACTTGAAACAACATATTACCAAACCCTAATACTATCATATTGTTAAGACTTCAAAATTCAATGAGACCACATGGTTAGTCCAATAATCAATATACTCAATAAGTACATAATCAAAATGTCGGTATATAACAAAGTAACCATTCTATATCATCATCATATCCTTAAATTTCATCAAGGTCCACAATAAATCCATACAAATCCAAAGGTAACAATTAGAACATGATAGTAATCATGATGTCCTCATATCTTAACAACATGCTAAGTAAAATATAAAAATAAGGTCCATGTCTCTAATCAATCGAAATTAAAAACACAATATAATCAGTGTTATTCAAAGGAGTGGGCATTACAATTTCCAAATCCTTTTCAACAAACTCATTTTCAGAATAGCATATGCAACAACCACGAGAGTCCTATGTGGTCACTCGCCATTCTTTAAGGCATTTTATGAGACAAGATGTGCCTTGCCTATTCATCCACACTATGTAACAACACAAAATAAAACAAATAACCCAATTGTAAAATCCTTGACACATCACAACCTATTTCCACTTATGCAAGAATATTTTGATCTAAGAATGGATGAAGAATTAAACTCGGCCACAACAGAGCTTGACCCCCTTGGTGAGGTGTGCAACGAACATACAAGCACTACACAAGCTGGGTCTTAAGTGAAATACTTGTTGAACCAACGCCAAATGCATGGTAAGTTTTAAAGGTGATCCACCTTTATGTACTCGAGTGATTCGGGTGAATCGTCAACAAGCCCATACTTCAACACATCGAGCCCATTTTGTTTTAAAATCCTGCAATCGTGGCACTCCGTGAGGGATATACCTGATTTGGCATTCATGAAGAGGAAGAGTGAAATAGGCAAATCTTTTAGACACATAAGTGGAATAACATAAAATGACACTTTTAATACCTAAGGTAATGTAACCAATACTCAAAAATAGAGATAAAGATTAGGAGAATGAAGTGGTGTATCAACAGCTATAAGATGATGTAACACAAATTGATTAGAAGTAACTAATCAACGCATCTATGCATTACGATACATACAACAACCAAATAGCGGAAAACATGTTTTCTTTCCTCTGTAGAGACCAATGAACCCATTTTAGATACTCAAACGGATCCGCATCAATAAATTCTAGCAAATCGAGGATATATTGGGTTTGCAGTATAACCTTTGTGCAAGACCGATTTAAACCACAATGTACTAATTTTAGGATTTACCATAACTTGATCGTCACTAGAAAAGTTCCACGTAACGCTCTATTTAATTAAATTATGAGAGTATAAAAATCTTCTTTTCACGTAACTATCTAATTATCGCTAAATTTGTAATTTTCCACCTTTGAGGATGCCCTTGCTGGAATGTGTCAAATTTTAGTCATTTTTTTTTTTCCGCCCTTTTCAGGTGTAGACGCTTTCCCAATTCCGAGAGAGTGACATCACCACTACACTGTCCCTTGACTTTTGCGTAGACATTTTGGTGGATATTTTAACTCTTGACAATGACCTTCATTCTTCCTTTTCCACCTCTCTGCAAAGGCATCACTACCTTTTGTGCCATAAAGACGAGTATGATAGAAATAATCGACTATAAGAAATGTAATTAATCGCTCTAAATATCTCACTAGATGTATGTATTTCCCGCTTGTTATTGGTTTCTTACATCCACTATGCATTGTTACAAAATTTCATGTATATTTCATTTACAAGGTTTTACATTATCCAAATTTGTTTTACCTCTATCTCTCGTATGTATCTCATTCATATTTTGCGTGATGCATACACAAAGGTGTGGAGTTTTCAAATGTTGTAATGTTATTTAGGCTCACCGGATTTCATCTTTCTCGGACTTCCCATCTTCATAATGGTTGGTGGTGCAACATCTTCTAGGGGACATATAAACTTGTGCCTTCATTACTCAAGTTGTTTTCTATTCACCGACCTCTAGGTCGCTCCTTCCATAACCGTAAGTAGTTAGAATAAAGGGCTTCCTTTCCTCAACAATGAATGCTCCAAATATCTATTTCTCTCTATAAATACCCCGCACATGTTTTTAACCTACAATGCCTCCACACATTTGGTCTATTGAGTAGCTATAACAATTTCTTCTCCTACTATGCACCACATATCAAAACTATAGTAGGTTCGCATGGTCTTTTTAGCTTTTGACTCGTAATTTCGTGCCTACTTGTTCCAATAAAAACGAGCTTCCGAGAAGTAATTTGTAGTTAATGTTGGTTCCAATAAACCCAATATGGTCATACTTGATTAACCACACATATGATACTTGATTTGGAAATCAGGGCTTGGCCTACAACGCCCATTGTTCGATTCCTCCAAGACTCAATCTCAATCACAGTGCATTGCCCATAAGTAGAAGCTTAAATTTCTCGACACCATTTTACAAATATAGATTGAGATCAAGAGCCAGATGAAGCCGAAGATTGTAATGAAGAAGAATGCGCCCTAGAGAAAGAGGTAATTAATTTTTCATCCCATCCATTCATGTTTGTTCTTACATTATCATGTTGGTAAATCTTTCTGCTATAGTTAAATAATGGGAATTCATAAAGAATTTAAAGCAAAAACAATGAACAAATTTAAGGGGAAAATAAAATGATGAAAGGGGTCGAATTTGGATTAGTGAGGATGATGGCGTGCCACATTTTTGGCAATCTATCAAGGTGCAAATCTCTAGAAATGCATGGAAAGGGATGAGACTGCTCAATTCAAAGGGTAATTGGAGGATTAGATACCTTTTGATTCTTGACATTCAACCGATGTGAATTTGGTACAATGATTTCTCTCAATTTTAAAAACTAAGCCAACATGAATTTGGCCGCCACTCGAGGAATGCAATATCATATGTGTGGTTAATCAACATGACCATATTGGGTTTATGGGTATGAGGATTGACAAGGGGTGTGTGAGGTGGAGCCATCACAATCAGGATGGAGAGATTTATGCGGATCGCAACTTTTCTCTACCAAGAATGGTGACGTGAACATCTTGTGTGGGCCCGGCGATGGGGTTCTCGCCCTCACAAGTGTACACCATAGGTGGAGGAGGAGGCAACAACGAGATCTTTTATATCACAATGAGGGGATTTGGTGGTAATTTGGTGATCCCAAGTGTCGAAAAGAGATATACTAGCAATTGCACATGAATTATGTAGGTGCTTGTAAATTTCTCTCTCTATAAATCTTAAAGCGATTGAAAATGACAATCTCACCCGTGTCTATTTGAGTGTTAGAGTTATGAGGGGATTTGAATTTTAGAAGCAGGATTACAAACTCGGTAAACTTTTTTTTGGTTATCTTTTCCGTAGAAGGCAACGAGTGCTTATCGCAGATTCTACCCTTTTAGTTTTGCTACATTATAAAGTCAATAGTAATTATTTTTAAAATGTATTTATTGTTGTCTAAGGGTTTGTGGCGTAATATTAATGGGGTATTTGTAATATTAATGGTTCACAAATCCTAAGCATTCCCCACATTGAATTAAAGGTCCCATCTCAACAATAAAAGCGATAGTTGCTTATCCATTAAAATAAAAGTAACAAACATAAAAACGTGTGCACGGTGCTCGTTGTTATAAAGAATTCTACATATTTTCCTCAGACGGTTGATCGATCCCACACGCCACCGTCAAGTTGTCATCTTTTCCTTTCACCGACATTTGATATTTTTAACCTAATGTTGCTTCGCGAATGTATCTTTTTTTTGCATCATCATATATTGATAAGAGTTTAGATTTTTTTGTGATTTTAGTCGTAAAATATTTTATGACTTGATTCCTTAGTCTACTCTACTTCACCTCTAGGTAGTGGCAAGATAAGAGTTATGGAGCAGAGTATAGACATCTCTTAGGGTTAGATGGAAAGTAGTTTTGCCTGGATGTTGTAGTTAAACTATATTGGTCTCTCCTCCCCATCACAATAATCTTTAAACAATTTAAAATAGTATAAATTTCATTAAAAATATAACTCGAACAAACTTAACATTGTTATCCTCTCCGACGTAATTTGCAACTCATGTACAATTACTAGTGTTACCCTGGGTTTCACGTGGTCCACATCATTGATCCCAAATAAAGTGCTTGTATTATTATGCTGCAAGGAAATGACAACTCTGAAAAGGCTGCTAGGATGTGTCGCTCCCCCTGCAATTGTGTGCTGTAAGGCAGGGATTCTACAAATTTATTCCCTTTCTTAACATGACGAGAGGAAATTTAACAAAAAGTGTACGGTTCTAGATGAAAACAATTCCTAGTTCCTCACCAAAAAAATTAATCCGACCAAAAGAATGACTTCTCTCCCGGCCCACGAGTGCGACGATGGGAAATTGCGCGTTGCCACCTGTCGCCTGAATGGAGGGAGACCGCCTGCCACGCACGTGCGTCCATGTGTCTGCGAGCGTTTCACGTTAAGTTCAGCCATTCGTAGTCGGATGAAAGCGATAAAACTTGGAAACCGTAAATGTTATACATTTATGGCTTTATTCATCGATGAGGACGGTATTTGGGCATTTGGTTGTATTCGTAGCTTTAGGCGATCTCCAATGATATTATTGTGGGCTACACCCGAAAGAAAACGCCAAACCAAAAAGTATCGAATACATGGATCAAATATAGGCCATCGGTGTTCGTTCACTCGGTCTCGGGAACTGTTTTAGGTGGTGTAAGTTGTGGGTTCTCTCATTTGGTTGGTGAGTGGCTTCCTGTACGTATGTACATGTGAGAGGTCCATAGGTATACAATAGTATATGTTGAAAGGACTATACGAGAGGTTTGTAAGTAATACAAAAATATCTATTTAAAGGAATATATTACAAATGACAACAAATTGTATATATGTATTGCAATTAGTGTTTTTGTAAAAAGTAATAGTGTCAATGATGTTGCTTCACGATTAACACGAAATGAAAGATAGAAAATGTTTTAGAAAGGGAATGTGAGGTAGGAAACGATTGATGGTGGACATTATTTTCGCATGCCCTACACAAAAAGAGTAGAATTTATATATAATGGAATGGAATGATTTCATGACAAAACAAAACGTATCGAAATATGAGTATGCTAATGTATATTAGTAACATACAAACTTTCAATTAAAATGAATAGTTTGACCCTCGGTGCTTCCATCTCACTATGTATGCAATAGATGTTGATAGTGTGTATTAGGCCACATAATATTGACATCATATGTTGGTGGAAAATGTTTTATACAATTAGATTGATAATCATTCATGTGAATAACAAGGAAAATAAATTTAATTTAGTAGCATTAGTATGTCTCATACTTGTTGTTGGCAATATGAGATAACATTTGTAGTTGTTTCTCTTCAAGTAGGACCTCTGCTTTTACATAAATAGTTGATTTTAGCACGTAGTAATGCTCAAAAGAGAATAATGGTATTATTCTTGATGAGTCAATAGAGATAACTCGTAATACTATTATGAAAGCTAAACCTTGATTTCTCCCCATCTCCAACATTTGTGGTTGCTTTAAGCAAAGTCAATCCTTGTGACTTATGTATAGTAAGTTCTCAAGCCATTTTTAATGGAACTTTCTCATGATTACCTCTTGTTACAAATATTATCGCAACTAGTTTTGGGTTGCTTGATTCCCATGGTGCACCATTATACTTATCATATTCTAATATTATGTGATTACACACTTCATTAGTTCGACTGCTCGAACCATCATTATACACAATGTTATTAAAAGGTCATCGTTGACGTCTTGTAATCTCGAGCACATGGTATACTTGACTATGTCCTATATACATGGTAGTTGAGTGAGATCCCTAACAAGAATCATCGGTCGACCACCCAATTATTTGCATACATTTGCTAGAAATGTTTGAGGTGGTTTGGTTCTTAATATCTTTAATTTTTTTAGTATTATAAAATAATATCATCAATACTTGAATGTAATGTATGAGTTTGTGAGAATTGGCTATAGTTAGTAGCATGCATGTGTCACATTTATTCTTAAAATATGATCGCTTCTCATCCTTTCATATATTTAACATTTTAAATTATTATCACGAGACTAGTACATATGGTTCAGCATGTATGTTGATAACTACAACTTTTGTACGAGAAAGAATAAAAAGGAACCTTTTCCATCTATTGATCGAGATTCTAATGCATGCATGATACTTTTGTTGAGATATGACTTATATGTTCTAGTTGTTCCTCGGATAATTAATTTTAGCTATTCTTGATTCCAAATTTGGTAAGATATGAATTATTGGTTCCAGCTTGGTCCTCGGATAATCAATTTTACCTTTTCTTGATTCAAAACATGGTCACAATGTCCTACTACCATACTACACATGATATGTTATTTTTTAGATAAAATTCCTAGAGGAAAGTAATATCTCGCTACGCCTTAGCCTATTGCTTGTATTAGGTTATGAGTAGCCGACTTGTGGCTTATCATATCATTTTATTATATCATTTATACTTTCTCATGCTTAGTAGGTCTGCTTGGTGATGGCCATAACATATGAATAATATATATAGGGATCAGTATGTAGTAGTTGATCATCATTGGAGCATTTGAGTCTTATTTTATGGTTTGAGGTCCCCCTCGAAGTGACGAAGCTATTCTAATTGCATATCGAGATCATTATTCTGAAATATTATGTTATTTGGTGTTCTATTTCTACTCATAATTTGAATTATACAGTAATTTCATTACAAGTGGTATCGTAGTCGCGACACTGGGCCAAAATTAGGCAAAAACCTTAATTTTTGTTTCCACTATATCTTACAAACCGCATCAAATTTGTGGGAGATATTTTTACCATAGTTGAAATAATTCTAAGTAAAATCTCGAAAATTTCGTAGAGATTTTTTATATCTCATTGCAAAATTTATTACAAATTTATGTGTTTTGATAAAAATGCTCCTAGACCTAAATTTGTCGAATTTTCTAAGTTCTTTACATTTTCGAAAATCTCTCAAAAAATATTATTAGTATATTCTCTCGTGTTATTTCCTGCTCAATTAATTCGTATCGATTCCCTAAACCATAAGGTTTGACATCATGGCGGTGCCTTCCACAAGAGTAAAAAGAATCCTCACTTCTGGGTAAAACCCCGTATAAAGATGGGGTAGTGATTGAAGATTTGGAGTCAAAAGGGGTAAATACAGATTCCTCAACACTAGGGTTTACCTCTATTGATCATAAGGTGAGCCAACTCGAGTATGAGATGCAAAATGTACAATCTGAGATGGCCTCTAAAGGAGACATGACCAAATCAATCAAGGTTGGATGATATCATACGAACATGTAAATGGTAAACAATATGGCCCAAATCCACCCCATATCAACTAAGGAGGATCTTCAATTCAAAATAATGGACAAAATAACCATTTTGAATCACTTTTCCAAATCCAATCGAGAATCTAACTTATTCGCAACCACGAAACATGATGTCGAAAGTGGATATGCACAAATTTGATGGGAAGGATCCATTGAATTAGATAAATCAAATGGAGAAATTATTTTAGTTATATCAAACACCATCAGAAAAAAGGTGACATTGACATCCCCGTATCTTGAACCATACCAACTCATTTAGTATTAATGGTTATGTGCTCTGAGGCGTAAGAGTGGTCTTAATGTCACTTGACAGCTTTACCGAGGAGTCAGAATGCACTATAGTTCCAAAGTGTTTCGAGAAATACTTTAGTAAATTGGAAAATTTACGACAAATGAGATCAATCAAAGATTATGTGCATCAATTCCAACCTATCCTTAAGGGTGGAGAATATTCCGAAAGGGAATCAATGACCTATTTCTTTGGGATCTTAAGGACCACATCGAGCATGAGGTATGTATGTTTAATCCACTAAAGCTTTCGATTCTATTATCATGGCACATCGAGCAAAGTAAAAATTTATTTGCAGTAGAGGCCACCTTTCACTAACACCAGAGATCGTAGTATCTCTTCCCTTCATTCGTTAGGCTAATTAGACTAACTCCTCAACAAATGGAAGAAAAGAGAGAAAAAAATTATGTTTTAACCGTGACACCAAATATGGACCAGACACAAATGTGGTGAGAAGAAGTTGTTCTATATCAAGGAGGTAATAAGGATAATGAGGAAGCTGAAGTTATAGGAGAGGTTGAGGAACCAGTAGAAGATGAAGCAGAGGACCAATAACCTACAATTTCTTGCCATGCATTTTTAGGTATTATTACTCCTCAAACACTCAAGGTTATCACTATCTCAAATAATAGAAGGTGACAATATTGATTGACTCAGGAGTACTCATAACTTCATAAATAGTAAGTTAGGTTCTTGCCTCAATTGTTTTATTTACCCACTCCCGTAAATGCAAGTTATGATTGCAGATGGTGGGACAAATGGCAAGTGCACAGAAAGTGTCATAGTATTAAGCTTTCCATGGGAGACTACATGTTAGACTCACCTATGTTTTCTATTTCTATGGGAGGGGCCGATATTGTTTTGGGTGTTCAATGGCTCACAACCTTAGTACTATAGAGATGAATTTCGAATAATTGTTCATGTGATTTCATCCAGATGGAAGGATAAATCAATTGAAAGGGATGGTAGCTAAGTCTCCACAGATTATTATCTCTCATCGATGCGAAGGTTCTTTAAAAGGATTAGATGGATTTATATCAAATTTATTTTCCATAGAAGTACAAAATACGTAGTCTTCAATGCCACCCGATCTTCAAAGCAGATTGTTAATGCTCACTCATTTGTTTTTGATGAAATTACAAAGGGAATACCACTAGTTAGGGATCATGATCATGCCATTCGCTTGATTCCAGGGAGCCAAACACCTAACATTAGACCATACATATACCCATATTCCCGTAAAAATGAGATCAAGAAAATGGTACAGAAATGTCAAGGCATGTATCATCGTGCATAACCAGTGAGTGTATATTCTTCACCAAAGTGGTCAGGTGCGTAAGAAGGATGAAACATAGGATTTGTCTAGATTATCGAGAACTCAACAAGTGCACCATCAAATATAAGTTTCCTTTTCCAAGAATTGATGATTTACTTGATGAATTACATGGTGCTATTTATTTCACAAAATTAGATCTTCGCTTCTGGGTACCATCAAATTAGAATAGGAAACTTATCTTTGATATCACTTAAAGGAGAAAAAGGGTGTGGTGCACATGTCATGAAGGCAACATACTATAGAGATATCTTAGATCAAAGCAAGGTGTGGTTGATCAATAGTAACCGATGTCATAGAGAGGAAAATGCTAATTGATCTTTAAGTGACAATTGTTGGTGTATTGTGTGGAGACGTGGGATTTTTGTCCTAATGAGAGTCTTTTTTTCCACCCATATAGATAGGAAAAATTACACATGTTCAAACTTTGAACTCTACATATGTTAGACACAAAAATTTCTTTTAGAGTTCCTTATGTCGTCGATTTAATGCACATCTGCGATTAGGGTTTCGTTGAGCAATTAAGGTAGTGATCGGGTTTCACTCATCAACATACCGATGATGTCGTATTTTAACAACCACCAACGTGAAACCTTGACCTTCCATTCCTCGACTCTTGTCAGGCACAACCATCAAACTCCCATTCGAAACACCTATCGTGTAATTAATGTTTGAGGCATCGAAAAGAGAAAACATAATATTTTGTGTGCATGCCTAGATCCTCCTTTAATGCTCTAGCTCATCCAACATTAAAAATAGAGAACATTTCAGTTTGAAGATTAAAATTTGATTGATTAGTTTGAATATGTGTGTGTGTGTGTGTGTGTGCACATACATATGCACACTTTAACATGGATCAAATTTAAGCCATCTAGTTTTCTCACTCAACCTTGAGTACCGCTTTAGGTGGTCTAAGTCATGGGTTCTCTCAATTTTTCTATTTGGGCGGTGAGCCGCACATTGTCCATATGTATATTTAAGAGGTTCATAGGTATACAAAATGATAATATATCAAAGGAATATGTGAGAGGTTCATAAGTATACAAAAATATACATTGAAAGGAATATAATACAAATGACAATATATTGTATATACATATTGCAATTAGTATTTTAAAAAAGTAATAGTGTCAACTATGTTGCTTTACCGTCAATAAGAAATGAAAACGAGTAAATAAATAAAGGAACAAATGATAAATATATCAAAAGATAGAAATCATTTGTAGAAAGGGAATGTGAAGTAGGAAACTATTGATGGTGGACATTATTTTCACATGTCCTACACAAAAAGAGTAGAATTTATATATAATGGAATCGAATGATAACATGACAAAACAAAATGTATCAAAATATGAGTATGCTAATGTATATTGGTAACATGTAAAGTTTCAATTCAAATGCATAGTTTGACCCAAGCTTCCATCTCACTATGTATGCAATAGATGTTGATAGTGTGTGTTAGGCCACATAATATCGACATCATATGTTGGTGGAAAATGTTTTATACAACTAGATTGATAATCATTCATGTGAATAAAAAGGAAAAGAAATATAATTTAATAGCATTAGTATGTCTTATACCTATTGCAAGAATATGGGATAACATTTGTAGCTTTCTTTTAAGTAGAACCTTTGTTTTACATACATAGTTGATTTTAGCATAGATTAGTTATCAAAAGAGAACAATACTATTATTCTTGATGAGTCAATAGAGATAACTCATGATATTATTATGAAATTTGAACCTTGATTTCTCCCCATCTCCAACATGTATGGATGCTTTATGCAAAGTCAATCCTCACGACTTATGTCTAATAAGTTCTCCGCCATTTTTAGTGGAACTTTCTCATGATTACCTCTTGTTATAAATAATATTGTAACTAGTTTTGGGTTGCTTGGGTCCCATGGTGCACCATTATACTTATCATACTATATGATTACACACATCATTGGTTCGGCGGTCTTGAACCATCGTTATACACAAATGTTATTAACCGGTCATCATCGACGCTTGTAATCTCGAACACATGACGACTTAACGGTATTCCTCATTACTGATTTAGATATATATATTTTAAAGCATTTTTTATTATGTACTTTAACTAGATTATTTTTTCATACAAGTGAATTTCTAATCAAATGATGTAACATTTAGCTTCGCTCTTTCATATCTTTATTTGTTTCATTAAAATCTTCCAGTCATTAAATTTAGGTCTCAGTATGTTTAATGTTTATTAATATTTTTATAAAAATGAAATAATGTTTAAGATTATTTCCGTCTTGACAAGATATTTCTTGCAATGTAAAAATGGTGTTGAAAGTGTCCCACATTCTAATTCCAATCGTGTTTCTTGAAAGTTTTGAAAAATGAAGGATGTAAGGGGTTAATTGTCAATAATTTGTAAATTTATTCAAGTAAAAATCATCATAAATAAAATTGGAAGTAGTAGAGGATATATTTATAATATGAAATTTATAACATAAAGAGAGATGTCCTTTATAGATGGTAGCTAAGTGAAATCCCCAACAAGAATCACTCGGTTGACCACCCAATTGTTTGCATACATTTCCTAGAAATGTTTTATGTGGTCAGTTCTTAATATATGTAAAAAAATAGTCTTATAAACATAATATCATCAATACTTGAATGCATGTATGAGTTTGTGAGTATTGTCTATAGTTAGTAGTATGCGTGTGCCTCATTTCTTATTAAAATATGACCAACACTCATCCTTTAAAATATTTAACATTTAAAAAATTATCTCTAGGCATATGGTCGAAAACCCTAGTGATGGCGGTGGCCATGATCGCCTCCGTGTTTTGATTTGGCCATGGATGTGGGAAGATGAGCAAGGGAGGTAGGGGAACACTTGGTCGGCCTTGTTTCAAAGGCCCTACAAACTCTGTTAAAAGAAATGGTGGTTTCTTCCTTGATGGCCGCAATGGCGATCGTGAGCTAGATCTATAAAGTGGCTTTGATTCTAAGTGGTCAATTTTTTTAGGATGTGGAGGGCACGGCACAGACTCGGAGGTTTTGGGGTTTTGATCCAAGCAAACCCATGTCCGTAAATCCCCATCGACTCTGCTAATATTGATCTTTTCCTAAGCGCCTCTAAACCCTTCATCTCTACACCGAGATCCATGGTTCAGTCAATGGAGTTCCTATGCGCGACTCTTTCACGGTCCTACAAATTATCGTGCATGGGACAGCTTCAATCTCCTTGATGCTAGGGGAATAGGTGTGGCGGATATGGTGCATGGGAATCCACAATTGGGCGAGATGCTACTAACCCTACCGATATCAAACAAAACCTCGTCCAAGCAACATTTTGGGAGTGAAAATACTAATTTGAATCATTCCCCTATTTAGACATCTTTCAAGGATGCACTGCAGCGATCTCGTAATGGAGATAGGGTTTTAATGGATGCCAAACGTAACAGACAATGGCTTATGCAAAATCAACCCCATCAATTTGTTTTGGTGATGAGGTGGTTCAATCTGAAGCATCTTTTGAAAGGAATGGACTGATATGCAGATTTCTCAACTTCGCCTTGGTCTTCTAGCACTTCATGCATGGATTTTGAGGCAATGGGCCCCCTTTTTGGAAGGTAGGCTGGATATTTTTCCCAGTGCTCGGGGTTTTTTATTGTTTCTTTTGCTTCGCTACGGATAGAGATCTTATTTTTGGGAAAGTCTGGGATTTTGAATCCCATATGCTTCTGATGAAACCATGGTTTCCTTTATTTAACCCAGCTCAGATTCCTTCCATGTTAAACCGGTGTGGATTCGTCTTCCGTATCTACCTCTCCAATTTTGGTTGGAAAGTTGTTTAACCACTATTGGCAATACTTTAGGGAAATGTTTATCTATTGATAAAAACTTGATGATTTTGAGCACACAACGTATGCTAGAATCTTGGTTGATATGGATACTTCTGTTGATTTCCCTGCCGCTATTGAACTCAAAGTGGAGGATCGAACTTGGTTACAAAATCTAGACTATGAAGGGTTTCCCTTTAGGTGTAGAAATTGCTTTTCTCTTGGCCATCTAGCTTCAAATTGTCACGTGATAAGGAAACATGCTAAAAGGAAAAGCTCATGGTGGAAGAATTTTAATCCTAGACACTTAGTGGTGAATGATCCTTCAGATGGTGACTCGATTCTGAACCTAAGATTTTGACTGATCCAGAAAAGGAGGATGCTTTAACTGAGCCTCAAAATCTCAAGGAACAGATTGATGTTTTGATTCCAACCCATATTGAAAATGTAAATCCAAATACATCTGAGGATTGGACTGTTGTGAGCAGAAGAAGAAAGGGGCTATCTCTCCCCTCAAGATGCAGTTAAGATCCAAAGGGAAGGGGTTAAAATTTTGAGATAGTTGCTTTGGTTTTTATGTTTTTATTATTAATTTTTCATGGTTTTGTTGTTGGTTTATCTTTTTCCAATAATGAAAAATTTACAGTGAGTTACGAGATGCTTCGGTGAAGGATTTAGAGGTATTCTGCATAAAATGAACATGTTATATCATATGAGATAATAAAACTCAAGCTACATGAGTTGAATTATGATCCCCATGACCTATAGCTTTCAGCCATAGTTCATGCACTTCAAGTATGGAGACATTATATTTTAGGAAGACCTTTTGAATTAAAGACCGATCATCTTGGGCTGAAGTATATTTTCACTCACCCAAATCAATGTAAGACAACCCAAGATGGTTAGATTTTTTTGTCACAATATGATTTTCACATAAGTTAAATTAAAGGAAAAGAAAACATAGTGGCAGATGCACTAAGTCGTAGGAAACATATTTCTACACTTATAAATTTGAGAACTCAGTTTAAGGATGAGGTAAAAAGTATCATGGAATCTGATTTTTACTTTCAACAGTGAAAACAACACTTCTGAGATCCAAATGATGTAATATATAAAGGTTTTAACTTCAATAATGAAGGAATTTTGAGATATGAAAAGAAGGTGTACGACTTTAGGAAATGAGTTAAGGAAAAAGTTAATGATGAAATTTCATAATTTACCTTACTCAGACAATCCGGTATTACAAAAATGCTTTTCACGATGTAAAACAAAAATATTTTTGGAAAGGGATGAAGAAATACATAATCGATTTTGTTTCACACCGCTTGGAATGTCAACGTGTTAAGGCTAAACATATGCACCCAATGGGTTTATTATATCCTCATAACATACCGCAATATAGGTGGCAAGTAATTAGCATGGATTTTTTTCAGGGATGCATATGTGAAGAAATAAACATGATGTTATTTTAGTTCTTAATAAATTGAAAAAAGTAATGATTTTATTGTTGGTAATCTTAAGGATGATTCACCCGTATCGTTGAAAATATTTGTGCATGAAATTTTCATATTACATGGTGTACCCGAATTGATTATATCCGATAGGGACCCTAGAATGAAATCTTGTTTTTGACAAAAACTAAATGCAACCTTAGGAACAAAATCAATTTAAGTTTTGCATACCATTCGAAAACCGATGGTCAAACTAAGAGATTTAATCAAGTTTTGGAGGATATGTTACGAATGTACGTGCATGGATCACTAGTACAAATGGGAAAAATACCTTTCTCTAGTTGAATTTGCATACAATAATACATATCACACCTCTTTGAAAATGGCACCTTTCAAGCATCAGACGGAAGGAAATGTAGAACTCCGCTTAGTTGGGATAGCATTAAAGATAGAGAGGTAATTAGACCTTAAATTCTTACTCGAAATGGAACAATAAGTGAAAATGATTTGTGAACGATTATTTTTTTGCAAATAGGTAGAAAAGTTATGCAGATATGAAAAGGATCGATAAGAAATTTGAACTTGGTGAAAAGGTATTTTTAGGTGTTAAGCCTAAAAGAGATCTATAACATTTGGCAAGGCAACCAAACAATCATTTCATTTTGTGGACCTTTCGAGATTGTTGAAGTGATCAAACATGTAGTTTATCATTTATAATTACCTCCCGCTTTGTCATTACGAATGCATGATGTTTTCCATATTTCTTTGCTTAAGAAATACCTTTCAAATTTATCACATGTGTTGAATCGGGATTCCTCAGTAGGTCTAAGACCAGAATTAATCTTGGTTGAACCCATAAGAGTGCCGGAAACTTTCCGCTTATACTTGCGAAATTGTGAAATTAGTCAATGCAAGGTTCAAAGGGGACTAGTTTAATGAAGAAAGTGTAACTTGGGAAAACCTTAAGGACATGAAAACTTCTTTTCCTCATTTATTTGAAAAAAATAGTTTCGATGATTGGAAACAATTAAAGAATTTATTTTAAAGCTATCTTTAATTCTTCCAATTTTGGGTAGGTACTATATTTTATCGGTCTGGAACATCTATTTTAATGTTGTAATAAATTATGAAAACTTGAATTTCTCAAATATGGTTTCTATTTGATAACTTGTGGATAAAATAACTATAATTATGATTATTTTTCTTGTTAAAATATGGACTAAGTTAATCATCAAGATGATGATGCTTTTTAGGAGGGAGGTATGTAATGCCTCTAACATGGTTGATATCTATGATGACTTTTGTACTCAAAGTTGCAAACGTTGATATGTGATTCTTGTTTGAAGACAATGTACTCTTGTGAACTAAGTAATCATGTTTGTTGTAGATAATATGTTATCTTCTGGAAATAGATACAATTCTGCCATGTCTATTCTGAATTTAAAATGAAGTATTTCATTCCTTCTTATGCTTGAATGTTCACTGCATGTGGATAGAAGAAATTGATTCAGCTTAAACTCATTCATAGTCTTTATTGCACTTGAACTTGTGCTTCAATATTCATGATCTCTGATGCAGGATAGCTATACCTTGGATCAATTTTAGTGATCCAAGGCATGCTTTCAATTTCATGACGTTGAGGTCATCTTGACCGAGTTGGGAAGAATGTTAGATTTCTAAACGCAAGATTGCCACGGGATCTCGGGTGACTTTTTCTGCTTGCACCCTTCACAAGCGATCCAATAACGTCATATTGGTTCTCCATTTGGTAATTTTGAAGTGATAATTTTAACAATTATTAAGGGAACCTAATTAAATCTAAGTTCCTAAGTGACTAGGTTCTTTTATTAATGAGGATTGTTTATTAGAGGAAGGGGATCCTAAGACATGTAACTAGGATAACCTAAGACTAAACTAATAGACTTTAACCTAAGGACCTAAGTTGGTTTCTAATATAATGTTATGAACCTAACCTAAGACTTGGACTAACCTAAAGGGATGGCATGGAAGACATATAATGGGATGCTCATGACACCAATATCTAATTATTTAAGAGGATTAAATGGGGATTTAAACTCTTTGTTGTCACCAATTTTGGCATGTGCATGAAATGTTAGTGGAGGATGAGTTGTCACCTCTGTTAAAGTATTAGTTGAAAGGGATTTGTAACTTGGTGATAGCCAAAGATGAGTTGGTGGAGGCGGGAAAGAAGGAAGGACTCTATCACCTTTTTGCATTAATTGATCTTAAGAACTATGAAAAACTACCTAGGAAGCAGGGAAGTTGGAAGAAAAAATGGTTTTTGGTGAGCTTGTAGCTCTGCATGTGGTTTTTCATTTTTGAACCCCTAGTTCAAATTTGTGCATGCTTATCTTTCCTTACATGGCGGTGATGATAATGGTAATTAAGAAAGGAAGTTATAAGAAGAAGGCAAAAAAATTTAGAAGCGAGTTGTTGGCGTTTTTGTGGAAAATTTGCAATCAAGGTTATGCTTGAAGATTTGCAACAAGGAATAGAATGCATGATAGGCCCTATCTCTTTAAGTCTTCTGCTTTTATTTAAATGTCTTCATTAAAAGAACTCTGTTATTTTTGGAAACTCTCTAGTTCTGGTTTTTGTGTTTCTTCTCCTTAAAATAATGGCATTTCGACTTGGTTCTTTTGGATGCAATATGATTATGTGTTTGTTGCATGGAATATGAGCTCTGGGTATTGATTTATTTACAATTGTGTTAACTTATCTACATTTGAAGCTTCTTGGAATTGAAATGAATCTATGTTTGTTTCTCTATTGAATGGATACCTGGACTGGGTATTGTGTATGCATTAATAGTAGCTTGGTTTTGTTGAAATCAGAGATTTATACTTTAGTGATCTCATTATTGTTGTTGATTGAGACTAACTTTGTAGAGACTTTTTTTTTGGCGCTAATATTTATGCCTCGCGACTTAAGAAAATCTTTGTGTTCTACGTTTTTGTCCATTTGCTTGTTGATGGCAGTAAGGACCAACTATTTTGTTTGAATTGTTTCGTGACTATATTTTCATTACTTGCAAGGAATATCCAGTTGTTTAGATCTAGGATACACTTATTTTGGGTTCTTCCCCAAATGGGAACTGTATCAAATCTTTGTTTCTTTTGTAGAACCTTATCTGGATGGAAGTCAAATAGGAAAGTATGCCTGTGGAATGTTTTGGTTCTGTTCCTTTTACGTTTAAATCGTATTTTGTAAACCCATTTTGGGCTTGTGGTTTCCTTAGTAGATCTTTTGATCTTGGAAATTTTACAAGGATTTTTGATCCTGGGTAAGCATTTTTTGAATGGAGATTGTCCTTATGCTCTCTCTACCCTTCTTGTTTAGATAGTTACAACCTTATCAGGTGAACCAATGATAGTAGTAAGAATGGTACTCTTCTCCTTCTTTTCTTTTTTTATGAGTTATTTGGAACTTTAACCCTTGTTTGGTTGGCCTGTATAAGGAGGAACTGTTAAGTTTAGTTTGTTTGAAGCTTTGAGATAAATATTAATGGTTTCGTATTCTAGTGGTCTAGTTAAACTTTGTTTACCTTTCTTAAAGGGAAGTATTCTTCATTTAATGGACTCTCTTTTAAGAGTTGTTTCCAAATTTTGAGTTTGTGGAACTTGGAATTATGTGGGTGTATATCGACATTCTTTTCTTGTTGCAGTTCATACTATCTTGGAACCTTGAGTTATCATGTCGTCTTCATGACCGTGACTCTGTTGGGTCTCTTGTAAGACATTCCTTTGTGATGGTTGGAGTCTTTACTTGCTTCAATTATTATTTTCATTCGTTATTATGATCTTTTCATTAATATGAGTTCAAACTTTAAGATAAGACTGGGAATGATATAGGTTTGGATTGGTTCTGAACTTTTAGATTTCCCGTTCCTTTTCTTGAATTGGGAATGAATGATTTGAGTTGTGTGTTATTTAAAACTATAGCTCGTGTTTCTTTGTGGTTTGTGAAATAAGGAACACGTATTTGTTGATGTTTAAGGATCGTTGCATGGTGTTGCTTATGACTGCTACTTTTGAATTTGAATTTGGACATGAATGCGCAGGACTTTGAAAACTTGCACGATGAGTTACCGGGTCTTGTTTTTAATAGATTAAACCTTTTGTACCTTTAGTGTTGGGACTTGTTCTCGATCAACCTAATTCTTAAACTCTGTGTTGAGACCGAGATAGGTAAGAGTGTTTAATGGGATGATATTCAGCTTATGTTTGATATTCAATTATTATACAAGTTGTTAAATTTTGAATAACAAAATAGTATAATTATTTCAAAAGGTAGTTGTTTATATCTTTTTGCTTCTTCTTGAAAATACGAGAATAGGTCGAGTCGAGGAACTTTAGTTGGAAACTTAACTGAGAAGATAAGATTAGGATTGGAAATATGAATTTATTCCTTCTTTATATTGTTGTTTAGATGACTAACAGTTGTAATGAGTTCATATTAGCATTTGAGATAGAATTAATTATGTTTATATAATTAGTTCTTACTTAAATATTACTTCTTATGGATTCTATGATCTTTCTCTCCTTCTTGATTTGTTATATTTTGGAAAGTCTTTCTGTTAATCTTAATTAGTGATTTTGGAACTGTTGCATTAACAATAGGGTTCCTTTTATGAAACATTTAGATAAAAGCACAATGTTTTAATGTTATAGTGTTTATCATGCTCATTTCATATGAACTGACTTGTGCTAACAATTTTGTAGATGGATTTCGTAAAAGATGAAAGGAGAAATACATATAGAAAGTTAAATTTATTTTACTAAAGAAATTGTCTCTTTATTATGATGTTATGTAGCAACATTACTTGAAATGTACTTTTGTCGGGAAAAGAAGATGTAATAACACTAGTTTTATATTGATGCAATGACATTTTTGTAATCACTTAAATATTCCTAAGTTCACCGAGTGGATCACTCCCTTTTTATTAGTGGATGACTTGATGATTGTTGATTACTACTTTATTAGGATACCTTTATTGGCATAAATTGTGATATATTATTAAGTAATATCATTAATGAAGGGGTAGTTAGGTATTTAAGTGTTATGGGATTAAGAAACTTATCGATCTTATAATATATCAGCTTCTTGGTTTAAGGACCTACTCTAGTAGTTGATCTATTTTTTAGTGAAAGAGCACAACTAAGTTGATACTCTTGAGTGGATCCTTAAATAGTAAAAAGGGGAATTTGATTGAATTATATAAATGAGTATGAATTCTTGTTTGTGTTCAAGTATATGGGATATGTTTTCTTAATTAGGACATTAGTCCTTGTTAAAGGAAAAATGATATTTTCCTTTTAATTTAACAAAGAGATTTATTTGATATATTGTTAAGTGTTATGATTAAATTATGAGGATGGTTGGTTGTGTTTCCTTAAGAAGATTTCTGTAATTGAAATAGGAATGCTTAAAAAGGATAATAAAAGGATTTAGACTTCAACATTATGAAGTCTAAAGTAAAAGTTTCAATAAGCTTGTTATAAGCTAAAACTGAAGTAAAAGATCTATTGATCACACTTTCATAACATTAAGTTCAATCATGTCAACATATGAAATAGAAGATAAGATTAAGATAAACATAAGCATATATTTGGAATGGTTAGGAAAGCATATTTTATCTGCATACCTACCTCTTGTGTAATTTACACCTTGTAACCTTTTTAGGTTAAATGATGCTTAGTTGACTCTTAAAGCGTTGTTATCATTAATCTTTAAGATAATGATTAATTGGGTTGGTAAAATTGTAATCTTAAGTATGTTAGTCCAGTTGAGGAAACTTAGTTGGATGTTGGAACATAGAATCTGAAGCATAGTACCTTCATAATGACAGGGGTCATTACGAGGATACTATGATGCAACCCTGTTATGCCTCAACACCCCACTTAGTTCAATTAAGTCGATTGACATAAGTGGAAGATTGAATCACGGTCCCACCCTAAATAGAGATAGAAACATGATCTAGTTTTGAGGTCAACTCATGTTGACTTAGGGTAACTAGACACACCCAATCGATGTAAGTCAATTGAGTATGTCTATGTATCCTTAATCACCATGAGTAGTCTTCCACACTAGTGCATGTTGTTGCCCTTGTTTAGTGTGAAACCTTGAATTAGATTAAATTTACGTGTCAAGAAAGACCATTCTAGATAACAAAGGAAAGTGTGGTGAAGGACATATTCCTTTCGATGAGTATGTCGTCTTGGAATGTAAACATGGTAGACATGTTTAAAAACTTTGGCCAAAGTATCACAAGTTGTTGGTTGCGTTGTCCTATGTCACCTAGTCTAAGATGCAGATTTCAAATTGAATATCGGTAATAGATATTCGATAGGTTTCTTAGATAGAACACTTGGGTATCCCGAGAGGGTAAAGGAACCAAGTATACATAGTATACACTTTATTAAGTTAACATGAGAGATCGGTTTAATACCGATTCATGGAATGAGAGATCGGTGTTTCACCGAGTCATTACATATGCATATGGTTTTATGTTATGAGATGCATTGGAAATGAAATGTGTGTTCTAAATTATGTTAATTTAGAACAGAGAACATAATTTTAAAAAAATTCCTTGTGTCTAATGTCTTAAAATGAGGATGTTACATCCCTCCACTTTGCATTTTTAATATTTGAACTTGTAAAAAGTTATCTAGGTGCTAGAATAGGGCTAGGGACCTTGTATAAGGGGTTATAATAGAAATGATAGCTCTCATAATTATATTTTGAGTCACTTGTGGTCTATCACCTTTGTAAGGGTGTTATGAAAACTAGTTACACGTCAGTGTAACTATCAACCACAAGAATAAAGGATGGACAATTCGAATAAGAAATCAAGAGGATAAGAATATAAAGAATAGATAATAATGAAAGGAGGGAGTGAAGGAAGAGTAAGAAAAATAGGTAAGCATAAGGAGGAGGTGAGTGAGAAGGGTAAAGGAGAGAACTAGTGAATGTATGGAGGGGCGAGTCTTTGAGTAGGAGGAACCCAAAAAAAGTAAGGTTTTGGTACAAATATTTTATGAATGAATAGAATAAAGGTTGAGTAAATGGTTCAAAGTCTGTTTCGATCTCTTAGACTCTAAATATCATGTGTAATTTTTAAATACAATGTATTTATTCATTTATTGCTACAAACCTAAGACAAACTATGTATAAGGAAAGTTGGGAAACCAACTGGTAAATTACTTGCTTCTTACATGATACATTTTAAACAAGGTCCAAACTTAGTGAAGAGATAATGGTAGGTAGGGTAGAACTTGTAGAATTGATTGTAAGCCTTAAAAATTAATAAAACCAAAACTATGAAATGTAGTATGCTTTCGAGTAGGACATGGGACAAGTTTTAGCGAAATTACTATTTCTTGATTTCTAAGAGCTAAAATCCATTCCAAGGGTTGAAACTTGGTGTGCATCATGGATAGGTCCCCCTAAGAATTAATCAATAGTTTTTGGAGTCATTGTACATGTAAAAGTAGGATAAATTATAAACCACCTTGCTAAGAGACCTAATTAGGTGTATAAAACCCTTTTTTTGGAGTTTTAGAAGGGTCAGTATTGGGAGAAGAACCCTAAGGTTAATGGATAACCTAATTTCCATAAAGGGTATTAGGAATGGTGCTTGGTTTATTTAGAAACCTTGTAGATATCACCCAATAATAAGCTTTGGGAAAAATTATGGCTAGTAGCAGGAAGGCTTAGGCTAGAAGGTAAGATAAGGAGTTTGATAAAGTTCTTGTGAATTCATTCATGAGAGGAATATGAAGGATTGTAGAAATACTATTTGGAGGGCAATATACAATTCTTGATACTTCGTTTGAAGGTTTCTTAAGTCGGAACACCATTTTTGGTATCTATACAAGTTCTTGTAAATTGATCCTCATTAAAGAAAGAAGGGATCTTCAAGAGATTTTGCTAACTAAAGTTGATGTGTTTATGATGTTTAGGCCCCATATTTGCATCACAAACCATATTTCTTGATTTTTTCATTGGTTATACAAGATAAAAAAAAGTACAAATTAAGATATAATAGATGTTTATTTGGAGCCATTATATGATGAGTTAAAATAATTATGGGAAGGGGTTGATGCATTTCAATCTTTAAGGGATGGTTCTTGTTTGAGGTTCACATGATGGGCAACATTACTTTTACAATACATGACCTTCTTACATACGAAACCTTATTTGGGATCACTATTCATGGTTACAATGGATGTCATACTTGCATTATCAAGCCATTTGTGTGATGCTCAAGTGATTTGAATAAGTGAATTTATTGTGGACACCATGCTTACCTTCCAATAGATCATCCATATCATCAAAAATCATGTTTTGATGGTAACGAAGAGTTTCAACAATCCCCATTGGCAATAAAAGTGAATACATTATTGAGAAGTCTAAAATAAGAAAGTAATTTATGGAAAGTGGTGGTATTTTTGATGGTAAATATGATCCATTATAAAATGATTGTGAATATTCTACAAGTTTCCATACTTTGTATAATTTCCAATTAGACACGTTGTTAACTATTGGCATGTAGGCCTAATAGGTGTTGTCATTGATGCAAAACCACATTAATGAAAAAATGAATGTTTTAGGATGATGTCATGATGTTTTTCATGGTGCTAACATATTGGTTCAAATGTGTTTAATACTATAATGGGATTCAATGAGGTATGCTTACTTTTGCAAGCCTATACAGATGCCTAGGAGGTGTAGCTTAACAATGTCATATTATTGTTTACTTGGGAAGTATGTTAACATGATTTCAAAATGTTTTGCGAGTTCTTGAGCACTCACAAAAGTGGTATGGTACAAGAATCGCATGTTCACTTGGTTACGTGAGTGCTCATTGGGAAGCAGGTATGGAAGCTTGAAGGTGTGATAGTGTGAATTAGAGCCATTTGAGCTCATGGAAGCATGAAAATGGGTGTATCATTTCATATAAGGTATGTTTGGGTCATTTTTAGAGGTTTCTTCTTTAGTTATTACATTATTTCAGTTGACCCTTGTTACTACATGAAGATCTAACATGCAAGCATAGGTAAGTCTTACTGACTAGAGATATTGAGCTATGGTGTTGATATTATGATGATTGGATATGTTATAGGGATGAGTGATTATTCTCCCAAAAAAATAGGTTTCCTTGATGATAATTTTGCAAGTTATGATAGTTTATGTGAGATAGGGTCAAGAATAGGTGAAAATCAAGCTCAAATTTGAACTTCTGATGCTCGTTGTGAATAATGTGATTTGCATGGGACCTTGTGGCTTTCAGGATTCTTATAAGGTGATTTTATAATTTTTCACAAAAATAATCAGGTCATTTTATCGTCACTTTTTTATGAACGAATGTTAAGAAGGCAAAGAGGTCTAAAACCCTAGTTAAACCCTAGCTAGGAGCAATGATTGTGAAAAGTGAAGTGTCGTGACCCAATTTTGGTTGATAAATAAAAATTGATGATTGGATGTTTTATAGGACTCCTCATGATTTCCAAAAATGTATGGTTGAGGTCATGGTGATATGTGAGACCCACCTAAAAATATAAATTTCTAGAGAAGAAGGTTTTAGGACAAGATGGTACAAAGGAGTAGCATGAAAAAATTAATGGCACATGATTATTGGGATATGATATTAATTTTCATGTAAGTTTTAGAGAAATTTAATTCATTTTCATGGTGTTTTGAGGTCCAAACAGGTTGACTGGTCAAAGGGTAGTTTTGGGGTCTCAAATAGCAGGGTTCAAGAAAATGAGCATAACTTGAGCTACAGGTGGAGTTTTGAGATGATTAAAATTTTGTTGGAAATAGTTTTTGAGATATTTCCATTGATATATTACTTGTATAATTATTAGGTCATTTTATAGGGTTTCTAGGTTATTCTTTGTGCAAGAATATATTTTGGCTTTAAGATAACATCTGTGTTTAGTGCAAAGTCTTATGTTGTTTGAAGAGTTATATTGATTTATTAATGCTTCCTATCAACTGTAATATTAATAGGGATTAATTTGGAATCTAATGTATCCAATTTAATGTATGTATAAATTATTTTATGAGCTAACCTTTTAAAACAACATTTTTGGAAGGTTGATATGGTGAGTGAAGGAAGATGTTGTTGTGGTTTGAAGTGATGGATGCTTCATGACTTATACATTGCTTAAATTTTTCTAAATGTTGTGCCATTTCTTTTTTTGGTTACATGGCATGTTTTGGTTTAGTAAAAGCTATTTTTTGAATCAAATGAAGTTTCCAGGGTGTTGAAGGGTGAAGGAAACAACTATTTTGAGATTTGTAAAGGGAACTGGGCCTAGTAAATGAAATAATTTGATTGGTTGATATTAATTGTGACCATGTATGAATTTTTTATGATATTTTAATCATATGTAAATGGTTATGGGTCATGAAAAAGTATGGTACTCATGTTAGGGCATTTTTAAGATTGTGCCCATGGGTTTTGAGCCATTTTTGGCACATGTAATGAGGGTTTTAGCTAGGCCAACCTATTTGGGTCATATGTAGCTGTTGTAATTAAAATTTTTGAATTTTATAAATATTTATGGGTTAAAATTATGATGAGGGACCAACCTTTTTTTGTTTGGAAGGAAGAAAATCATATTTAAGTGCTTGTTTGGTTCATTTTTGAACTAGTGCTCTTAGAGGGAAGGTGTGCGACCTAGAGAGAGATATTTTGCAGGTATGAGAGAATGATTTGAGTGTTGAGGAATATAATGACAGGTTGAGGAAGATCGAGAGTATGCGAGCAAGAAGTTTGAGTAAAGAAAATTAAAGAAAGAGCAATATTATGAAGTGTTGAAGATCTAGGGTTTGTGAGTTTAATTAGTGATCTCAATCAGGTTGTGGATAGTAGAAAAATTAGAGATCATATTTCTTCAGGTGGGCGAGTTGGTGCTTGGTCATCCTTAGGGGTTTTATCCTCCTTATGGAGTGGGTGCTTCACTAAATTAGGGGTTGGTGCTCCTTATATGGTTGGTGTTCCTTGTGAAGTTGGTGATTTAATAAGTTAATTTTATTTGAGTAATATAATTATAAATTTAGTGGGTTTTCTTCCCCATGAGGATTTCCCACTTATATCTTGTGTTTATGTATATTCTCTCTTGATTGTGCTTTTTGGTTGAATGTTTAATGTTTCTAATCATACATTGATGGATGGATAAATTTTAATGATGTATGCATGGAAATATTAAAATTGTTTTAATGAATCAAAGGGTTGATTCACCCCCCTCTTAGTCCCTTGTGCTTCCAAAAATTAGTATCAAATTAGGTCCTTGTCAAGTAACGCTAACAACTTGAAGGAGATCCTTTAAAGCACAAACTATGGGTAAATCTTCAAATCTAGTAGTTACATTGAGGATGAAGAATGAATTATCTTAGATGTATTTAATCCTACCAAATTCGTAAAGGATATGGATATAGAGCATAATCAAGCCATGATATATTTAAAATCTCAAGTGGAAAGCTTGACTAAAAACCTAAAGGTCAAAGAAGAAGATTGCAATAGGTATGAAGCTCATTTGATATCCTTGAAATCAGAGTTGGATCAATTACACAATAATTTGAAGACCTATGAAATGTTAGACAAAAGTTCAAGAGCCCTAAATGACATGTTGATGAACCAAAGAGCTACAAAGGATAAATATGGTCTTGGCTTCAAATAAGAACCTTTAGATAAGCATAAAGTGAACAAAGATGAACCTTATGATGCCACGAAAGATATGAAGGATGTTAAAGATCCCATGAAGGTTATCAGGTAGCCTAATGAAATGAAATATACAAGTAAGTTCAATGGTGTGTGTTATTCTTGCAATACTTTTTGTCATAGAGCTAGAGACTGTAGGAGGTTTGTTAAGAATGAATTTCCATGGAGTAATGGTAGGCATGAACATTCTTATTAGTCAAGGGATATTGCATGTTATAGTTGTCACAAGAAGGGTCATATTGCAAAATTCTATCATCATGTGTCTCCTAATCATATTTGGAAGAATGATAAGAAACATGGTGTTGTGTGTTATTGTTGCAATCAGTTTGGGAATATAGCTAAGTATTGACATCAAAATAATTTCTAAGTAAAGGAATGATGCTTCTAGAAGTAAAAGTGTTGTATGCTTCAAGTGTAACAAAATAAGTCACATTCCAAGATACTTTGTAGAATCAAAATGAACATCTATATAAGGAAGGATGATGTTAAGACTACACCGATGATACAATGAAAGAAGAACTCAAAAGGACTAAATATGATTCTAAAGGAGTTAGTACTAATCATGGTAATGCTATTGTTTATGAAGGTATGTTTTCTCTTCAACCTAAGGATTTGTTATTTTCTACCCAAGAAGACTATAAATAAGTTGATAAAGAAAATAAGGTAGATAAGGAGGAAATGAGGTCAAGTGAGTCTAAGAAGAGCAAGAGGGTTCTGAGAATTGACACCAATGTGGATAGAAGGAAGATGGAGCCTTGGGAATCACCTGAGTTCTGGGTGATGTAGTGATCCAATGAAATTTGCATGTCTTCTCTATGCTTCTAGAAGACATTCATCAGATGGAGGAATCATAGTTGGGTATCTCTACAAGAATATTTCATTCTTCTAAGGTATGTCTTTCATCATAGTCTTGTCTTAGTCTCTGTTAAAGGTATTTTTAGGTTTGTCTCAAGTTGTGAGAAGAGTCTCGAGTACTTGTATCATGAAGTATTGATTTATGATCAGGTTGTTATTAGTATGAGTCATCAAATTCGGAGTCTAAAATGTTGCGAAGAGGTTTAAGTCAAATGATTTAGTCTACAAGTGTCTTACAAGTCTATGTGGTTTCAATGTTTTTTCATGGTCCGATAGTGGTTGAAAAAAATATCCAATATAATCACTTGATTTGTAGAGTATTGTATTAGGATTGATCTAAAAAGATTTGCATTCAAAAGGGTTATTCAATTTGTTTAAGGTACCTTTTAGTGTCTCGGTGTTAATTACAATCACTATAAAGGTAACAATCAAGAATTAAAGGGCTGAAGTTGATGTTCCTTGGTAAATCCATGGTTGTAAGGGTTTAGAAGTAGTGTTCATATGTCAAGAAGTGAATTGCATAAAAGTTCTCAATACTGTCAAGAAAAAATTGTTGGGGTATTGGACAGGTTCATCATAGTTGTCTTGGTATTTTCAAAACTCAAAGAGTGTAAAGAACATAGTCAAGTCTTGATGGTCTATGTCACATATAGTAAGTTGTGCATATCTCTAAATTATTCAAGGATTGTGTTGAGCTACTAGAGAGGTATATATCTATGGTTTTATGTCATGAAATGTGTGCCTTGTTGTGTACAAGTTCATTTTATATTGGTCACATGTAATCTAGGTCATGTTAGAGTCCTTTGTTTGAATTTAAAGTCATGAAGACTTGCATGGGGTTGATCATCGCTTAAGAGTATCCTTGGGAAAAATTTGGCACATAAAAGAATCCTAAGTTTTGTTTAGGTGCATTTTAGTTGAAATTGAGTCCATAAATATATTCCATGATTGTATCAAGGATGTTAATCATGAATGAATGTCTATGTTTAGGCATATGCATGTTCAAAGGGTAAGATTGTGTTCCATCACCTATGTATGAGGAAATGTGTCAAATATATGCATTGCTTTGAGTTGAAAAGTTTGGGATGTATGTTATTTCGTGATATACTCTGTCAAAGAATGATGTATTGATGTCCTTAAATGCTCAAATGTATGTTGAGGTCAAAAGCTGTAGTCTATAGTATGTTATTACGTAACAATAGACATGAAATGTGCTTCATACCTTGATAAGCTCATAAAGTTGTTGGTAACCATTACAATTCATTACTATGAATAAGTTATTTCCTTGAAGGATGTATTAGAACATGTATCATAGTCAAGCAAATGTACTTTTTCCTCAATAAGGATTGCTAGAAATACATCAAAGTTGTGGTATCTCATTGAAATTTGGGATCACCGTTATTCTCAAAGTACCATAGTGGTCTCAAAGTGTGATTAGCCATGCATATATGTGTTATTCATCATGTCCCGAGTCAAAATATGGCTTGTGGTCTCTATCAAGAGTCACAAGGTCTAACATTCTTCAAGTAGGAGTTAACACAATCTCACGTGTCCGAGATTCATTGAGAGAGATTTTACTTTAAATATGTATCAATATGGTCAGTTAAAGTGTCTTAGCTTGTAAAATTAATATGAGGTGGTCTACTTAAGTGAAATAAAGACATTTTGGTGATAAAAATCTACAATTACAAAGAATGATATGTATGATCTTACCTATAGGTTTGCTCAATATTTTGATAAGTGAAAAAGAGTAAGGGTCTAAGTGTATTGTTTCGTTGATGATGAGATTGTCAGTACAGAAAAACATCAATAAGTGGAGTGCATTTCAATTATTCTTAGAAGTTGAAAGAGGGAATCAGTGATCAAGTAAGATAAAGGACTAGCAAGGGTATATAAAGGTCTATAGAAGTTAGAAAATTGTTGTATGCTACAAGAATAGATTCAAAATGGTCTCTAAAAGATATGACTACTCCTATTCTATGTGGTATAGTTCTCTTAAATGGATATTTTCATCAATTTGAATAGATAGTTTCCCCTGAGTTTGAAAGTTTCATGATTATGATCTAGAAAGTGTCAAAGTACTTATATGCGAAGATGGTTTGGTGTTGAATAACCTAGATAGTGTGAAATTCATAGTCTATGCTACTCAAAGAGATGCATTTAAGAAAATATAAAGTGTTACATGAGAAGAGAAATAAAAATTGTAAATCTATAGTTCAATATGAATTATGGTACTATTGTAAGATAGCTTCAAATTTGTGAATGGTCTAGACAGGTGTCAAGATGCAAGCAATCTTGAAGAAGATCTTGTATTGAGTTGTTCATGTTCCAAGATGATAAAGCAAAGTCTCCAAAGTATACAGAGTATGAAATTGAATTGAAGCCCGTGGCTAAAACTCGTAAAGTGACCTACTGAGATAGAAACATGAAGCATTGAGAGGAGTGATATGTGTCATTATTCCTTGAGTCATGGTATATGGTATGACCGAATAGATTGTTGAGATGCTATAAGAGTATGAAAATTTTGAAAATGTTAAGCTACAATCGGCTTGACTTCTTTGGAAAAAATGATAATATCTTCTTGTTTAAATGAGGTAATTTGTGTATCTTAGAATGAAACCATTTACCCTGAGATAACAAGTCAATGATCCATGAAAAATTTAACTCTAAGAGTACTATGAGGAATGAGGCGGACTCTTGCTATAGTTGAAAGGTTGAAATGACTGTGATAGCAAAAAAGTGATGTTATAGGATTTTATAAAGACTATAAAGTTAGGGGAGCCTGATATGCTCCTTAATGAGGTCTGAAAATGATGAAAGAAGACTATAAGGGATACCTACAACTATGTATAGTGTCATCAAATTGTTGCAAGGAAGGGCCACTATTTGATCATCTTTGTGTCATTCTTTTCAAGAGTCTTTAGATTTTCATAATGATGTATGCTACGGGTATGAGGATTGAGGCTTAGTTGTTTAAGGACCAAAGAATGTAAAACATGCCTAAATCAATGTTTCTCATGCTTAATAGGTCGGCTGGGTGATGGCCATAACATATGAATAGTATATATAGAGGATCAGAGTAGTAGTTCATTATCATTTGAGCATTTGAGTCTTATTATATGGTTTGGAGGTTGCCCCCTCAAAGTGGCAAAGCTATTACAATTGCATATTGAGATCATTATTCTGAAATATTGTGTTATTTGGTGTTATATTGCTGCTCATAATCTGAATTATACTAGTAATTTCATTACAAGTGGTATCAGAGCTGCGATCTGGGCCAAAATTAGGCAAAACCCTAATTTTTTGTTTCCACAATATATTTTGAACCAAAGCGAATTGGTGGGAGATATTTTTACCAGAGTTGTGAAAACATTTCAAGTAAGGTTCCTTGAAAATTTCAGACTTTTTTGATTTATTTTGCACAAGTTATTACAAATTTAGGTTTTTCATAAAATCGCTCCTAGGTGCAAATTGTGGAATTTTTTTCAAGTTCTTTACATTTTCGAAAGATCTATAAAAAATAGTATTAGTATATTCTCTATGTTTTTTCCTGTTCAGCCGAATTTGTATCAAACCCTAAACCCTAAGGTTTGATATCATGGCGGGGCCTTCCACAAGAGCAAAAAAGAATCCGGTTACTCCGGGTAAAACCCTAGATAAAGATGAGATAGTGATTGAAGAGATGGATTGTAAGGGGTAAATACAGATTCCTCAACACTAGGGTTTACTTCAGTTGATCATAAGGTGAGCCAACTTGAGTATGAGCTGCGAAATGTACAATCTGAGATGGCCTCTAAAGGAGACATAGCCCAAATCAATCATCGGTTGGATGATATCATGCAACATGTAAAGGGTAAATAGTATGGCCCAAATCCATCCCATATCAACCAAGGAGGATCTTCAGTTCAAAATCATGGACAAAATAACCATGTTGGATCACTTTTCCAGCCCAATCAGAATCCAACTTATTCGCAACCACGAACATGATGCCAAAGTGGATATGCACAAATTTGATGGTAAAGATCCCTTAAATTGGATAAATCAAATGGAGAACTTCTTTGAGCTACATCAAACACCATCAAGACAAAAGGTGACATTGGCATCCCTGTATCTTGAACCAGACCAATTCATTTGGTATCGATGGTTATGTGCTCAGAGGCAGAAGAATGGTCTCGTGTCACTTGGACAGTTTTTACCGAGGAGTTGCAACTGCACTATAGTTCCAGTGTTTCAGAGAACTACTTTAGTCAATTAGCAAAGTTACGACAAATAGATCAGTCAAAGATTATGTGCATCAATTCCAAAACCTATCCTTAAGGGTGGAGAATATACCAGAAGAGAATTTGAATGACCTATTTCTTGGGGGTCTTAAGGACCACATCGAGCATGAGGTATGTATGTTTAATCCACTCAAGCTTTCTGATTCTATTATCATGGCACGTCGAGCAGAGGAAAAAAGTTCTTTGTAGTAGGAGGCCACCTTTCATTAACACCAAAGACCGTAGTATCTCTTCCCCTTCATTTTCTAGGCCAATTAGACTGACTCCTCAACAAATGGAAGAAAAGAGAGCAAAAGGATTATGTTTTAACTGTGATAGAAAATATGGACCGGACACAAATGTGCTGAGAAGAAGTTGTTCTATATTGATGGAGGTAATGAGGATGATGAGGATGCTGAAATTATAGGAGAGGCTGAGGAACCAATAGAAGAGGAAGTAGAGGATCACCAACCTACAATTTCTTGCCATGCATCAGGTATTAGTACTCCTCAAACACTCAAGGTTATTGGCTATCTCAAAAAATAGAAGGTGACAGTGTTGATTGACTCTGGGGAGTACTCATAACTTCATAAATAGTAAGTTAGCTGCCCGCCTCAATTGTTTTATTTACCTAGCTCCAGAAATGCAAGTTATGATTACGGATGGTGGGACAAATCAAGTGCACAGAAAGTGCCATAAGATCAAGCTTTCCATGGAGACTACATGTTAGACTCACCTATGTTTGCTATTTCTATGGGAGGGGCAGATATTGTTTTGGGTGTCCAATGGCTCACAACCTTAGGTACTATAGAGATGAATTTCCAAGAATTGTTCATGCAATTTCATTCAGATGGAAGGACAATACAATCAATGGGATGGTAGCTAAGTCTCCACAAATTATTAGCTCTCATCGATGCGTAAGGTTCTCGAAAAGGAGTAGATGGATTTATAGCAAAAGTTATTTTCCATAAGTACAAAATACAAAGTCTTCAATGCCACCCGATCTTCGTAAGATTGTCGATGCTCACTCATCTATTTTTGATGCAATTCCAAAGGGACTACCACCAGCTAGGATCATGATCATGCCATTCAGCTGATTCCAGGAGCCAAACACCTAACATCATACCACATAGATACCCATATTCCCGTAAAAGTGAGATCGAGAAAATGGTTCAGGAAATGTTGAAGGCAGTATCATCAGGCCTAGCCAGAGTGCCTATTCTTCCCCAGTGGTCATGGTACGTAAGAAGGATGAAACATGGAGGATGTGTCCAGATTACCGAGAACTCAACAAGTATACCATCAAAGATAAGTTTCCTATTCCAATAATTGATGATTTACTTGATGAATTGCATGGTGCTATTTATTTCACAAAATTAGATCTTCGTTCGGGTACCATCAAATTAGAATAAAAGAGGAAGATGTTCATAAAACAACTTTCAGGACTCATGAGGGCCATTATGAGTTTTTGGTAATGCCTTTTGGTCTTACAAATGCACCTTCAACCTTTCAAAGCTTGATGAACACTATTTTCAGGCCATTTTAAAGGAAATTTGTATTAGTTTTCTTTGATGACATATTGATTTACAATAAGACATGGGAAGAACACTTACAACATGTAAATAAAGTGTTGAAGTTTTGGAGAAACATACTCTCTATGCAAAGCCATCTAAATGTTCTTTTGGTGTACAAGAGGTAGAGTACTTGGGTCACATTATATCCCATGAAGGCGTCAAAGTTGATCCTCAGAAGATCAAAGCTATGGTGGAATGGCCAAGGCCCAAAACTCTCAAAAATCTTCATGGGTTCCTAGGACTAACAGGGTACTACAAAAGATTTGTGTGGGGATATGGTAGAATAACAACCCCACTCACTGCATTGCTAAAGAAGGATGCCTTCCATTGATGACTTAGCCACTAAATCCTTTGAGCAATCAAGGAAGCCTCAGTGCAAAGACCCCAGTTTTGGCTACTCCCAACTTCTCAAAAACCTTCATTGTTGAATGTGACGCTTCAGATCAGGATTGGGAGTAGTTCTAATGCAAGAAGGAAGACCAATTGCATTTGAGAGTCACCAATTCAAAGGAAAAGATCTGCTCAAACCGGTCTATGAGAAAGAAATGATGGCTATTCTTCATGCGGTCAAGCAATGGAGGCCCTATCTCATGGGTAGACACTTCAAGGTAAAAACTGATCATGATAGTCTCAAATACTTTTTGGAGCAAAGGTTATCATCTGAGGAACAACAAAAGTGGGTAACAAAAATGTTGGGTTATGATTTTGAAATCATATACAAAAAGGGTAAAGAAAATGTAGTAGCTGATGCATTGTCCAGAAGGGATACATCCACAGATGCCTTACTATGTGGAATGTCCATGTTGATGGCCGATTGGGTGGATGAAGCAAGATTGGAATGGGATCAAGACAAGGATACACAATCTCTAATACAGAATATCAAGCAAGGATCTATGACATCTAACAAATTTGAGTGGAAAGGTAATGCCCTATGGTACAAGGACATGTTATACTTGAGTAAAGATTCTGAGTTGAAGCATAAGATTCTTGCAGAGCTACATGCCTCGCCTGTTGAGGACACTGGGTTTTTGAAGACATATCATAGAATAAAAAGAGAATTCTTTTGGGAAGGACTCAAGGGGGATGTACAAAAGTTTGTATCAGAGTGTTTAGTGTGCCAACAGAACAAAGGGGAAACAATTAAGACACTGTGTCTCTGCAACCCTTACCAATTCCTAGCCAGAGATGGGAGGAGGTCTCCATGGATTTCATCACCGGATTGCCTTGTTTAGAGGGTAAGAATGTTATTTTCGTGATTGTGGATAGGCTCACAAAATATGCCCATTTTTGTGCCCTATCACATCCATTTGCAGCAGCTAAGTACAATAAACAAGCAACTATTTTTTTGAGACATAGTTCAAAGGCTACATGGAACCCCAAAGATAATTAGTAAGTGATCGTGATCCTATTTTCACAAGTAATTTTTGATGGAATTATTTTCATGTTTGGGTACTCAACTAGCTCACAGTTCATCTTATCATCCTCAAACTGATGGGCAAATGGAAGTGGTCAACAAATGCTTAGAGGGGTATCTACGTTGTTTTGTATCAGATAAGCAGAAAGATGGATTAAATGGCTACCACTTGCAGAATGGTGGTATAACACATCTTTTCATACCTCTTCTCAAATGACCCCATTTTTAGCATTATATGGTTACCATCCACCTTCTATCACTTCCTCCTTGAGGGTGCAAACTAAGGTCAGAGATGTTGAGGAACACATTCAACATCAACAACAGTTTTGGCTAGTTTGAAGGAGAATTTAGCATTAGCACAAAACATAGATGAAACAACAAGTAGATCAACATCGTAGTGAAAGACATTTTGAAATTGGTGACTGGGTTTTTGTACGTCTCCAGCCTTACAAACAGATGTCTCTAAAGCAATAGAAAAAGGACAACAAACTTGCTCCTAAATACTATGGCCCTTATCAGTTCTACAGAAAATTGGCAATGTTGCTTATAAACTAGAGTTGCCTCCATCTTCACACATACACCCAATATTCCATGTTTCATGCCTGAAGAAGGTTATTGGATAGAAATTTGAAGCCCAGACAGAGTTACTTGAACTTGACGAGGAAGGAAGAATCATTTTGGAGCCAGAGAAGATTCTGCAAACACGTACTAAGAGGTTGAGAACCAGAGACATTAAGGAATATCTGATCAAGTGGAAGAATCTGAGCATAGAAGATGCCACCTGGGAGGATGAAGGTTTTCTGCAGCAACATCCAGATTATTCAACGTTGAGGACAACGTTGGTTCAAGGGGAAGGGCATGCTACGCCCTTAACCTATTGCTTGTATTAGGATATGAGTAGCCGACTTGTGGCTTACCATATCATTTTATTATATCATTTATACTTTCTCATGCTTAATAGGTCAGCCTAGGTGATGGCCATAACATATGAATAGTATATATAGAGGATCAGTAGGTAGTAGTTCATTATCATTTGAGCATTTGAGTCTTATTATATGGTTTGGAGGTTGCCCCCTCGAAGTGGTGAAATGGTTAGAGAAGAAAATGTGCTTATTTTGCATACTTGAGAGGTGAAGAATGGTTTGGTAGCCCTAACAAGGTAATATTATGATTTTTCATGGTGTATTGATGATTTTCAGATGTTGGTAGTGCTTATTCCAGGGGGAGCATGGTGTTGCATGCCTAAAATGAAGGCAAAATTCAGATTTTGGGCAAAAATCAAGAAAATGGAGCAAATTAAGACCTTTGGTTGATGTTTCTAACAAAAGCATAAAGGTATGAAGCTAAGGAAGGTGAATAATATGTTGTTACATGTATGTCTCTATCTTTAATGTAAACAGGGAGAATTTCAGGGTGTTTTCCATGAATGACAAAGGGGGAGATTGTTGGCATGTAGGCCTAATAGGTTTTTTCATTGATGAAAAACCACATTAATGAAAAATTAAATGTTGTAGGATGATTTCATGATGTTTTACATGGTGCTATCATATTGGTTCATATATGTTTTAGAAGCTGCATACGGTGGGATTTAGTGAGGTATGCTTACTTTTACAAGCCCATACAGGTGCCTAGGAGTGTAGCTTGATAATGTGAGATTCTTGATTGCTTGTGAAGAATGTTGACATGATTTCTAGCATGTTTTGAGGGTGCTTGAGAACTCACATCAGTGTTATAGTATAGGTATTGTTGGTTCACTTGGTTACAGGTGCTCATTGGGAGCAAGTATGACAACTTGAAGGTGTGATAGTGGGGATCGGAGCCATTTGAGCTCATGAAAGAATGAAAAATGTATATCATGGCATATTAGGTATGTTTGGGTCATTTTCACGTGTTTATTTTTTAGTTATTACATTATTTCATTGACCCTATTCTAATATCTTACATGAGGATCTAACATGCGAGCATATGTAAGTCTTAATGACTAGAGATATTTAACTATAGTGTTGATATTATGACGATTGGAGATGTTATAGGGATGAGTGATGATACACCAAAAACATAAAAAATTGCACCAAAACAAATGTTGTCTTGAATCGCAAAAATATTCTTACTTAAAGAATGACCTTTGAAACTCACAAATTACCTCATCATGAGACAAGCCATATATCAATGGAAATATATATGAATATAATTTCAACACAACTTGGATAATCTCAAAACTCCACCCGTAGCTCAATTTTAGGTTTTCTTGATGAGACTTTTGCAAGTTATGACAGCTTATGTGAGACAAGGTCAAGAACGGGGGTGAAAATCAAGCCCGAATTTGAACTTCTGATGATCGTTGTGAACAATGTGCTTTGCATGGGACCTTCTAGATTTTAGGTATGGTTCTAAGGTAATTTTATAAGGTTTCAAAAAAATAATTAGGTCATTTGATTGTCACATTTTTATGAAAAAATGTTAAGAAGGCAAAGAGGTCTAAAACCTTTGTTAAACCCTAACTAGGAGCATCTAATAGAAAGTGAAGTGTTGTGACCCATTTTTGATTAATTAATAAAAGTGATGATTGGATGTTGTAGAGGAATCCTCAGGATTTCCAAAAATGTATGGTTGAGGTCATGGTGATATGTTGGACCCACCTAAAAATAGAAATTTTAGGAGAAGAAGGTTTTAGGACAAGATGGTCCAAAGGAGTAGCATGAAAAATTAATGGTGCATGATTATTGGGATTTTTTATTGATTTTAATGGAGGTTTCATATCAATTTCATTCATTTTCATGGTGTTTTGAGTTCTAAACAGGTTGATTGGTCAAAGGGCATTTTTGGGGTCTCAAATAGCAGGTCCTAGTAAAATGAGCATAACTTGAGCTACAGTGGAGTTTTGAGATTATCCAAGTTGTGTTGGAAATTATATTCATATATATTTCCATTGATGAGGCATACATTGATAGATTTTCTAGGTCATTCTTTCAGTAAGAATATTTTTTGTAGTTCAAGACAACATTTGTTTTGGTGTAATTTTTATGTTTTTGAAGAATGATATTGATTTATTGATGCCTCCTATAACCTAGAATATTGATAGGGATTAACTTATAATCCAATGAATCCATTTGGAGGTATTTAATATATGTATAAATGATTTTATGAGCTAACATTTTGAAACAACTTTTTTGGTAGGTTGATATGATGAAGGCAAATGTTGATGTGGTTTTAAGTGAAGGATGTTTCATGACTTATAACTTTCTTAGAATTTTTCTACAGGTTATTAAATTTATTTTTATTGGTCACATAACATGTTTTGGTTGAGTACAAGTTATTTGGTGATCAAATGAAGTTTCTAGGGTGTTGAAGGGTGAAAGAAACAATTGTTTTGAGATTTGTAAAGAGACTGGGCCCATAAATGAAATAATTTGAATTTTTATTTATTGTTAAAGTGGGTTGAAGGGACCCGTTCCCTATTAAAAAGATGAGGCTAAATCCTCAGAAAACAAAAGGGCTACAAAAGCCAAAAAAATAGTTGCATGTACTAGCTTTACAATAGATAAAACTATCCTAAAATTACTTCCCACCTTGGGATGGAAAATAATCGTCAATGTTGCCCATGCGTCCTTTTTTATTTTTCCGCCTCTTTACTTCTTGCCATTTTTCAAGATCGGACAAGATAACCAACGCAAGGTTACTGGGGTTCGCCAAAGCCATCAAATTACCTGGCACATAATCCTGATCTGATTCCAAACTTTCTGAAGTATGTCCCCTTTTTATGCCACCTCCAACCAAATGTTCTTCCTGAGATCCCATCTCTGAATCATTTTTCTCTGTAACTAATTTACCATCGGAGGTAGGATTATACAGATTATCTTTAAATTTTGATGCAGAAAACCAAATCAGGTTTACAGAACCCCATCCGTTCGAAGATGTCGATCCATGTTTTTTTTTTTCAGATTTGATTCTTATTGAAGGGATAGGAGGCTTGCAAATGCCCCGCATTTCTGCACAGTCTACATCAAAATGTGGTATTCTCATAGTCTAAGACCTGGGTATGCTGAAAATTACAAAATTTAAGATTGATTCAATCAGGTAATTCTTTGCTTAAATAAATTTCAATGCAAATTTGGGCTAACGAACACCTTCCCAATTCATTCTATCCATATCCTCTTTTATAAATTTGCCCAAAACGTTTCCAATATCTTCCATACCACGATGTAATGGGAGGTTAGGAAGCTCTGACCCAAACTAGTGTTTTGGTCACCAAACAAGTATTGGGATTGAATTCTTGGGACCATGGAGTGATGAATAGACCAGACATAACCAAGGTCCATCTCACAAACACCGCTGGTGATCTTCTCGGTTCCACTGAAATGGACAACGAAAAAACCCTTGAAACAGAGAGATATTTCACATTTATTGGTCCAATTTTTAAAGACCCACTGATACAAAGTTGTGGAGGAAGGCCAAAATCCATTAAACCTGCCAACCACCATATCCCACATTAGATTTTGAAATAATCTTCAACTTCTAGATTTTCCATAGTGAGCGAAGGGATGTCATCAATGGCCAGATCGACCAAGAGGCCTATGTGTTAGTTATTTGCTTGCCCATGGAATAACCGCCTGTTTTCTAGTGCATCCTCAAGGATGTAGTCTTCTAATGATACCTTGAGCCATGGTTTCCTAAATCTCCACCCTCTTGGTTCCTCTCACCGCCTCCATCCTTGCCCCCACACACCATCCGGAGACACTTTCATTTTTGGAGCCCTAGTGGTTGGGCACGGATCTACTTCCACCTTCTCCCATCCAGATTTGTCCAGAACTCCCTCACCAACCCGTGTGCCCCCGATACTTAGCTTAACCCTTCACAACAACATTCTTCCCATGTTGATCCTCCCGGAACTCGCAATCGATGCCCTCCATGGTCGCATTATTCACACTCTTTTTCTCCATCAAGAAAAAAATTGTCGCCCTTTCCCATAATTTGAATTGTTTATATTCATTGTGATCATGTATGAATTTTTTTTATGATATTTAATCATATTTAAAGGTTTATGGGTCATGAAAAAGTATGGTACTCATGTTAGGGCATTTTTAAGATTATACCCATGGGTTTCGAGCCATTTTTGCACATGTAAAGAGGGTTTTATCTAAAGCAACCTATTTGGGTCATATGTAGTCATTGTAATTAAAAATTTGGAATTTTCTATAGATTTATGGGTCAAAATTATGATGAGGGACCCACCTATTTTGGTCCTGGAAGGAAGAAAAACATATTCAAGTGTTTGTTTGGTTCATTTTTGAACTAGTGTTCTTGTAGAGAAGTTGTGCAACCTAGAGAGAGATATTTTACGGTGTATGAGAGCGTGATTTTAAGGATGAGGAATAGAATGACACATTAAGGAAGATTAGATAGCACGAGAGAAAGAAGTTTGAGCAAATAAAAGTAAAGAAATAGAAAGATTAAGAATTGTTGAAGACCTAGGGTTTTTCCTAGGGTTTATGAGTTGATATAGTGATCTCAATCGGTTGTGATAGCAAAAAAATCGAGATCAAATTTTTCAAGTGGCCGAGTTGGTGCTTGGTCATCCTTAGGGTGTTGTAGTCTCCTTATGGAGTGGGTGCTTCACTAAATTAGGGGTTGGTCCTCCTTGTAGGGTTGGTGCTCTCCTAAACTACGGGTAGATGCTCCTTGTGAAATTGGTGCTTCACTAAATTACTTTCTTTGAGTAATATAAGCATATTTTTAGTGTTTTTCTTCCCCATGATGGTTTTCCACTTATATCTTGTGTTCATGTGTATGCTCTCTTGATTTTGCTTATGCGGTTGAATGTTTTATATTTCTAATCACACATTAATGGCTATATAAATGTTAATGGTGTATGTATGGAAAACTGAAATTTTTTTAATGAATTGAAAGGAATTATTCACACCCACCTCTCTAATTCCCCTTATGCTTTCAAACATTGACTTCATGCATTATGAGAAAAATTCTACTTTGTTTGTTTCTGGAAACACTTTTTGGTGGGTATGATATATTTTTAGTGTGACAAGACTTGAAAAACTAAAGTTTTTTCAAAATATTTGGGTTAAAATTATTAATAGGAAAATTTAAAAAATCCACATTCTCTTTATGTGTTGATAGAGGCACAACATCGATAATTTGTCATGCCCATGATTTTATGACCCAAAACTAAACATCCAAAGACACGTAAAATTTTGGACTTTTTTAATGTTAGCTAAGATTTAAACATGATTGAATAATTGTCAATCCAAATTTTTTTACTTCACTACAAATGTACTCGAACTTACTAAGGTAATACTTACATCTCGTAACCATTGTTTGCATGATTAAGACTATAATAATCCAATAAGAATTACGTTAAAATGTGGTGGTTAGATAAATTGTCGACCACGTTCTATTGCACTAAAAAAATAAATTACACTAGATAAATTTCCATTCCAAAAATACATATAGGAAAAGTTTAAACCATTTAACCATATCATTAATTTCTTAGTTAACAACACTCAAGTTAGATCACATCTTTCCACTAAGGAATCCGACCAAACAAGATAAGAAATTTATTTTCATTATTTTTCCACGTCAATGAATTTTATCAAAGGAAAAGATGCAACCCTGTAAAGTTTTACACAAGTTGAGATTACTTATTAATATCTCCATCCTCATCTAATTACGTCATGAGCATTCCCCAAATTTAACTAGGCGCTAATAGATCGGAAATCAAAGGTCCAAAATTTAGCTGACTAATTTCAAGACGTTAACTCAACCAAGGGTATATTTAGCATAGTATGACATTAATTTATCCCAAGAAACCTAATGAAAATAGTTAAGGCCACATGGCTGATTGTATTAATTCTTAACACCAAAGAAAAAATTTAAAATAAAATTCCATTTTAATTAATATAAGAGTCATCCATATTCCAAAGGGAAAAGGGGATAAAATAACCCACTTGCATTATGTAAAAGTCCAAATTGGATTCCACTTAGATTAGTGGATCATTCTAGATCAAATAAGGACCCTAGGATCAGCTGACCTTCCACCATTGATCCTAGGTTTCTTTGAGAGAATCCCTAATTTCTTCTTTTTATTACTTCCGTATTACATTTCCATATCATTGCTTATCTTTCAATTATTCTTTTTGGCTTTGTGCTTGCATGTTTAAGAAGGCATCTAAGAAGCCTGATGAGATTGTTTATTTATTAATATTTTTATGATTACTATTATGTTCTCCTCCAATTTCATTGTATGCCCATATTAGGGTTTGGATAGGAGCTTTGTATATGTTTTTCTATAATTAATAACAATGAATATATAATATATCTTTTGAAAAAAACTCAATATGAAGTGCCATACACACACACACACATGCACGGGGTGGATCGGGAAGGCCGTATGACCATAGAATGGAATGCACGTATTCTCACCCTAAGGAAACATATAATAGTTGGCTCTATTTATTTGTGGGCGATCGATATCGTCCACTCCCTCTGTCAGAGTTTGGATCATAGATATGGTCAACTCAAATCTAATCTATAGTTAAATGCGATTGGCGAAAGGATGGGAATCACTCTGGACCCCCTTTCTCTATATGATATGTGTGATGCTAGAGATATCAATTAGTTCATGATGCTAGTCATCAAGCCATGCCATCAAGGATGGGAACAATGAAGAGAAAAATGGTGGGTTTGGTCAAGGATCATGCCATGACAAGGATTGAGTGGGTTTATCGTGCCCATAACGAAATATTTGTGTAGGGTAAGGTATGGATGTGGAGAGGGTGAGCCTTGATTCAAACCATAAGAGATACATCGGGTTTGAGGGTAGACAAAACCACAAGATCTTAGTTTACAAGTCACTATCTAAGTTGCATATTGTCACTACTATATATATATATATATATATATATATATATATATATATATATATATATATATATATATATATATATATATATATATATATATCATTGTAAATATTATACAACACAATTGAATTAAATAATATATAAAAATTTAATAAATCCTCTATTCTATTTTCAGAACATACAAAACTTAAGTTCACTTCTAACTTGAATTTGTGTATGTATATACATATATATGTAATTATATATGTATGTGTGTATATATATAATTAAAGACCTCACATATCTAAATGGAAAGGAATCGTGTTCCAAAATTTAAGTATATTTAATTTAAACTAATATGTTTTGGAAGACAATATATACGTTGAAGAAAATCCAGTTTATTTCCCAAAATTATGTTTGTATTATTATATATACATATATATTTTGAACTATGTCTTATGAATTTCTAGAGGCATGTAAACACTCTATAATTTGTTTCTTTGAAGAAATGAATTCTATAATTTTCACACAACAAGTAAATAATCGATAAACCTAACTAAGGTAAGTTAGAATGTCTATGCAATAACCATTTATTTTAAGAGAAAAAGGAGAATAAGGTGAAAATGTAAGTTTAATAAACCACAAAAATTCTTTGAAAACCTTAAAATGACACAACCATTAACCCGTTTTCCAACATTAAATGCAACATCCATTTCTCAACAAAATAATTATACATAATACTAAGTTTATTAAGTCTAATAATGGCATCTAAAATTACAAATTTAAATAAAGAAACCATTATGGCACAAGATTTGTCTTGAGCTTACACAATCAACTAAAGCAATCTTCTCCATGCTCAATAAGTTCTATTTTCTTTTCTTTACAAACAACAAAAAAGGGAGGGTTGTTCTAATCTTCTCATTTCTAATCACCAAGTTTAAACACAGGTTTCAAATGGTTTCTAAACACTCATGAGACCAATTTAAGTTCTTTTTATATTTGAACATAACAAGATTGTCATAAACTTAACCTTTACAAGTACAATAAAAATTTCATCTTTACTCCAATACATTACTAGTTTACATTTCTCTAGATCTATTTTTTAATGACAAGAATAAACCGATTCAATATAAGAGTTTATACTTCAACCTTTTCTAAACCAGAATAAAACACTCATCAAGCTCCTCCCTTATAACAAGATTTGTAAGGAATAAAAATGATTTTTACAATATATATATATATATATATATATATATATATATATATCATTTTACATTCCTTTTCCCATATAATATACAAGAAGACCACAACTATTAAATTTAAGTGACAATCCTCCCAAAATAGGGAACACCATGTTGAATTTTTAGTGATACCTCATTTTTCTCAAGCAAGAACAATCCATGCCAATATCAAAACCACACTCCATCTTTGAATAGGTTGACTCGAATAAAAAAGAGGTGGCTTGGTTTCCACCCAAAGCAATTGGCATCATTGCACATCATCTCCAAATATGGAGGACATGCTAGCTTACCTCCCATCCTGGGGAGAGAGGAAGCATACCTCAAGATGCATAAAGGATGATAATAGAAGGCACACAAAGCATTCACTCAAGAAAACAAGTTATAAGCCATTACCATACATAAGAAGCTCCATGCTTCTCAAGAGGGCGTAAATACATAATCCACATAATATAACATCTAATATTGAAACAAAATTCCCATATAAGAAGCTCAATGCTTATCATAAGGGGGAGGTAAAAATACCCATATTGAATATCATTTTTCATATACCAAATAAAATGCAACTTTTCCAACATATCACAAGCCTCCCAAAATCCTTTTTTCTCCCATAGACCATATTTCGCCATACCTCCTCCTTGCGAGGAAGGGAATGGGTTCCAAACCACATGGATCCCTCTTCCCAACAACCATATGAAGGGAGGATTTAAAAAATACCAACATGGCTTGCCCATCGAGCCATGTGGGAGTAAGAGGATTTTTCCTCTTCTCTAACACTCAAAATCCACTTCCCAAAAGGAGTGGATGGAGAAAATAAATAAAAACAAACACAACACCATAATCCGCATACATGCCAACACATCAAACACAAAAAAAATCAACACCAAACAAGCTATGATGTGGAATTACTACCTCTCAAGCCAATGAATTCCAATTCCAAGAGCAATACAATACTCCTAAGCTCCTTCCTCCTCCAAGCTCTCTAAAATATCCCCATGAAAAATGAACCAAAACCTCTCTACCCCTCTAAAATGGAGGAATAAGAAGAGGAATCTCATGTATTCTTACTAATGAGAGGGTGACATGTGTCACCCAAATCCCTCTCAAACCCAATATTCCCTTAAGTCTCCATCATGCATAAGATAAGCGTCTTAATGAGTGGAATCTTTAAAAAATTAACAAAAAAACATTTATCCCAAAATCCTAAGAAGGCACACAAAACAAGTTAATAAATAATATAGGGATGACAAGTGAGGCTCAAATGGAAGAGAAACCACATTTGATCCTTCGAATAGGTCACTTTGTATCCATAGAGTAGGGTCCAAGGGGTCCATTTTTATGTAAAAGAGACCCCTAATGGGAAAAGCACCCTTTAAGGCTTCCCTTTTTAGCCCAATTTCGGGCTTGGAAAAAGTGGTCCACTTTAAGAGGTGGTGGGTCCCACTTATATTACTATTAGGTGGCGTAAAACCTCTATTAACATGGTTACAAAAATTAATGCATCACTAGTACAAGTTGGACATTAAAACCCAATAAAATTGGTTTAACCAAGAGATTAGAATAATTAATACCAACCTAAATAGAAGGTGATAACACACAAAAAGTGATCAAGACAAGTGACTAACACATATGCACGATGATGGATTTCATACTTCAATCCTATCCTGTGACATACAAGGCAATACTGAACAAACAGGGCGGGAGAATTCGACCCAAACAACTTATTGTGCAATGTTGGAGGCGCAGCTGAGTCCCATGTTCTCTTGTGACACGCACTGATTTCTGCACAATCAATTGGAAACATCATACCTTCTCAATAAAATGTGATATATGAAATAATCAAATGAGTTCCAAGAAATTATGCCATACATATGCAATTAACTAAATAGTTGCAAATTGACCAGATCCATTATGAAAAATGTTATAAATCACGACAATTCATTAATGGCTTGTTTCACAATTTGTTTCCATGGTTCATGCGAACTCTACAAATATATCCAAACCCATATGCTAAATCATCTAAATTGATTATGCCACAACCATCCATCAATGAGATAAATAATCATTTCACAACATATTATATCCAAAATATCATCCATGCAAATCTAAGATAATTAAAAAGTATGATTTTACATCCATTAAATCCTTTACTTGAGAAAGATGTTTTTGAAGTCCTTTGTTTGTTGGAATGTGAGTTTCCACCAGTAATATTTAATATTTTTATGCATATTATAATACATATAGAAAAGGAACTTGATTATTTATGGTAACAGAACAAGATGGATGTATCCTATAGAACGATACATGAAGGTTTTGAAAAAAAAATTGTAACAAGGCAAGACCTGAAGGTTACATGTCTAAGGGATATATAATGAAAGAGGCCACTAGATTTTACATGAGTAGTATATGAAGGAATTTACAAGTGTAACTTGACGTGTATGGGATGATGAAGAAGAGGAAAGAGTTGTAGGTGAGTTTCTATAAGGAAAGGAGACTTGTTTTGAGCTATCACATAATGAAATAAATGTGATACATTCTTATGTTCTTCAAAACATGTCTACAATGGAGAAGTGGTATAGGTGAATATATTCTCTATTAGTGATGTTTTTATTATTTATTTTTTTAATTCAATTATTTTCACTCTTTTCTATTAAAATTTTGGAAATCTTGTACAATGATTATGTTTGTAGGCAATATAGTTGAGATATATCAATGGGAATGCCTCTTTCTCAAAAGCGTAGAAAATATGTACCAATTCAAGAATCTTCATTTCCATCCTTTGATGAATGGATTATCGATGCAATGTAGTCTCATTTCCCTATTTCCTTTAAATCCCAAGTGCCCTGACCTATCACCCAAAGATTAAGTTGGGCGCTTACGAGATTTACAGCACATGACACCGAGCCCCTCCTTTATGTGATATTTGTAAGAATGCTTCACCATTAATGGAGAAATGTTTACTGAAATAGAAATACAAGCATTTATCTAACACAAAGTAAAAACACTAGATCTAACATAGATGCACCATGATATAAACGTAACCATTGTAATAACATAAGAGGACTAGATATGTATCATGAGTAATACATGAAATACACTTGGGTTTGAACCCATAAACCTAGATATATAGAATAACTTTGTCATATATTGATTAAAAAGTGTTTATCAGAGCCATATTACATCAAAAAGGTTCAAAGAGATCATACATAATTCTACCATTATCATTTTACCCTCCCATAACTTTGATCCGAAACCCTATAGTACCCCCTTAGAACCATTACATAATATTCACCACGCATATGCACACATACTCGACCTGCACCCTCTAACACCTAACACCCAATACCAATACACACACTCCTTCTAGATCCAAATGCCTCCTTAAATAGGATAGGATCTCACCTAAACATCATTCCAGAAGCAAACCCGCATGCCAAATGTCATCATATCCTATTATACTTGAGTTTCCAAGCCATGCAGATGTCATCTATCCATAACAACCTCCACTTTACAACCCATACATATAATGATTCCTTGAATATTATTTTCTTGAGCTCCAAGTCTTCATGTAACAACCTTGTCATCATTACGCTTATCCGTAGCTTCACATGTTTTTCATGTGATACCATTTAACCGAAATGTAGCTAAGTCCTTAAACCCATAAACCCTCTCCTTGCTCTCATGTGCAAACATATCTCTCCTCGTGCGTGTTTACTCACGTGCTTTCCTCTATAGTGCCTTCTACGCAAGATCATCTTCCTCTTTAGGAATTATTCATTTTCTGGGTTCAACATCACCCCAGGACTAAACATTTTTTTCCTTGGAAAATAATCTGAGCTCCAATAAATAATAAAGAATGAAGGGAAAGAATAACCTATACCCATCTTGCGCCAAAGAACAAAATAATTTTTCTATTGTAAAGTGAAATGGATTAGGAAGTCTTTATTTAAGGATGCTTCAATTTTATTCCAAGCATCCACCTCACTCTGCACTTGTTGAAATAAATCCCCTATCAATGGGATAACTTCATCAAATGATAATTCCTTACCTTTAGCCTTCAGTGTATCAACAACATTTTCCATCTACTTGTTAAGGTCACTCAACACGTCCATTCTTTATGTAACCTAGGGATATAATTCCTTCACTTTATTTTTAATAGAAACCCTTAAGTCTTCGATCACCTTGAAATTATTCTTGACCTATGCTATGATCTTGTCCCATTCTACCATATTATTCTTTTTCTTTTCTTGGAAATCCTTCAGGTCTGCCTCATGGGTAGCAACCAATACACTTTCCACCTTGTACATGTCTCCACGGTTGTCATAGAACTTTGGCCATGTGCGCTGTGGTTTTTACAGAAGAAAAAATCTTGGAGTATCGAGTTATGGTCTCCCCAATATTCAAATTCTCCTTCTATATTTGTCGTACCAAACATCTTCTTCTAACTCCAGTGCAAGTGGTTATTTCTCCATTGTGATCAAGCACATCAAATAATCTAGGTAGTTGAAGGCTAACTCATACTTATGTTTAGGGGGCTGAGTCCGAATGCGCAAAAATAATGGAGTCTAAGATAGTATTCACTTTCTTATAGGCTTCACACACCCTTTCCTTTTCCTCTATCAACTTAGCCTTTAACTACACAATTATAGACTCCGTCCCTTTTATCTCCCCGTCTCTCTCTATTATCTCGTTATTCTTTTCCTCCAATTCCTCCTCCAAGGCTCTAATTCTCTTATTCCTCTTGAATAACCTTGCCTCCATTTCTATCAATACCTTGTTGAGCATGTTATAATCCTTCTCATCCGTTAGCCTTTTTGTATCCACAATAGGATTCACCTCATTGGGGGTTTTCTATGTTTTTATCACTGCATTTGCACCAACTTTGAATTTGGGCTCATCAACATGAGACTTGAAGGTCCATGAAAACATATTCCTCATGCGTGTGTATGCACTATCTTTCTCAATGATGACCAGAAGAAGAGTTGGTTTGTAGGCACCGTGCTTTGGAAATGTGTGCTTAGGACCTTGTTTGGATCATTAACGTAAGCCTTTATGTGTCCTTGTGTTGATGTCACATCCTTACAACATGTGTGTGCTCCTATTGGGAAGATGACTGCTATACTCTTCTCCTTGTTTATGCTCTCTTCCTTTTCTCTCAATATTTCTTTGCGATGTTCTCCACCTCATGCTCTACCAAGTCCTTGATGATACCCGTTACTTCCCTTTCCACTATGTCATCGAATTGTTCATCGACATGTGCGAGGTCTTAAGCACATTCATTCCCACTTCCTTTTAAATTCCTTCATTCTCCCGAGTTCCCTCAAAAATTCATCCCTCTTCATCGATCCATGTACATGAAACAGTGGGGGATACCCACCTTCCTCATGCTCCTTATTCTCCTCCTCTGACTTGTCTTCCCTCATGCTCTTTAAATCCTCGAGTCCTAAGTCTCGCATCATATTTTTCTTCTTCTTTAATGGAAATTCCTATATTACAAGGTATATTCCCTTCTTGGGTGACTTCTCCTTCATGGGGGATTTATTCCTTCGTGTGTAATTACTTAGGCCTAAACTTGACTCCTGTGCCCCTTCGGTTTGAATCAGTACACGCGCTCAATTCCCTTCTTGCTAGAGTTTCCTCTCTTTCTCTCTTCTTTGGCACTACCTTCTTTCTTCCAAAGATTATCTTCTGGGATGGATACATCATCCTCAACATACACACATTTTTCAACTTGGGTCTCAAGTGTATATATACCCTTGATACCATTTTTCCTGTAATAGGTATTGACACATATTTTAACATATATGCGTCGTGAGACTTGTTTCTCCAAATATGCATGCTTCTTGCATACACCAATGTTCGAAACAATGTGCGTGATCCCGATCTACCTTACTTAAATAAAATATAAATTTCTTGGCCTCCTTTGACGTGTTAACCATGCTTTGAAAATATTGCATTGTGAAGGAAAAAGGTAGTTTACACCATGGAATTTTCGTGTCATCTGTCAAATTGAATCTTCCTATACAGAAGTTATGGTATATAACAAACTCAGCCTCACCATCCAACAAGGTTGGAAGTTGTTGTGTGGATTATCCATTCAACCCAAAATGTGTTGTGCATCCACTTGTACCATTTCTCCAAGTATGCTTTATATACAGTAGTCATTGTATCACAAGTGTATGATTTGAACCTCTTAGCGAGGGAAGGGTCCTCTTTAGGGTACTCCTAGACGCAGCTATTCAGCCCATCGAGCACTCAAATATCTGAAAATATAATGATAATAAGGACATTACCATACATGATTTTATCCCTGTCACGCGCGACATCTATGATATCCTCCGTAATGAAGGCAGAGAGGTTGTATATTATCCCTTCGAAATCTTCCTGCAAACATTCAACCATATCTTATTCACTTGCGCCCATCGCTCTTGTCCATTCCACTTGGTGAGTAGGTGTGTGACCATCTTCATGGTTGGGTTGGTGATCTTGGTGATATAAAAATAGCACAAGCCCTTCTTATCTTCATATTCCGTATTTTTTCCTTGATTTACATCCTTTTCATCCAAGTCATCATCCATTGATTCTCCCATGCAGATAAGCCTAGTGTATTTGGAGATCAACTGAGTAGTTAAGCACATTCTCCTCCCTGTGAAGTAAAAATAATCTTCGTACACATGTGACATCATCCACTGGTATAACCTTTTGGTTTTTTGAAACATGGAAACTCATAGAGTTAAGAGTCCAACCTTCCCCAAAGGTGGTCTTCACAGAGTCATCATACACCACTTTTCATCTTGTGTCCTTTCTCCTATAGGGTGAACTAGATCCAACACCATCTCTTTCTTAGTGGTTCTCATCCTATGGTTATAATCACTTATAGCCATCTTTCGTATGTGAGAGACCCATTTCATCCCCATTAAAATGACATCTGAGTGATCGCATCTTCGTGTACCACTCCTCATTGAAATTGGTTGATACAACTAGTTTTCCTTTTCCTTTTCCCTTTCCCTTCTTTGGTGAAGCATTCACTCCTTTCCTTGGTGCCATTTTTCTCATCAAGTCCTTATAAGTTCTTCCTTGCATCTTGCTTCAACACTGCTCAATCCCTCAACTCCACTCCTTTGAAATTTCTTCAAAACTCGTGCCCTAGCTCTGTAAACCCTAACCTAGAAAAATCTCCTTCCAAAAGACAATGTAAATATCCATAAGAATCCACCAAACAATCTCCTTTGTGCACACACACATGTATAATGTTCCACTGTTCACAAATTTTCAAGTTCTCCACTTTGCACGTAATTTTCCATTAATTTTCTTGTAAGGATGCCTTAGTTCACAAGAGCTCTTCAATAAAAAGGTAAGGTAAAATAAATAACTTACCCAAACCTTCTATTTATAGCTTTTTTCTTTTTCTACATTAATCTCCGTGCCACCTATCATTGTACTTCGCATTAAAGTCATCCATTTCCAACGCTTTTCAACCCGTACATCAGTGTCGGTGATTTTCCTCCATGCACCAACTTACGTGTAACCCCCTCAACCTTCCGGCATGCAAAAATTCTTTGACTAAAAACTTCCTTACGTGTGCTTCCAACACCAAAGTACGTCTTCCCCTATGTCTTATACCAAGTTCTTGTTATAGCTCACTCAGAATAAACCATTACACCAAAACCTCGAGGTGTTAGTGAAATCCACACATGAGGATCATAATGTAAGGATATTACTTGTATAAATCAGAACATATACAACATAATAACATGAGAGAACACCAAAATATAGATAAATGATGACAATATGCTCATATAATAGCTTTGCCACTTTGAGGGGGCAACCTCCAATACCACTTCGAGGGGGTAACCTCCAAACCATACAATAACACTCCAATACTCAATATGATGATTAACTACAACCTTCTAACCCCTATATATACCATTCTAACCTATGGCCAATACTGAGGCCGACCTCCTAAGCATAATAAATCATAAATGAATGATATAATAAGATAAGGGGATGTGTGCCACATGTCGGCATCTCCATCAATACATATACATCATAACATTATATCCCATGTGAACACATCATACTCCCATGCAAACTCTCCGGCATACCATGTTGAATCTCCTTATATGTGTTGATGCTCTTTTTCTCAAACTCAGGAATGTGGAATTCCACCAAGAAGTTGTCATGTAGGAAGTATAATCCACCATTGTAGATGATATGCGTCATACTTCTGTACCGGTTATGCGCATGTCCCTACAATGTAGTTGCAACCTGACTTACCTCTTACTCCAAGGTAGTGATACCCTTAGTGTGCCATAGCTATTCGCACTTGTGTACATGCTCCGTGACATCCTCAACACCCTTGTAATTAGGTAAGTGAAGAGACATCTCATAAAACACCTGTTGATGGTATTGTGGCCCTTTTTCACCAGATCTAGGGCCTTGATTCCATCCTATGTTACCTCCACCAATATATCCACTAGATCCTAATCCTTCGGATCCACAAGATCCTCCTCCCATTATAGGTAAGGGGCCTAACGCAGCAGTTACACTTTGCATACTCACTGCCACCCTAAACGTGCAGAGATAATCTATGTTATCAAACCACTGCCAGACGTGATACACAAAAATTTTGTACCCATACCTTGCCCAAACAATGTGCTAGATAGGATGCCTCCAAACACAGAAATATATGTGCTTCCATAGAGGAACTAAATGAAAAATTATATCTACCAGGTACCGCTCGACTACCAATACCAACACCAACTGGGTTAATAACACTTATCTCAGGAACTGGAAAACTAAGCACTAGGTTTTGGTCACTAGGTGGGCTAAGATGCATGCCTACAACTCTCCTTTCTCCATACGACGAGCTCTCACTAGAATCCAAGGGGGTTTCTCTCCCATGCCTTCCAAGATGGGTTAAACGACAGACTTCTCAGGTCCCACACCCTCTGTGCAAACCTCAAATCCTTCCTGCAACGTCTTCCTCCATAAATCCATCACTCCAGAACTTTATGTTATCTCACCATATCCCTTTCTCATGCTTTATTATACTTGATACGCCTCTTTTCTCTCTCTCTGCTTCACTGCAAGGTCCACCATCTTTCACCACCCTATCTTCTCGCGCCCCATGCCTAGTGGGAAGTTATCCAGTTGTAGAAAATTCCTCCATACTCGAGTGATGATCGGGATCTTAATGACTAATGACATATCCCACAAGAACAATCCTCTTGGCTCCCGCAAGAAATCAAACTCAACAATCTCGAGAAATAATACGTAGAAATGACATATTCCAAGGTATATTTGGTCAACACTCCACTCCACCAATGATCAAAAGCACAAGTCTAGGTCGATCAACGCCATACAACCTCCGATATTATTCTTAGGTCCAAACATGAGGTCTATAATACCAACTCTTCCTCGATGCATATGCCAACAACCATTCGTATAACTCTCTTGGAAACAACAAAATAATGTCTCATAAAGCTCATGATACATGTACTTCTCTACCCATTTACGTCCAAGGTCAAGCATTGTCATCACACACCATTTTCACAACAACTTCAAAAGAGGTCTCGAAAATGGAACCAAAATGTAGTCTAGTTTCCCTATTTCCTTAAAATCCCAAGCACATCGGCCTATCACCCAACATTAAGCTGTGTGCTTAGCTGAGAAACACACAGAACTGAGCCCCTTTTTTATGTGAGCTTTGTAAGAATGTTTCACCATTAATGGAGGAATGTTTGCAAAAACAAATACAAGCATTTATTCTAGCACAAAGTAAAAACACTAGATCTAACATAGATGCACCATGATATAAATGTAAACATTGCAACAACATAAGAGGACCAGATCTATACCATGAGTAATATGAAATACACTAGGCTTTGAACCCATAAAAATATATATACATAATAACTTGTCATATATTGATTAACAAGTGTTTACAGCTTTCCGTATTACATCAAAAAGTTTTAACAACAAATCAATACATCATCATTCTACCATTAGCATTTTACCCTCCCCATGGATTTGATCCAAAACCCTATAGTACCCCCTTAGAACCATTACATAATATTCACCATGCATATGCACACATACTAGACCTCCAACCTCTAACACCTAACACCCAATACCAATACACACACCCCCTTAGATCCAAACGTCTCCTTAAATAGGATAGGAGCTTGCCTAAACATCATTCCAGAAGCAATCCTGTATGCCAAATGTCATCATATCATGTTATACTTGAGTGTCCAAGCCATTCAGGTGCAAGATAGCCATAACAACCTGTAACCATAATGATTCCCTAGAATATTCTTTTATTGAGCTCCAAGTCTCCATGTAATAACCTTGTCATCATTACACTTATCTACAACTTCACGTGTTTTGCATGTGATACCCTTTAACTGAAATGTGGCTAAGTACTTAAACCCTTAAACCCTATCCTTCTCTCGCATGCAAACCTATCTCTCCTCGCACGCGTTTACTCACACACTTTCCTCCATAGTGCCTTCCATGCGTGATCTTCTTCTTCTTTAGGACTTAGTCATTTTCCGGGCTCAACATGTAATGAATTAGGAAATAAAATAGGTTCAATATATACCTATGGGGGAATATGAGCTTTCAAATCCTCCATTAATTATGGCTTCCAAATTTAGTGGAATGTGGGCATATGGAAATCATTTTAGAGTGGAAGACAAAGACCAAGGGAAGGAAAATTGTGATTGTGTTGTGAGTGTTGAATTTCAACATGGTTCTCATAAGAAACTTTATGTTGGTATCATAAATGAGATCATTTGATTTATTTATAGGTAAAACAACCTCATACTATTGAAATGTAAATGGGTCAAACCATCTATAACACACCATAATGAGTATGGATTTATACTTGCTAGTTTTTTTCACAAATACATGAACCATATGTGTTCCCTTCTCAAGTCAAACAAGAATTTTTATTAATGATGTCATGAATCATGGATGGTCTTATTTCATTCAAATATATTCTTGATCAAAATTTCATTTAATGGATTTTGACGCAATGCACAATGGACAATATGTTGATACATTACAACAAACATTGGAAGTTGATGATGGTGAAGATGAGATTAGAGGATTTGAAGAAGTTCAACTTCAAAGCCAAATGGAGAGATTAAAATTGATGTTAGGGAGGGTAATGAAATAAATGGTGATGAGGATGACACTTGAAGTATATGCATATATGAGTGATGAAGAGTTCCATTCAAATGACACAAAAGATGATGATGACCTTCCTCTCTAAATTGAAATGTTTTTTTATATATGATTTTAGCTCATCAGTTCATGCATACTTGAATAAGTATCAATGTACATGAAAACTATCTTACAAATAAGGGAGTTATTTTGTCCCAAGGTAAATTCATTATGTGGTGCAATAACAATCAATTATGTTCATCTTGATGTTTCTTAGTTTCTCTTTTTGTGCCATTGCTATAATATTCATTTAGATGTTTATTAAAGTCATATCATGAGTATTAGATCTTAATTCCTAAATATATTACAAAGATAAAACAACTCAATTATATTTATACTCAATTATATTATCCTTGTTGAATTTCATTGATATATCTTTATTTACCACCCTCTTAGTTAGCAATTTCAAAAATGAATGCATGAAATGAATGACTATGTTTCCAATTTTATATTCATGTGCAAGGTGTTGTTTGAATTAATGAGGGATTGAAACATGATTTTGATGATGAAAATAACAAATGAATTATTGGAAAATAAAAGCATTGAGAGGAGAGAGGTGAATCGAGTGCTTCTTCAACTTTAAAAATGTTTTGTCTCAAAGAAACATTCAATCTTTATCCATCTTTACCATGAGGAGACAATGACATTCAAACATAAAAATGGAAAGCAAGCACACATGACGACAAATTTTTAAGTCGAAACCCTTAAAGGGATAGAAAACCCACCAAATAAATGAAATACCATGGACAATTTGTCCCATAAGAGATTACAAAGATTCAATTTGTTAAGCATCTACTCAACTTGAAGCATCGACTCTAACAATTCAGTCAAGTACCCACTTGAAACATTTTACAAGCTACAACTTGCATGGAAGCACCTACTCCCTAATTTACTAATAATTCACTTAGACTTTCAAGGTTTTTATCACATTAATATGACCTAGGTGCATGAAAATATATAGTCTTCAACCTAGGTGCATGAAACCCACTATAGGCTCATGTCATGCAATCAAAACAGGATGGAAGACTCTTCAATATTTCTAAGACATAACCATGTTCTTGGAGTGTTGTAGGTCAGGGCATAAGACCTCTATTTCATCTCTTCTTCTCAGTTGGGTGTGCAATCATGACAAATAAAGAACTCAGTCCACAAGATTGTTTCAACAACACCAATGTATGAACTTAAAGAGCCTCTTGATGTTTGGAGAGTGTTGTATGTAACCTCCGGTTCACCTTAAAATATATGGAGAAACCTTAACATCTTCATTCTCACCATGAAACACTGATTAGGACAAGGTCCTAATGGATTTGTATGCATAAAAAAATAGTCTTCAAAAAATGAGAAATTTCATTCATTCAACCACCTATTCATGGATCTCATGTCACATTTATAGAAATATCTAATCCTAATTCAAATCATAAATCCCATATCATGCATCATTTCATGGCATATAGCTAAAATATGCTTGCATCTCTGAGATTGCTCACACTAGGTTTTAGGTCACAAAAACCAGTCTTGGCCTAGTTAGCTTCCATCACTCCAAACTTCACTTTCATGCCCAACCATTTCTTGAGACACTTCACCAGAGACCTAAAATCCATCTTCAAACACTCACATGCATGGATTATGTGGATAAATTCACACTTGCATTCTTGTTTCTTAGACCTACTTGACAGACCTCATGGAGTAGTTTAGACCATTAGGGATTAGACCCAAAATCACTTCACCTGATCAATTCTTGGGCTCAAACATGTCATGTTGGACTTGTATCAACTATCCATGCTCACATTTTACTTCCACAACATGCCTTCACATCAAAATTCTTTCAAGAAAACATGATTGGTTTTTTTCTCTTTAGTCCATTAACGGTAATCCATTTTGAATGACTAGTTTCACCAAAATCTTGGAAATAATCTACATGAAACTTCTCATGGAAACTCAGGGATCATCCCAAGATTTCTCCAACAATTAGCCTTTCACCATGAAACTTGAAACACATGTCTACACATGAAAAATATCACAAAATAAGGATTTTCTGTAGCTTCTCATGCTTACACCTGAAGAATTCCACCACCACCAAAATGAAGTATGGAGAGTTATTTGTAAGTTTGAATCATCAATTTTGCATTACCATGTAATTTAGAGAACGAAACCTTCACATTTTTCCTATCGCTCAAAAACTAGGGTTTTGGGAGGGTTTAGACCAACTTAGCTTCTTAAGGATCATTCATAAAGAATAGGACATCATTTTACCTCATTCCAATTACAAAATGTTCTTGAATCCATGCCCCAACATTGATGAATGACTCAGGTCCCCATGCAAATATTTAATGTATGAGTGAGCACTTCAAACTTGACCCTTGAGCTGGAAATGGCCATTTTGAGAGCTTGCAGTAGAGCCAAAACCATTTTTCTTGCTTCTCCTTTTGAATTTTGACTTGAAACTTTGTCCTCAACACTATGTTGACCTTCTTCACATGTCCCAAGGCTCATTTAATTTCGCACCTATCTCAGAACTCATCATCCATCCTTGGTTTGTCCATGAACACTTAGCTTGTCCTCAAGAACATGCCTTCAAAAGGCCTTGAACATGCCTCTACCAACTAAAATTTGACGTAAAACACCTTCCACATCCTCTCTACAATGTCATAACACACTACTCATGCTTGTACTAACTCTCGCCTTAGCTTGTTCTACTCCATACCCCAAGCCATGCTTACACTATGTCTAAAATTAGTCCTAGTTGCACTCGTTTCAACCCATGTTTCATGTAACTTTCCTATTCTTCATCATGAAGGCACTTACACACCTTTGAGACACCTCTTAGGACCTGTGGGACACCTTTGGAGTTCATACATAAGTACTAGAGTTTTTTCTATGCACTAAGAATGCACCAAGACCTTATGTATACACCATGACACCTCAAAGAATCACACCATGCCACTTCAAAAACACCATTTGAGGTCAAAGGAGGGAACTACCAATCAATATTCATGCCCCTGAATGATTTACACCTCACAAACACTCTTTTCCATCAATGCCATATGAAATCAATGAAAACATCAATGAGACAAGGTCCAAAAATCTCCCCCTTTGTCATTGATGGCAACAAACTTCAAAAACGTTGATGGAAAACAATCATACCAACACCTTCAATGCTCTCTTTTATTTTTTTCTATGCGCATTCTCCCCCTTTAACATCTATGAAAAAGGCTTCTTCAACAATTTTTCATGTACACAACACCAACAATACATGGGCTTATCCCTCCAAGATCCCCTTGATTATGCTCACTTTCATGTCACTAATTTGGCTTCAAATAGTGCGGTCTTGTTCACCAATCAACCTCAATTATCCCCCTGAACATATTTACTTCACATTCATACTTTTCACTCTCTCCTCTTAATGTGTACATGAAGCTAGTGGGCTAGCTCCCATGTTTTGATACTTTTCATAGCCTCTTGGAGCTGATTTGTCATTTGGATTTCTCACTCTTGGTGGATTGAGTATTTTAGTGGCTATTAGGGATAGGGATCACACCCAATTTTTTCCTTAGATGTTCAAAATTTTCTTTTGGAAGTGGTTTTTTCAAGATATCTGCTACCTCCTCCTTGGTGGACACATGTTCTAATTTGATCCTTTTCTCACTTACTTGATCCCTTAAGAAATGATATTTTATTGGGATATGCTTGGTCTTAGAGTGCAACACAGGGTTTTTGGACACACTTATGACACTTGTGTTATCACAATACAAGGGAGTAGGTCCATCATATTCAACCTTGTAGTATTCTAGGGTCTTCCTCATCTATAGTACTTGTGCACAACATAATGCAGTTGTTATATACTCAGATTCACACGTGGATAGGGCTACAAGAGATTGATTTTTTCTTATCCAAGAGATAAGGCACTTACCAATAAAAATTCTCCTCCACTTGTGTTCCTTCTATCATCAATGTTACCTTCCCAATTCAGCATATGTGAAACTTTTATCCCAAACTCATTGCTTCTTGGATACCAAATCCCATATTCCATGGTCCCCATGAGATATCTGAATATCCTCTTGAATTCTTGTAGGTTTTTTCTCTAGGATCTTCTTGAAATCTTCCTACTAAACCAATTGCTTGCATGATGTCAGGCTTAGAGGTAGTAGAATATAATAGGTTTCTGTTGTGTATCTATATGTGGTTTTATTGACTCTTGGTGAGTTATCTTCCTTATCTTACATCATGTGACCATTGGTGTTCCTACTAGCTTACAATCCTCCATTTGAAACCTCTTGAGCATCTCTTTTATGTACTTGGTTTGTGATATGAAGATACCTTCCTTAGATTAACTAATTTGCAATCGTAAGAGATATGATAGATAGCCAACCATGGACATCTCAAACTCCTTCATGACCTCCGAAAATTCATGTGTCATGTTCTCATTATCTCCTCCAAATATTATGTCATCAACATATACAACCACAATCAATTGATGACCTCCTTCTTCCTTTATGTATAGGTTGTTGTTTGCCACTCCTTTCTTGAATCCTTGATCAATTAGGTACCTATCTAATATGTTGTACTAAGATATAAGAGCTTACTTAAGGCCATATAGGGCCTTATTTTACATGCATACATAGTCCTTTTCCTCTGTAAGTGACAAGCCATCATGGTGTTCAATGTATACTTCTTTATTTAGGTTCCCATTCAAAAATTCTGACTTAACATCCATTTGATATACCTTGAATCTTTTGTGTGTTACATATGCTAAGAACAGTATAATGGCTTCCATTCCAGCCATTGGTGCAAATTTTTCTTCAAATTCAACTCCTTCAACTTGTGCATACCCTTTACAAACTAGTCTTTCCTTATTTCTTGTGACATGACCTGTTTTGTTGAGATTATTTATGAATACCCACTTTAGTTACAATGAAATTTTTGTTCTCAAGCCTAGGTACTTATTCCCAAGTCTTATTTTTCTTTATCTGATCCAATTCTTAATTTATAACATCAACCCAATTTTGATCTTTTCTTGCTTCCACAACACTATTTGGTTCAATCTCGGATAAAATACAAATATTCCCTTGGTTTTGAAAACTCACCAATCTCCTCATTGTTTGTATGGTTGCCTCCTTATTACCTATTATCCAAGTTACAGTGATGCAGGGAATCTTCAAAGGACCCCTGCGGCTGTGTTCAATATACTACGAGTCTCTGAAATTTCAATACATTCTGCGCTGCAAGCCTGCATTACATTATACATATACTTGAAATTTCAATACTTACACATTCTGCCCTCAGCCTGAAATTCGAGGAAATTGGAAGGTCCAATTAAAAATGGTTTTTATTGATTTGTAAATCGCACTGTTTGGATACAGATTGGCAGTCTGGCAGACTGCAATTAAAGTTTTGTTATTCTGCGAATCGAGGAGGGTGGACCGTGGCAGCCGGCACTGGGCAGGTGGAAACTGGACAGTGGGAGACGGAGTGGTGGTGTGGATGGTGGGAGCTGGAGCCTGGGACTCGGGAGTCAGGACTGGGAGGTGGAAAATTTCGCTGGAACATTTATGGTTGCAGCCTGGCAGTGGCAGGTAAAATTAGTAACTGCCAACTGGCATGTTGAAACGGCGCCCTTCACGTGAAATTTTAATAAAAATATAAGCCTTCATATTTGTCAAACAGTTTTTACACCCTGAGTTTTTTTTTACGGGCAAAAATAATCTTACACTTTTCTGACGTGTGCAAAGCCCTTTGACGGGCTGTGACGTGTTCAATTTTGAACACTGCTCCCGGAAACGAATAAAAACTGAAGAAGATTGGCAAGAAAAAATATTCAAGTACAGTAAAAGGAAGAGGTGGAGGAGAAGAAAATAATATCAGTCAGGCTCTGCAACTTGCAAGTAATTGTAGAAGCATGTCAGTGAAATCAACACTGAGTACGGTGTTGCTCTCGTTGCAACTCTGCCTTGGTTTTTGGCAGATCGGAAAGCTGACACCTGCAGGAGCTCTGATACAATGCGGAATTGGGTGGTTGTTCAGTTTGTGCCTGTTGCCTCTGGGCTTGTCCCCTGAATATGCCCGACTCAGAGCTTTCCCAGGTCGCATGTATAAGACCGTGCGTTGCCATGTGACCGGGCCAGCAGACCAGTCGACTGTTACGAGGCAGGAACACTCGAATAAAAATGACAATATCCAATCATCCTACTTGGGCGTGGATTTTCATTTAGAGCGGCGGGAAGGAATCATGTTGTTTCTCGATGGCAAAATGGCATACTACATCACAGATCCAATATGGAACTCCTTGCTGGAATTCAGAGATGTCGCCCCTAAGACGGTATTTCTCAAAGGTTACAAAGAATTCTGGCAGCAGGTAGCCACTGGCGGCGTCATGACCTTATCAGAGGTGCTGGACAGTTTAATACTGGAAAACCATATTATTAAGTCCTTAGATAATGATTTGCTTTTGCCTGTGAATTTGTCAGTGTCTGAGGAAAAACTGCTGAAATTTGTGAACTTGTTGGGGCTGTTTCTGCAAACCAGGCAAGTGTATTGGCTTTTACCGACATTGTTGAGCTTCACAGCAGCAGTAATGGAGTTCAGCACGTCATTGAGAGCGTGGGTGTACGGCAAGATCAATCTATGCTTCTGCTGGTGCGTGCATATTGTATGTGACCCACTGCCTCAGGTAATTAGGAGGCAGATTTACTCTTTCGGGAACTGGGTGGAGAATCTGAAACCCTCCAACGACATACGGTTGAGGGTGATGAGAGGCGATATGTGTGCAGTAATTGGAGGAGGTGCAAAAGTCCATCAACAAGGAGCAACATCGGTGCAGGGCGAGGTGCCTCAATGGCTGCCAGGCCAACTTGAACAAGCACAGATTTATGGGAAAATTACTTGTGGAGTCGTTGATGCTGACTATGATCCCATTGACCTCGAGTGCTGGTTTGATGCAAGCAAAGGCAGATGCAAGCTAAGGGCTACCACAGTGGCATTGGCTGAAGTGGACTGTAACAGGGAAGAATTTATAAAGCTGCTTGGGTTCCTTTCCTCTGTAGCCAGGAATCTTTCAGGTTCACTGAAATCCTGTGACTCCCGTAATAACGTGAGTGTTCGCGGATTTAGAGAGTGTTGCATGCTACTCCAGAAATAGGTTCCCGCCTGTGTATGAACTGCAATTAAAAGAAGCAGTTGTCAAGTGAGCGCACTGAGCTAATGCAACATATATATGTACTAGCCATTGCAGGTGATGTGCAAGATACATTGGATGGAACGCAAATCCAATGTTTTTATGGAAATGCACTGTTATGTAGTAGGTACAAAACTACTTATTTGGTAGCATCACCATTTCTATGTACTATGATAAGGTTGGAAAAAACAAGTGTGAATGGAAGTATGTGTCATGCACCTAATCAATGTTTTAAAAATCGGAACCGGACTCGGAATCGGTCGAGGGTTGGACCGGACCGGAACCGGACCGGTTCAAACTCTATGAACCGGTTTACTAAAAAACACATAAAAATTACATTTTTAAAGAAAACAATATATTTGAAAATTAGAAACCATGATTCCAACAATTACACACAAAATATGCAAAGTTTGCTCATGTATATAGTGATAGTTGGAATGCTACTTTTCACTTTTGACCCCAAAAAAAACAACTCGACAATATTTGGCGAATACTCACTAGAGTTTTGGAAAGCTATCCAGTATTTTTAATTACTAATTTGTCTACAGGCAATCAAAGCTCATGATTCTTTCAGAAGATTGCAAGAAGCTGTTTGGTCCAAAAAGGTGCAAAAATGGATTTTATGAAAATAAGAAAAATATTGCCATCAATGTGTAGAGCTCGAGAAAATATGCACTTCTAGAAAAACGACACACGAAGCGACCTGACAAATGAAAGTTATGGCACATGCAAGTTTTCTTCTACATCTTCCCGAACCCTTTCCAAAAATGGCAAATTTTATTCTGTCCTTGTGTTTTTTCACCAAAAATCCAAAAAGGAAAGAAATCTTTGTCTTTACATGACTCATTTGGTTCGGATGAAACCGGACCGGTTGTGACCGGTTTTAGCCCAAACCTGAGTCGGTTGCTCTGAGAATCGGCCGGTTTGGGCTAAAACGATCAACCGTCCGGTTTACTAAGCGGTTCGTGCTTTAAAATGTTAAACCGGTCAAACCAGGCCGGTTCCGGTTCCGGTTTGACCGGTTTTTAAAACACTTGCACCTAATTACACCATGAGGCATTCTTGTTGATAGGTGCGCCTGTTTTCCTGACAAGATGAATCCGTAGCGGTTTGGGCTAAAACCGATTTTCGTTCGTGTGGAGGAAGCGGGTTGTTGGAAGATTGCATGGGTCGTTAATGCCTACTGCTTCGACGGTTGTTCATCATTGCACTTCGTAGTTGGGGCCGGAATAGCTCTAGAATAAGCGCCTCTTCTTTGGCAATGGAAGGATTATGTTGTGCGTGGCAGAAATATGAGAGGGGGTTTGCATGTGGAGAAGGTTTGGGTGCCTATAAATGCCTGTTGTTTGCATTCCTGAGGGTATCTTTTCATGCTGGTTTAGATTCGTCTTGCAGTCTTCTGGTAAGTTGTCTCGGTTGTATCTTTTCGCTAACAACCAGTCAAAGTTGTGTTTCACCTTTAACTTGCTTCCGAGGTCTTTCCCGTGGGTGGGTTCTTGCTTAAACAATGTATGGTGTGTTGTGCAGGTGGGTTTTGTGAGGGGCATATTCTCTGCAAGGTATTCGAAGGTATGAAATCTCTTTGGTCTTGTTTGCTTATAAATTTTAATTTTGCTTTGTGACAATAAAACACATGTAGCTATAGAAAATTAACTTTAAAGCAGTAATTTGCTTCTACCATGTATCAAATCGTGGCTCTCCGTTATTCTCTGTCCATGATATATGTAGCTTGACCCTAATCTATGGCATGTTTGTTGTTGGGCTCTATTTCGGTGTGCTTGATTGATCAAGAATTTTGTTTGTATGTGTTTGGCGTTTTGTTTAGAGTTAATTCGACCCGCTCAATGCTTGACTTAGGTCGATTTATCATTGCCATCACACAAAAGCCTTTTGTGCTTTTGGATCTGCGTCGAGGTTGCTCCTTTGTGGGGCTTTATTTGAGAGGTCGCACTTGAGAGTTTCATGGATCAGGGATTGATTCGTTGTTCCCCCTTTAACTTAGATCTTTCCGTTGTGAAGGGATTGATTTTGAGTTCTCAACCGCCATTGTTTTTCCCAACACTTTTCCCCGAAAGAAAAAGATGCCTTGGTTTCTCATGTTTTTAGGGTTTTCACTCTAGTTTGAAACTTTCATCATTAATTTGATATCTGAGGAGCTAAGAAACCTGAATTGTGGTTGATTTAGAACCCTTATAACACCCAGTAGAGGACAATGATGGCATTTTCTTCCATAGCTTGTATCTCTACAACCGTAGTTGTAGCGTTATCAAATAGGACCACTAATATAGAAGCTTCACACACCTTGTTCTCGAGATGACTCATTATAAACCTCAAAATGGTCTCATTTATCACAAATCTTTGATTACTCAATGAGGGTTCATCATAGCATTTATAAGTGACCTCCATACCAAATTCTCCCCAATGCTTAAATAAAATAATGAATGGGAAAATATTCCTATAATCACATCAAATTCATTGTATAGGAATTAGGGTTTTGTAAACGCAGTAATTCGCATGAGTTCTATGTTGAAGATAGTGCATATGATTATACAAACTGACAAAGAATTGGTGTTTATAGAAAAATTACTCCCATTTTGCCTTTTGCAAGAAAAAAATTTCTAGTGCCAATATTCCTTCCATGCAGAGACATTGGGAATGTAAATTCTTGCAGTCGTAGTGGAGAGCTACAAACCAAGCTTACGGATGGAAATCAACAAAATTTCTGTTTGTAGTAAATTTTATTTAGGGTTTAAAGAGGTTGTGGATTCACACACACACAATGATTGGCACTTGAGGAATAACAAAAGTGGTTACACAACACACATAAAGGCCTCCTCTTTGATGGGTCGCTAATATATGTTGGACTGACTTTCATTTCCCAAGATATTACAATGAAACACATCTCAAGTTTGTTCAGAAGGAATCTATTTTTTCTCTTGATTTCTCTAAGATGTTCCAGCGAAAATAATGGCAAATTTAGGTACCGTGTTTATGTCTTTTGTTTGCGAAGGTTTCCACATTTTGTTTCACCCAGATGCTTTGAAATTAGACATAATTTTACAATCATTGCATAATCCCAATAGTGAAGTTAATAATTGATGCAAGGATTTCTTTAACCTAAATTATTGTATTGTTTTTTTTTAAAGTTTGTACCAACATCTATGCTAACTTTTGATAAGCCCTTTCTAGAAGTTGCCAAGTTTATTTATATTTTTGTTTCTAACACCTGGATCATCAAACTATGCGCCTGAATGTGGAGAAAGATTACGGAATCACTTTAGGGCAATTCTCTCTCGTAATTGGTTTAGATTTCATTGCAATGTATGTAATTTTCTGAGTTTTTCTTATTTCTTATCGATAGTTCATTGCGAGAGCCTCCAAATTCACAAGATAATAGGAGAAAGATTTGATAAGTGTTATTCCTTGAAAGGTCTTGATTAAACTCTTGTAATTGGTGACAACCCTTAGGAAGACATGTGTACAAAATCAATAAACAACGATTAAGGAAGAAAGTGGGTGTTTAGAAAGGACCAACTATTTGAGGGCTTTGATGGTAACATAGGGATATGAAATTTGGTAGAAACAACCTTTGAGTACTTTCCCTCACTGTTAAAAAGAAGATTTATTTGCTAATGCTAAAAATAGTGATATTCATCAAAATAACCATCTCATTTAATTATTTTGAATATGCTTTTCATGATTGCTTTTGAAGAATGTATATAGTCGACATGAATAGCTAATCTTGGGAGCTTCCCATGGCCTCAACACAATCACTTCATTCAATGAAAATTTTACCTGCATGTACGAAGAAAGGTGAAGGGAGAAAGAACAATTAAGAATTCACAAAATTTATAAAATTCCAATTTGTTAGAGATTCATTACATACATTATTCACTAGAATTCATTAGATACAAGTCTGAAATTCTTAAAAAAGTTTGTATCAATCCTTCAACTTCGCTCAAAACTTTTCATCACCTTAAATTCATGATTTGGGCTTTTGATGAGGGTTAATCCTCACTAGGAGATTTTGCAAGAGAATGGCTTGACTTTGAGATTCTGCATGAGATAAAGTGCCAAAAATTGGCCTCCAAATTCACAAGATAATAGGATGAAGATTTGATAAGTGTTATTCCTAGAAGGTTAAAGAAACTCCTGTAGTTGGTGACATCCCTTAGGAAGATCATGTACAGAAACAACGATTAAGCAAGAAAGTGGGTGTTTAAAGGCAATCCTGCTCAGGGGGCTGAAAAAGTGCCTAAATCCCCTCCTCCCACATCACTTTCAAAGGAAACTCAGAGTCCCTCAAAAACCAGAGAGAATTCAAACCACATTATATAAATAAAAATAAATCAACAAATTTCACAATACCCACAATAATTGCAGTTATTTAGGGTTTAAAGAGGTTGCTGTTCTTGTTATCTCTTCATTAGTCAAATTTAATTCATCGTGTGAATACACTTTTTAAAAGTTTTTTGAAATTTCATGACATAAATTCTTTTCAAAACTCCTTTTAAGGCTACAGTTGTTAAATATGTTTATTCTGTGTTTATTCTTTGTTTGTGTAAATGTACATGTTTTATGGCTTGTGAGTTTTTAAGTTTAGATAAGTATTTACTACAATGACTGACATTTGTATTTATATTCACTTGAAGTATAGATAAATTTTACTTAGTGAAAGAAAGAAGTGTATCCTAAACCAAATACACAAAATGGAATTTTTTTCTCTTTTCAAATTGTTTAGGTTAATTAATTTTTAGATATTTCTATTTTTAAAAATCCTTAGAATAATGTTTTCAAATTTTATACTTGCTGGAAAAAGTATGTTCTATATTGTTTTTGCTTGAATTCTTTTTTATTCTGTCAAGAATAATAGTATGAATTTTGTAAAGATTATATACAGTACCATGCCTTGTGGTTTTGTTAAACCTAGATGGACATGTAGGGGCATGTGCCCTACCAAAGTCAGGAATTGGAGTGTGCTGAGAGATTCTATTTCTCTGGGAGGCCACTTCAATACGCCCCATGTAGGGCGTTAGACTGCGCTTTGGTAGGGCTATTTAAGCTGCCTGTCTTCAGTATTTTTAACCTCCTTTGCTTGCCATTACGGTACCTAACGTTTTCTTGTTTCCTCTTAGATTGCACTAATGAAAACACGAAGTCAAATTTGCATCCCCCTGTTGGTATTACTGTCACAACACCACAACTACGAAGGCATGAAGAATTTAAAAGAACTCAGTTTGTAGTCAATGTGTTCCATCCTAAACAATCGCGCCCTGAAAAACCACAGATTGCAGAAATTGTGAAGGCACGCCTTCACTTACCGGTGGAATCTGTCATCTATCTTTCAAAATTTCAGACGGTGGATTCATTATCGAAAGGTTTTGGGCTGGCGTACGACACAAATGCTGATGCAGAGAAGTATGAGCCCCCCTACAAATTGAAGAAGATGGGTGTCTTTGTTAAGAAGGGGAAAACAACATTTAAAAAAGATGACCGTGCCAAGAAAATCCCCTATGTGCAGCAGAAAGCTTTTCGAAAAAAAAATGATGTTACGCATTGGGCATGTTCCTTTTTGACTTTGAAAATACTTGATATATATATCATGTTGTAATTAAAGCTTATGTTTTGCATTGTGCATGCTATTTTTGTGCTTCGAAATTACTTTATATAAATATCATACTCTAATTACCGTTGGTTAGTTTTTTGGCAAGTTGGAAATACACAATGCAAACATTGTGTCGTAGTTTGCATTTCTTCATAATCTGCTTACTTATATAATATTTCAAATTTTAAGTGAAGTTTTCCAACATAAATATATTGCTTTTTACATTTCTATTTCCATTCATATATAATAGATAAGTTTAGTTGTGATGATATAATTGAAAAAGTTAAGCTAGGGCATTTCTATATTAGTGTTTTAAGAAATTCAAGAGTCTATTTATAAAAACATTTTGTCACAAGATAGATTATAAATGGTTGTTATTTTTTAAAATAGTTGTTAATTATCTACTATAAGATATTGAAATATCTATGGTTTGTTTAATGTGATCACATTGTATCCATATATGAGAACACAACACATTTGCATTGTTTATAGGAATTTTTTTTTTTCTCAAGATAGTCATTTGTTTTGGATAAATATCTTCATACTCACTACTCTGTCCCCATAAATTAAGATTTTGATCCTTTACAAATAATAAGGTTGATTCAAAGCTTCCTGAACTGTGTGTTGAATCGCTCATTACTTAGATTAGGCTTAATTTAGTTGCTAATATTCTTGATGTAAATAGAGCTAAGTATTGCATGCTTTTTAGATTGGTTTATTGAGACATTCATTCTTGAATGTTAATGTAATTTAAATGAGCTAGGGGCCTAGGGTATTAGGATTTTTTCATATTATTTTTGTACAAAAAATTAAAGCTTATGTTTTTCATTGTGAATGCTATTTTTTGTGTTAATATTTTAATTATGTTTTCAAAATGGTTGGTCTATGCTCCCTTTCAACAATGGACTCAGCTCTGTATCTATATGGTATAGTTAAGATTTTATATAGTTTAAATTTTTCATTTTGAATGGTGATTTAAGACCAATCAAATCATGATTTTTTCATATGGTTCTGATTGAAAAATACAGTAATCATTTTGTGTGTCTTAAGATTTCAAGCAGAGAAGATCTAAGTATTTTTCCCATGATATCATTTAATAATGAAAACCTTTTAAATTTTTTGCAATGCTTTCTGCTTTCTCTGATGCATGATTTTAATCTTTAAATAGTTAAATACTGATTTCATTGAACTCGTATCCATCCACATGGCATCGAGGAATATAAACCCCACTGATCAGATAAGTGTTGAGCCTTATACTAAAATTGTGAATATGAATGCTTCCTAAAGAAAAGACCTCCACAAAAACCTTGAGCAACAAATTTGGGCTTCTTGTTGACCACAATAAAGATGCATTTACTTTTTCCTAAACCCTCATAAATTTACACTCTACTTCTTGCTTCCTATGAAATTAAGATTTCTAAAGATAATCACAAGTTTTCCTTCTCTAGGATTCATTTTCACTTGTCTTAGACTAATGCTTATAATACAGGTGATATGAAAATTATTTCATCAACTTTTTACAATCTACAAATTTTCAAAAAGTTCAAAGCTTCTCACATGTCCATAAACATCCATCAAGTCATTGTACTATCAAAGGCATCATCTGAATATGTGGAAATCCAATCAATTCTAAAATCAGCATCTAACCTTGAACCACTAAAGAAAATTAAATTTTCCTTCCACGGGTTTCAAATCAAATGGTTATTCTTTCTCACAATTTTTTCTTTAAATCAAAACATATTTCAAAATTCCAACTTAAAAACCCATTTCAGGTGTTTTCATTTTGAAAGTTGACCTTTGAAAAATTGTGATTTTAGTTAAAATAGTTAAACCATTCATTTCTTGATTCCCTATAGTCTAGATTTCCTCTCCCTTAAAAATTTTCACCTTATATGGTTAGTTTAACAACTCCGAAGTAGTTATTTGTAAAAATTTTCTCATATCAAATCAATTTCAAATCATCCGATATGATGGTTGTAAGAAAGCACAGGTCTAAGGCAGTCCAATGAATTAATTCAAGAAATTTTTGTATTGCTACAGAAATAGACGATATCCAAAATGATGTTTCATTTTTCTTAACAAATAAGCATTCAATGGTAAGACAAATACATGAAAAAAAAGACTTGTTTAAATCATGGAATTAAAGATATAATGGATTTTCTTCCATGTTCAACTTGTAAATATAGGCTATAATTAAAGAACATGATATGAACTTTATTGAAGGGATTTATTTATGATACTCTTTCATTTTATAAATATTAAGATTTTATGCAGATTATTCTTTAGCATTTCATTCAAACTTGTTGAATATATTTGTACCAGTTTTATCTTTAGTTTTGCCTTGATGCTCCAAATGAATATCTTAATATTAATTATACCTTTCTTACCTTAAGATCATTTATGAATCTAACATCATTAGGATTTTCATTTGGTTAACAACATAGTTTTATGGTTTTTTTATTAATCATTTTATCTCTTTAATATGTTATAGATACTCCTAATAATATGAAATGCATTTTTTCCTAAATGCAGGTGCTTTTAACTTAATGATCTCATATTCCTTACGACCTGAAATCTTGATTTTAGATCCACCTGGATCCTTAATCATCTTTTTAAAAAAGATTCTCAAATATCATTCCTTCAACATTGTTTCCTGCTTTGGAGCTTTTTCATAAATGATAAGTATCATCTTAATTTCTGCCTTAGAATTGTCTTGCAATTTTAATGTTAGTTGATGCATTGATGTCTTCGTCAAATATCTAGAAATAGGTTACTTGTATGGAATATGATAATTGAAATATATGTATACCATGAATCACAAATTTAGTTTTCAACGATGGAGCTTTTGTTTAAAAAGTTCATTCAATCAAGTGTCCAATCCGATTAGACCTACTTTTGAGAATAAATTTTTGTCATCTCAATGGTGAAATGGGAGCTTTCAAATGAAAGATGATTTGTAATAAATGCAATGATGCATGGATAGGGTTCTGGATTACATTACCATGCCTAAGGTTTGCCTCTGAAGTCCAAGTTTATTTATATTTTTTTTATATTATTATCTCATGCAATTATTTAGCCCAATTGAACGAATGTGGAGAAAATTACGAATCACTTTAGGAAGGACAATCTGGATGAATTGGTTTTTTTCATTGGAATGTATGCAATTTAAGTTTTTCTTATTTCTTATCAATAGTTGTTTAATTATTTTGTCTCAATAGTAAAATCGTTCCTAATAACAATTTTGGGGTGTAATGGATTTATGCCAAAGCACCAATCCATGATGGAACGTCAACTGGTTGTTTTATTAACAAATTAGATGAATTCTTAACATGAGGATATATTGTGTTTGGTGAAATCGCAAATTCCACTTTGATATTTTGCTTGTAATTTTTTACTAGATAGATTACATACATACTCGCATGTTTTCTTTGTATAATGAAAGAATCCATTATTCATACATTAATTACTCACCAAGTGTTGTTAAAAAAAGCACTGAGGTACTTTCTTTCAAGCTAATCGCTCGACAGACACTTTAGTGCTTCTATTGTAAAAATGAGAGTGTAAAGAAACTTGATCAATTCTTTATAGCAATGTGATCAGACATGTATCTGGCAGAGATAAAAGATTCGATAATAACGAAAAGAAAATATACTATCTCTCAGAGTAAAGTTTTATGTTTCATGATGGGGAGCGTTGACATAAATTTGGATTTTGAATTCTTAAGTCAGTAATTTTTTATTATTTGTAAAATCAGTTAAAACCAAAGAGTGGTGTTATTTGATTGGGGTTTGAATCCAAATATGAAATATAAATTTTCCAATTGAAGCACTATTGTGTTTATGCTTTAATTAGCATTAGTCAGAAAAAAATATCAACTCCATTTTGTGTAAGGTTTGAGCATGACTTTTTAAAACCCTTTGATGCTATTGCTATCGTAATTTGCGTTCTAAATCATACCATCAATTCAATTTTTCAATTAGTACTTATTCTCACTTATTTTTGAACTTAAATGGATCATGTTCTTGATTTTCAAAACCATGTCCCCACTTTTCCGTCTTCTTTGGGATTCTCTTCCCTCTAATCCCTTTCTTGATTTCCACATCACCTAGGATTACTACTCACGAAATTCTCTGATGTAAAGAACTAGGTTTCCACACATCGCCAAGATTGCATTTCTTTATGTTCTCTGAGATTCCATGTCTTATACTACTAGATAAATTCCATTTTAGTTATATTATACTGCCAACGTATATGGGTTGGTTTCAAAAACAAGGTATGGCAGTTAAAATTTATATGAAACGACATGTATCTGGTCTTTCTTTTGAGCATGCCCTGCATTCAAATTGAAAATCGTTGCACACACATTTTTTAGTGAAAATGTTATTCTAACAATTAAAAGTTTAGTATAATTTTCTGGCATAACAAATCTATTCAAACAAATGCATTAAAGGATTTTACTTACCTAAATGTTTTATAGCCAACTTTCTATCCTCATTAGAAACCAAAGACAACTTACTATCCCTTTGTTATTATAATTTATTCTTTTATTCTTACTATTATATTCATTATCTTATTTTTAGAGTTCACCCACAATTCAATAACGTATTTACAAGTTAAAGTTTATTGCAAAACCTCAATTTCTTGCTTGCGATGCATGTTTTTTCCTTGTGCCATGCTGGATTTGTATACGTATAGCTAATTCTGTTTTAATTTTAAAAAGGAATCCTAATGTTTTATTTCTGCATTTTTAAAGTTTAAGGCACAAAAAACTCATCTAATATTTAGCAAGTTTTGCTCGCAGAAACAATTGTTGTGTAGGTTGTTTCATTGACGATAAGCAACTGCTACAAAAGTAATTGAAGTGGATCTATTACGTCATTGTCCTGGATTGAGGTAATTTAATTTTTTGAGCATTTATAACTACATCGACCTGTGCGCTATATCGTCTACATTGTTCCTTGCCTCAATACATATAATGTAACTCAAACTTTGCAAAGCTCAAGAAAAACATTAACGACTTATGTTAATTGCATTTGTTGGTTGCAGTGCTTGCATAATACATCTTTGATTGGGCCAAACGCTCCTTCATTTATTCTCAAATCGCTTGCACTTCGCAAAAAGGTAACTTTCTAAGGTTATGAAACGTCACATCATCTTCTAAGGTCATTAAAGGTAGTTTATGTTTTCATCCCATTCTGTTGAATTATAACGGGCCCCCATATTTCAAATTGCTAGGAAAGCTCAAACTTGCATTTAACAAAATAGAACTCTTCATTTCTTTTCGATATATATTCCATTAATGTCCATTACATAACTATAGTGAAGATAAAAGTAAAAAATATGTACCAAATAATACTAATATGCACATTGATTAAAATTAAATACTCTAGACAAATAAACTAAAAAGCCATATGACAACATCAAAAAAAGGGACTGAGAATAAATCAACAAATTTTCAAACAGGATTGCAACATTTCCGAAAAGCTAAATAGTCTTACACATAATGGAGATAAACTTGACTGAAGGAGGTGTGCTGAGTATCATTAAAGAATCCCCCCATAACGGCTTGACACTACAACTACTGAACTTGTCACCATTACGTTCATCGTTCAACTCTGCAATTCAACACCGAGTGGACCTGTCAGACGGAAATCATATTCAACCTGCCCTGCTTCCCTCTAAGTTTGCAGGCCATGTACTCGACAAAATATTGCAGGAAGGGTCCATTGTGCTGCTCAAAAATATGTCTGCAGAAATTATAATAAAGATCTGTAAGTTGCATCTACGTCATTGTTTGAGTTTTGTAAAGTCTTATTTTCTGATTTTGTAATGTTGACTATTCTTTCCTTGTGTTATAGGATGGTTCTTATTACTGACATGGACAATATTGTCTCCACCTGGCCAAGGCAAGGAACACCTGTTCCCGTCCCTGAACATATTTTACGAGGGAAAGAAACAGTATGTGAGTCAACGCCCCCCGCACACACTCAGCTGTCTCCAAACACACCCGCCTACGATAGATACACTACTGCAAAAGTGAAAACAATTGCACAGACATTTCTGGTTTGACTTTAACGTCAAGGATATGGACTATAGAAGGCAGGGCTCTTGCTAAAACAACTCTCAGAGAGTACCGAAATACAAAGGGCAGTGGCGTCATCTTCGCCTTTGATTTCGTGGACAAAAAAGGCGCAGAAATAAGAATCACTTCTTTCAATGATGTTGCAAAAAAATTCTATGCACAAATAGAAAATGCAGGACTATACAGTATATCTAATGGCAGAGTGGGTAAAGCAAATCGTTCTTACAACCATTTAAATAACGAATTAGAAATTTTCTTGCTTCCCTCGTCTACTGTCACTCCTGCAATTGAACTACAAAATGATGTTCCCCTCCATCACTTCCACTTCAAAGAAATAAAAGATATACCATCCATGCCTACACGCTCAATGGTGGACTTAATTGGTGTTGTGATGGCCATTTCTCCTTGCTCGACCATTCGTCGCAGAGACAATTCTGAGGCTATAAGGAGAACACTATTAATGCGAGATATGTCCGCTTCAGTATCTCCGTAACCTTATGGGGCCAACATTTACATGATCTTTGCGAAGAGTTATCAGAGATACTCTCAGTTCCAGATTTTCCAATCTTGGCAATAAAATATGGCCGTGTTTCAGATTTCAATGGCACAATTGTTGACACCATTTCCGCTTCAAAATGCTACGTCAACCCTCCGATTTCTGAAACACAAGCTCTCCGCGATTGGATATCATCACCAAATTCACATGTTCCATGCCCATCTGTCACCAACAAAGATGGGCCTCCACAATCTATGGTTGCTAATGCTACTTTGTTACAAATTTTAGAGATGGGAAATCTCAAACCAATGAGTGGGTAACTGTTGAAGCTGAAGTATCGAACATCAACATGGATAATTTCTTCTACATGGCTTGCCCAACAACAATCAATGACAAACAATGCAGAAAAAAGGTTCAGGAACAAATAGATGGTAAATGGTTTTGCAAAAATGCAATATTCATGTTCAAAATTGTAATTACAAGTACGCTCTACGTATGGATTTGAAAGATGCTACAGGGGAGCTGAAAGGGGTTACTTGCTTTTGATGACACTGCAGAAATGATAATGGGAATTTCAGCTGCAGACTTGCAATTTCTTTGCATTGATAATGATGCCACACATGAGATTTTTGATCATGTCATTGGACATGCTTTCCTCTTCACTCTTTCTCTTAAAAAGCAAACATACAATGGAACAACCCAATTAAAATGTGTTATTCTTAAGTCAAAGACAACATGACATATACTACGAATTCCACCATATGGGTGTTCTACATTTTGTTAATGCACAGATCCTCCCTCCACAACTACGCTCTTTTTGCATTCCTTTTTTCCCATAGTACCTTTTCCAAGTTCAGGTTTTTAAAAAGAATATTGTAACTTCCTTACTATATGTATTCCAACAATACAAAAAAACAAATAGTATTTTCATAAATCAACTACAGTCATCCACTAAGTTTTAATTCCTCTGCAATATTTGTCATATCTCCCTCTTATATGGTTATGAAAGAAATTATTTCATGTTGCTCTTGTCCAAAATCAATCGTTTGTTATCATTGCCCATGTGTACAATTGCATTTGTTACTATCTTCTCGACCAAAATTTAATGTTTACATCTTATCATGCATGAACATCTATATTTACGTTTCTGTAATTACTTATACACTAATTACTTATTGCTCATCAAATTTCTTGCAGAAAACTCCAACATTCAATTTTGTAACGTTCAAATGTCTCCTCCTCAAACAAGGGAACGTAAACGAGCGTATTATGCAAAAAATAGGTTGCACATCACTGAGCAACAACGTCATAGATACCACGCTCGCAGGCTAGCGAGCACCCCTCAAACCTCACTTCATCCGCAACAACCATAGATTCAAGCAACCCCGCCAAGTATTTCTTGCTTCCACCTCCTTTTCCAGCCCACCTTGCCCCAATCTGCAGCGCATAAATGATTTGCCCAGCAGTTGTAGTTCCCATCCACAATCTTCCCCATGTTACACCTCCACTTCCACTTCAGCCACCAACATTTATGCATATACTCCCGGCCTTCTACCACACCCAAAATACCATTGACACTTCCTTCCTTTAAGCAAGCACAACAATCCTTCCGTAAAAGAATAGATACCTTTGCAAAGATGAATACTTGCTCTATCTGTATGGAAAGCTACCCAGGAATCACCGGGAAAATGAGAGAGCAGAAATACGTATGCAATAGATGCTTCACCGAGAAAAATGGTCACCGCTTCTCTACATGGAACAACATGAATCCAGGCCATCAACCTATAATTCTTAAATGCCTTACACAAGTGGAGGAAATGCTTATTGCAAGAGTCAATCCAATCTTACAGGTTAGCCAAGTTCGTGGGGGACAATACAAATACACTGGCCACACTATCAGTTTCCCACAAAATATTGAATCTATTGTTAAATACCTTCCGCGACGTCTAGGCGAAGTGGACATCTTGCTTTTACAAAGAAAAGGACATAACCAAACAAAGTATGATTTCTATGTCAGCAGATCACGTGTTTGGGATGCTCTCCAGTTCAAAATTGCAAACGACCCTTACTACAAAGATGTTCTAATCGACTACGATGCCTTGTCCTCTTTGCCGATTGAACAAACCAATGTTTCTTCCATCTTGCAAACTATTGAAATAAATTATCCTCCCCATCAAGAGGAAATTCCCTCAGATATCGATCTAGAAGAATTTACATCTCCCAATAGTCAATCCCTTCCATCATCCTTTGTCCCAGTTTTCCCTAATTCAGGTACTAAAGAGGAAGAAATTCAATGGTTCTTGATTGGTTCAACAAATGGCTCACCCTTATCATTACCTTGGCCTGAAATTGGCCTTTCCCCAATCAATGAATACAACACAGAAGGCTTGTTTTCCATGGCTTTCCCAACCTTGTTTCCCACAGGTTCAGCCATGTTTAAACAACCTCGCATGAAGAGGTCCAACTTCATGAATATGCACTGCACCTACTCCGTTACTTTGACAACCGCTTCGGAGCACACCCCAGGTTCAGGTACTTTTTGCTCAACCTCATCATGCGGCATCGTAGCCAAGCAACAACTTTTGTCTTCATGAGACAAGATATCCTTCAAAACATTCCAACATCTATAAGTGACTTGCGACAACGCCTTCAAGCTAATCCAAATGATGCACTCCCACAAAATCTCATGCATTTTGGCACGTCACTTCACGGAACTAGGTCTTTCTGGTTGAAAAGAAGAGGTGAACTTTCTGATATGGTTGAACAACTAGCAACACCGACTTTGTTCTTCACTTTGAGTGTTGCTGACACCAAATGGCCGGACCTCCATAGTGTAATGCCTAACACTAGCCCTGCAGATCCTCGTGAAGCACAACAATGGAGGAACCATAACATTATCTCCAACCCTCATCGAGTTTCTGCATACTTACACCAAAGATTCACAGTATTCCGCGAAGAGGTCTTGTAAAACTACTTAGGAGCAACAGACTACTGGTATAGGTAAAAAATGTCTCTTCCTTTATTTCCTCTTCCACAAAGCTTCCTTATATTTGTTCATCTCTTTCCACGAATGAATGGCATCATAACCCTTCCTCTTACTTATTCATCTCTTTCCAGGTACGAGTGGCAACATAGAGGATCCGCACATGTCCATGGGTTCCTTTGGCTTCCAAAAGTGCCAAATGTGGAGACAATTGACTGGAGTAACACGTCTGTTGTCAACCAAGTTAGAGAGTACTTCGACAAACTTGTTTCCGCATGGAATCCCCATTCAATTTCATGTAGATCAGAATACATTCACCGTCCACTCCAAGATGATCCATGCTTATTAAAGACATCTGAAATATTGGCAACCGACCCTCTTTTAGACTTAGAAGAAATTCTAAATCGAGTGCAAAGGCATACCAAATGCTCTAACGTACATGCCTCGGAAAAAAAAAATGGCATGGAATGCAGGTACAAAGCACCTTGGGAACTACTTCAACAATCAACACTAGCAGTCAATGACACACACAAAGTCCAATACATGCCTGCCAGAAATGATGACAGATTGAATATCCACAACCCCGCCATGTTATCCATCTAGAGAGCCAATGTTGATTGCCAACCCGTACTCTCTAAGCATGCAGTCCTAAAGTATATTGCAAAATATGCTTCCAAAGCAGAGCAACGCTCTGAATCATACCACCAAATGCTCTCAAGAATATCTTCAACAACCGATCCCCATCAACCAGCCAAGGTTGCCTTCCGAAAAATGCTTACAGATAGTGTCGTTGATCATGACATAAGCACCCAAGAAACATGTCACATGCTGCAAAAGTTGCCTCTTGTTCTTTGTAGCCGATCCTTTGTTTCACTAAATGTTGGAAAGAAAATTTTGCGTCACATCCCTCCAACCAATCATCCAAACTCGAGCCAACCAATTTCATAGATGATGCATACATGAAATGCCCAACCCATATGGAATCAATTACACTGATCGAAGCAGCAAGAAGCTGGTCTCACAACAAGCTCCGAGCAGGTGAAAAATGGAAGCAACGGTCAACAAATGCTATTGTACGCGTCTCCCCTAGATTTTACTCCATCCCCAATGACCATTCCCCTTCCTTTGAACTCTTCTGTTGGAGTGAACTTCTTCTCTACAAACCTTTTCGCAACATCCCCGCAAACATTGGAACCACATCAGAGCAAGTCATTTCCAACTGGCTATTACTTAAAGACTTTTATCATCCTTGGCATGTCAAACGCATATCCATATCAAATGATTCCTCTTCCTCTAACGAATCCCCTTCAGATTCTGAAAACTTAGGTCCCACTCCACTACATGTTGAATGGGAAATTTTATCCCAATTACATCCAAATACTTCCATGTGCCTTGACAAGTTCAACATGCTAGGCCTTCGAGACTTTGACTTGCATCACAATTGGCTCCAAAATGGCGTACCGCTTCATTTACATGACATTGCCCCGTCATTCATCGATATGTCCAAAAACACTACACCAATCCCTTTCCACATGCAAAATTCCACATCCAGCACAACACTTTTCTCTCTAGAACAACACCAGGCTTTCAATACTATAGTCAACCATTACAAGCAAGGAACTATTTCACCCCCTCTAAAAATGATTATACAAGGTACTGCAGGCACAGGTAAATCTTATCTCATAAACAAAATCCGCAATGCATTATCCTCAACAAGCCTGCAACAACCATCTCCTCTCCTGGTCATCGCACCTACAGGAGTGGCCGCATTCAACATTTCCACATCAACCATACATGTTGCATTACGCATTCCAATAAAAGAAATAAAACCACTCGAAGGCATGTCACTTTCCACTCTCCAACAATCCCTACAACATGTTCGCTACATTCTCATTGATGAAATGAGCTTCATAGGCCCAACACTCCTTGCAAAAATTGATTTCCGTCTTCGTGAAGCCTTCCCCCACTTCAAATCAACCGCATTTGGAAACAGATCCATCATTCTCATTGGTGACCTTGGCCAACTACCCCCAGTCAATGACGTTCCACTTTACGTCGGCCACACCTACGGAACAAACCTATGGTTTAGCTTCACAACATGCATCACACTTACAACAATATTTAGGCAACAAGGTTCAAATGATGCCCAAATTTCCTTTCGACAACTACTACTAAATATCAGAGATGGAATCCCACTCCTCCACGACTGGAAAAAACTTATCCAACAAACAAACTCCCAAATACCTATTGCCGACATAACACCCTTCCTTCTAGCTCCACATTTGTTCGCAACAAATGACCTTGTCGACCAACACAACCTCAACATGCTAAAATCCCTCAATTCACCAATCGCACACTCCAACGCTGAACAAACAAGGCGTAACTACTCAGAGGAACATGATGAGGAGCAACTCGAACCAATTATTCTCCTCTGTAAGCAACAAAAGGTTATGCTCACCACAAATTTGTGGGTTGAAGTTGGCCTTGTGAATGGCTCCATTGGCCCCATTATCGACATTGTCTACGCCCCATCATCATCCCCTCCAGCTCTTCCACTTTTTGTTGTAATCGACTTCAACAAATACAACGGCCCTCCTTGGAATCCACATTTCCCCACCCATGTCCCCATACCCCCAATCTCAAGAGGCAACCGCAGGCAACTTCCTTTAAAAATGGCCTGGGCACTTACAATCCATAAATCGCAAGGGCTTACTTTACATAAAGCAACTGTGGATATAGGTTCTTCAGAATGACCAGGGCTTACTTTCACCGCATTTTCTAGAGTCCCCTCCTTAAAAGACCTACGCATTTCACCCCCTTCTCTTTCGAACGCTACTCCAAAATGTCCCTTTCCCGACACCTCCTTCAAAGAAAGGAGGAGGAATCAAGACTACAAAATCTTCATTTCACCACATCCGTACCATAATCCACCCCAACCCATCCCCCCCACCCCACACATTCAATCACATTGTCACTCCCCAATGCTCTGCTTCCACTCTCAAACAAGTAAGTAAACGTTCCAAAACAAATTGGTGTCGATTACAAATTTTTAAAAATTTAGAATAAATTACATTACGCTTTACTTAACAATTGTGCAATGATGCCTACAGGTTAGGGTCGACTGGTGCAGACGGTAAAGGCTATGGAGCGGTGGCTTGCAAAAAAAAAAAAAAAAATGACGACAAATGCCAACACCTTTCTTTTTTTCCTTTATATAAATTGCCTTTCTTTCTCATGTACAACTTTCTCCCGATCTATAAACAATCCACTATGTAAAAAACATGTTGTTATAAATGACAAACCAATTACTTAACATTGTAAATAGAAACAACACAAAAAAACGTCTAAAACAACGTATATTTCAGAACTAAAGGATTTTCAATACATTCGTAAAAACAACATGCACATTAATCAATCATCGTTCATCGTGCGCTTCATCGCTAGTCTAAGCTCCATTCATATTTTAAATAGTATAGATGCTAACGTTCTTGTATTTATAAAGGACTGTATATTAATTAATAAAATTGTAGCTTCAACACACTAGTATATGTGTTGACCTAGGTATTATTTTGTTATCAACAAAATACACAATATTTTTATATGTATTTCAATTGTATTGCATGATAATTAATGTTAATATGAATGGAGGTATTATCTTAATATTATTGTCTATTCATATTTTAAATATTATTAGCATTCAATATTTAAAGTATGAATGAAAAAGATGATATGGAGCTTAAATTAAGTGCATCTTTCTATTCATTTTTATTTTTTCCAACCTTATCATAGTACATAAAAATGGTGATGCTACCAAATAATTAATTTTCACACACGCATACATACTTTATACATACATATGTTTATAAGATTGTCTATTAATTAGTAAAAGTGTATCGTAATTTGTGTGACAAAAATATTTGTGTTGATCTCGGTATTATTTTGTCATTTACAAAATACACAATTTTTTTATATGTATTTCAATTACATTGTATCATAAGTAATGTTAGTATGAATAGAGGTATTATCTTAATAAAAATCTCCATTAGGAAAGAAATATATTGATGTTGTTATTGATTGAGACTAATAACACATGCTAGTTAAAGAAGAGGATGTTAGCGTGAAACATAGTTTACTTGTAGTAATTATGCATTGTACCATAGGTAACTAGATTGTTACCAGTTTGTTTAATAGTTGTTGTGGTAAATAAATGGTTTCATATTATTGTTATATGGTTATAACCATTCATATTGTTTTATTATAAGGATGTGTTTATTGTTGCATAGTTGCAACCTATTTTTTGTTTGTATTGTTTCCGTATGAATGATTTATGGTTGCACTGTGCAACGACTTTGTTTGTACTCGACTATACAATACCTATAAGTATTGTATCCATCTCCATTATAAATGATTTGATTGAACATCAATATATTATGAGGCTTCACCCCTCTTCTTGATTTGGTATCGCTATTTGGTTAGAGGAGCCTCGAGTAGAGAAGAAATGCAAAGAGAGTGCGAAGAGATAGAGGAGCTTGGAGAAACATTTTTAGCATTTGAAGAGCTTGTGCAACCTCATGCAACTTCCTAACCCCATTCCTAAGTCCCCACAACCTCCTATTTAGTTCCACATGTTTAAAACACTAATGCCTGCAACATCGGGCTTGTTTGCTAGAATAGATCTGATTCAAAAAAGAATTAAAAAATATTAAAAAATCATTTTTCCCCATTAGGGGTTTTCCCTCTAATAGAGAGGCCTATTTAGTGACTTCTACATTTAGCAATTTTTGTTGCTTCTAGAGGATCGATCTCTCCAAATGGTTGTTGAGTCGAGCTCCTAATCAAGCTAGAAAAGAAGTTTATTTTTAACTGGCGAGCTGTGCAAAACATTCTAATCGAGTTGAGCAGTGGATGAGCTGGGAGAGCTCATAACCCTCCTGACTGAGTTGACTTCACAGTCACCCACTGAGTTGTGCTAGCGAGCTAAAAGGCATGTTGACGAGTTGAAGTTTTTGCTTTTCATCCAAAGCGAGCCGAGAACATTACATCCGTTCCACAGAGACCCCTGCATAGTACGCGGCTGATCCGCACCTCCTCGCCGAGCTTGATCCACCTTCTACACACAAGATCTGAGTTCCTGTGGACCGAGCCCATACCTTCCCCCATCGAGATAGCTTCAACATTCAAAATATGATCCGCATTGGACCGAGTCGACTGTGTAAGCAACCAAGACACCTGATCGCACAAGACTGAGTCAAAGCGCAGGGTGAGCAGAGCTGTGTTTTCGATAAACGTGACTTCGAGATCTCCTGCTCGGCTAGATCAAGCCACAACACATCCGACAGACCCACCTACTTAACGAAGGATCGTGCACAAACAAAAATTTGAAGGGATGAGAAATAAAAAATAACAACGGATTCAATCAAACGACCATGAAAAGAAAGCAGAGACATTCGAGTTGCGAACCGATCCAACAGGGCAGATCCTTGCAAATGGAAAATCCAACAACGGAGGTAACAAATAAACATAGGAGGAGATCCTGCATTGGCAGATTAACCCTAATCAACACCCCTCCCACACAACGACACATGGACACCCTACAAAGGCACCATGTTACCATTTGAAAAAGGTTAGTCACTTTACTTTTAATTCAAATAACAATTGCTTCATTGAATATACAAAGTGTATTCAGTGTTGTGGTGGTTCGGAGCAATACTTTAGAAGAGGGGTCAATGGTTTGATCTCCTTCTGAAGATATTTTTCGCCTTTGATAACATTGATGACATGCTGAATTTGGCGGCAGAAATAACAGTCCCACAACATTTAGTGTTTGAAACCCCTGCTAAAGCCGTTAACTACAGCTAAACCCACTACTATTTTTAGTGAAGAAAACACTATTTTGAGGTTATCAATTTTTTTCATCCGCATCACTTAAAAGGTGATTCTAAGCCACTTTCCCCAATGGATGGGTACCTTAAAGTCTTTTTTTCAGCTGTGTTTTAATGGTTTTTCATGCATTGAGAAATATTGAGCTCCGACGGCCACCAAAGCCAAACAATTTTTTATTTTTTTTCCGCCATTCAATTTTTCTACATAATCAGATGTAATAATATTTTTTCAGCTATTTTTTATGGTTTTTCATGCATTGAGAAATATTGAGCTCCGGAGGCCACCAAAGCCAAACAAAATAATATTTTTTCAGTGTATATTTTAGTGGATTGTACTAATTTGTAGGTTTCCATATTCAATCTAAACATTGTAATCGATAAAAAATGATAGATTTTAAAACAAGAACTGTGAAATTTGGTTCTGTAACACTCACAAGATCTTTGGATCTCTTTCGCAGCATTCGGTATATACAGTGCCTCTAGGAAGCACTTACGGGTAAAGTTGTTGTGACTACTACTGCACTTAATGCCTAATATAGTTGCAACAACGTCGTCTGGGCGTCGTCCCTATAAATCGATGAGGGAAAGAAGGACATAGTGCACACACTTTGATCCCTCCCTTCCGTCTGTGAATTATTGCACGACATAAATCTGGACACTGAAATTATCCAAGTATATAGCGAAGTTACACGTGCATATGATGATATTTCTTTTAACCGGTGTTAATAATCACACAAACCCCTTTCAAGATTATTGTCTTGGTATGACATATTGAATTCTTTCACGTATTGCGGTATATTGAAAGGGCGATATTCTTCCACGTGCATCAAGGGTATATCTAAGGGTGCGTATATAAAAATGTTCGATATATCGAACTGACGGTATATAGATTGGAAGACCTTATACTTAGAGTGATAATATCCTTACCCTTTGTTAGTTGATTCAAAACATGGGCACTAATGCCCTTAAGTTATTTCTTCCAGAGTCACAATTCTTAAGAGAGATAATTATGCTTTGCATGGAAGACTAAGATCAAAACACAACTCGAGTTTGAAGAGATTTTTCTTGTTAAGAATGGTTCCACAACCAAATCACTAGATGATGCATCCAAACAGAGACAATTTGACAAGGCGAATAAGAAGGCCAAAGTCATAATCTTGTTCGCAATGTTAGACGACATGTAACCCCACATTAGAGATTCCAAAACAACCAAAGAAGCGTGGGATAAGTTAAGTACCGTGTACGAGGCCATAACTAAGAGCACAATACCAAATTTATAGAGTTAGTTACATACATTGAAATTCAAACCAAATGAGAAAGTTGAAGTTTTTGCGAAGAGTTGCGAATTGAGGGTTTTACTTCTAACCTTAGGAGAGGAGGTTAATGATACAACTCTAGTATCCATTGTTATAAGAGAACTTCCTCCTTACCACATGTTTGTGATGAAAATCAACTTGTAAGATCAGATAATTTGTTTTAACAAGCCGATGAATCTACAACAAAAGAAGAAGAAATGCACAACAAAGATGATGAAGAGGAGAAAGCACTATCTTCTCATCAAAAAGAAAAATGAAAAGCTCATTCTTCTCAAAAGTCCCAAAAACAACATCAACAAGGGGACAAGAAAAAGAAGAAATGTCCTATCTACAAAAGAGGACATGAGTTGAAATATTGTTGGTTCAATACATATAAGAAAGGTTCATTAAGCAATTATGGACCTCAAAATCAGCAACCTCCTAAGGGATAGAAATACTACAAGAAAGCGAAGAATAAGGGGAATTGCGAAGAAAACCCCATTAGCAAGGTAATGTAGTTGAGCAAGAAGATCATTCGAACATGATAAATTCTTGTACACTTTTTCGCTTTAGTGAACCATGGGTGTCATCTAGTGTTGTTTGGTACGTTGATTTGGGATCCACTCGACACATGAACATGAACATAGACTTATTTACTACCATGAGGACACACCTCTTTCACGTACTCACCGTGTATATCGAAAGGGTGAGCTTCTTCCACATATCAAAGGGTATATCGGAAGAGCGCGTATATAAAAATGTTTGGTATATTGGACTGACGGTATATAGATTGGGAGACATTATATTTGAGTGTTAATATCCTTACCCTTTGTCGGGCTGATTCAAAAATGAGCACCAATGCCCTTAAGTTATTTCTTCCAGTCACATCTCCCAAGAAGAGATAATTACACTTTGCATGGAAGACTAAGATCAAAACACAACTTGAATTTAAAGAGATTTTTCTTGTTAAGAATGGTTTCGCAACCAAATCACCGTGATGATGCAACCCAACAGAGACAATTTGACAAGGCCAATCAGAAGGCCAAAGTCATAATTTTGTTCGCAATGTTAGATGACGTGTAACCCCACATTAGAGATTCCAAAATATCCAAAGAAGCATGGGATAAGTTAAGCACTGTATAAGCCATAAATTAAGAGCATAATACCAAATTTATAGAGTTAGTTACATACATTGAAATTCAAACAAACGAGAAAGTTGAATTTTTTTGCGAAGATTTGCGTAGACCGAGGGATTTACTTCTAACCTTAAGAGATGAGGTTAATGATACAACTCTAGTATCCATTCATGTTATAAGATAACTTCCTCCTTACCACATTTTTGTGACGAAACTCAACTTGTTAGATCGGATAATTAGTTTTGACAAGCGATGAATCTACAACAAAAAGAAGAAGAAATGTACAACAAAGATGATGAAGAGGAGAAAGCACTATCTTCTCATCAAAAATAAAATGCAAAGCTCATTCTTCTCAAATCTCCCAAAAACATCATCAACAAGGGGAAAAGAAAAAGAAGAAATTTCCTATCTACAAAAGAGGACATGAGTTGAAATATTGTTGGTTCAACACATACAAGAAAGGTTCATTTAGCAATTCGGGACCTCAAAATCAACAATCTCATCAGGGATAGTCATACTACAAGCAAGGGAAGAAGAAGGGGAACTGGTGAAGAAAACCCCATCAGCAAGGTAATGTAGTTGAGCAAGAAGATAATCCAGAACATGATAACTTCTTGTACACTACTCGCTTTAGTGAACTATCGATGTCATCTAGTATGTTTGGTATGTTGATTCGGGAGCCACTCGACACATGACCAGGAAAATAGAATGCTTTACTACCATGAGGGACACACCTTCGAAAAACCATGTTTCATTAGGTGATGATTCTTCTTACAAAGTACAAATAATTGGGAACATTTCTCTACCTCTTGGTTCACAAAATTGTAGATTAACATATGTATTATATGTCCCTAGGTGAAGAAAGAATCTTCTATAAGTGATTCAAATTCTAGATCATAATGTGAAGATTGACTTTGATAGTCATTCGAGTAAGAAATTGTGTTTTCTTCAAGACAAATCTAGAGGCTCAAAATTGTTGTAAATCCTCTAATGTAGGATTTTGTTCCTGGGTAAGTGCACCAAGTTGGGGGGCCAAATGGGGGTCTTAAGTGGATGCATTTTTTTAAAAAAAAAACTTCAACTTGTATGATTTTTTCAAAATAGTTACACACAAAATTCAAAGATATTGTGAAATATGAATCGTATCATTTTGAGTCTAGTTTCTAAGCTACTAAATTTTATTGAAAACGGATAAGTTTAAGTGGGCAAAACAACTAAAATACCAACAGATGCTTTTTTTTTTTGTTAAAAACATAATAGAGTGACTTTCATGCCCCCACCATTTTTTGAGTACCATTTAGTATTTTTGAAAACCCTTTGGTAGAAAGATAGCTAGGAGCATCTAGTTTGGGCTCCATTTTTTAAAAGATTTTTTTAGAGATTATTTTTTTATTTATGATTTTTCTAGTACATAAATTTTATGTTTTGAAAAATAATGGAGCTCCAACCATGCCCCCTAACTACCTCAAAAATATCAAAAATTAGATTTTTTTTTAATATGTATAGAATTATGCCTAGTTTGGGCTAGTATATATTTTTTAAATTTCGATCACCAAAAAAAAAGATACACCATGAAAGATAGACATATTTACACTTCAAAAATAGTTATAAAAAAAAGGCATAGTTAGAAATTCAATACTATGGAAACTTTATATTAGTCAAAAAATTGAAAAATTATATTCTTAGAAAGAAGAGACTATGCTCTACGTCAGTGGTATAATTTTTTTAAAATGGATCAATTGTTTTATTTTGAATTATCATAGAGGAAGTGACATTTTTACATTTTCTTGTAAAACACCTTGTTTGTTGTGTTTGTGCAGGTCCATGTCTCAGGCTTGGGGATCCAAACCGGATCCCAAGCCTTAAGGCATGGCTTGCAAAAAAGAGAAAATGCATGCTTTTGACATGCTTCTATTTACATTCTATGTAGTATAAACATTATGCATGCTTTTGACATGCTTCTATTTACATAAATAAATATTAAATTTTATTATTTCTTATACTTTAAATTTATTTATGTAAATATAAGAAATTAGGGTCACTTTTCACCTTATGAAATTAGTCTCACAACTCCATGAGTCATGGTTTAGGAGATATTTTTTAAAGTATAATCTAGTTAGTACATAGGTAATTTTTCAGATTTCATCATTCACCTAATCTTTTAGCATTTAACTTCTACAATCGAAACCCTAAACCATAGGCCATAAACCTAAACACTAAATTTGTAAACCTAAACCATTAACCATGAGCCCTAAACCCTAAACCCTAAACCTAAACCTTAAACATTTAGCCCTTACCCGTGAGCCTTAAACCCTAAGCTATAAGCCCTAAATCCTAAACCCTAAACCTATTATCCATATTTCACTCCCGAGCTAAATATTGGATCAAGTCACGACCCCACATAAAAGGAACCCGAGAAAACTCATTCAAATCCTATAAATTGGTCCAAGAAGATTTAACAATGGAGTGGCGGTGGCCAAGAGAGATCAAAGGATCCTATACAAAAGAAAAATGACTTTGTCGGGCCGTTTCTACATCTTAAATCCATTCTCCAAGTCACAGGAAGACAAAAACTATAAAATAACAGGGTTGGAAAATGAGGATCAATGCTACAGAAGAGCCAAAAGCAAGAAGAAGGAAGAACAACGAAGATTCGAAGTCCTCGGCTCAAAACGGTTCAGAAAAGGTCAAAAAATAACTAAGTATGAAGGAGGAAGTGGAAGAGGCCACGTGTCCCAACGACGCTTCTCCCAGTGAATCCAAAAGGAGGAACTCAAACTTGCGCCAGCCCTCCATGTAGAAAATGGTAAAAAAGAGTCAAGAAGCAGGTAAAAGCTTCAAAATTGGCTAAGTATAGAAGTGCAAGTGGAGAGTGTCAAGTGTCAGTGTGGCGCATCTCCAAGAGTTGGTCCCAAGGCAGAGACCCAAATGAGCGCGAGCTCGCCACATAGCCCAAAGTCCAAAAAGTAAGAGGGACCATTGAAAATTCCATAGAGCAATGGAGGCTGACAAGTGTCAACTCGACGCTCCTCCAAAGGTAACTTTGGGTCGGATTTGCAAACAAGCGTGGTGCCTCCACTTCCTAAAAGGGGGCAGAGTTAGTTGAATAGTCAATGCATAAGCCAGGTCATGGAAGCTGCCAAGTGTCCTAAGGGTGTTGTTTCAAGGGTAAAATGGAGAAAAGGTTCCCAGCAAGTGCTAGTGACATGTGTCCCAGGGGAAGGTGAGGAGTAGGGGAAAAGTTGATTCTTTGCCTCTTGTTATCTCAAATGGGGTAAAAGTTATAAAAAGACCCACGATTCCGCCTAAGGGAAAAAGTCAACATTTAGACCTGAGTCAAAGCCAAGGTGGGGTGTCATCGGGAGAAAAGTGAAAATTTTCCTTTCGTCAAAAGGCATAAAGGTAAAAATGGAAGCGCATTTCCCAACCAACCAAAGGAGCCACGTGTCCAGACAGAGTTTTGGGGTCAGGAGTTTATTAAGTTTTGCATTTTTTTGTATAAAAAGGCAAAAGGTAAATTGTGGGCCCATGGACCCAAATTTTTGTTCCAATCTGGCTGCCATGTGTCCCAATCAAAAGAGGGACCCATTTTCAAATTATTTCTCCCGCCCATTTGTATGGAATCGATGCAAACTTCAAAGGGGCATATCTTTCAACCCAGGGCTCAAAATATTGCAAATCTGACACCATTGGAAAGATCTCGATGTCGTCTATGCCATGGGAGTATGAAACTTCAATTTTGAGAAGGTTAGGTGGGAGAAAAATGGTGGAAACATCTTTGAGCTTTCAATGCAGGATCATCAGTCTCAACAACCAAATCGGATTCGATCTATTTCCACCATTTCCTCTTCCTTCAAGCAAACCAAGGATCGATGCAAAAAGATGGATTCGGGGCAGATTTTAGTAAAACATTAATAACGGTGGTTGAGCTTTGACCCACGTTTTCCCACTTCTCTCTCTCTCTTTCTTCTCTCCGATCGAATCTATAAATATGGGGCAAGATTCATTGTAAAGGGTTGGATATTCTTAGTTTTGTAGGCTCCCTCCTCCTTCTAGCAAAGGATTTGTGGGGTTCAGGCCTTCCATTGAAATTGTAATATGTTTCTACCTTTTGGTTGTCTTTGTAATGAACTGTATCAATTTATAGAGCAATAAAATATGTTTGTGATCGATCTTAGATCCTTCTTGTTTCTCTTTTTTCTATCTAGTCTCTCATTATAGATCTAGCTACCTGTTCTTGTTTATCATATGCATTTTATTGGTTTGTGTCAAAGGAAAACTAAGTGTTCATCATTCCTTTGGTGCATCACCTGGTAGTTTAGTTATTTCTTATTTTTGTACTCTTTTATCCCTGTCTCCTTGGCAATTTTTAGACTAGGTATAGATATAGATCCTCTACGGAATCCTTACGTATGCACCTAAACAGAGGAATAAGGAACCAACCTTTAATATGGAGAGCTTTTCCAATTTGCAAGGTCCCACACCTTAGGAAAATTTCCATGTTATGCAATCACACCAGATGATTTTGCCTTAGAAAAGTAGATCTTTAGAAATCATTTGGGGGTGTTGTGATTTTGCACTAATAGTTTTGGCACGCCTGGTGGGACCAAGAAGTCTCCATCTTATTACAGTAGGAATTGATGTACACTTGCTATGATTCTAGCTTTTAAGAAGCTCTAAAATTGTACATCTGGCAACTCTAAAAGAAACAAATCTACTGGTTTCAACAATCCAAGCAAGTTCATGAGAAGAATACAAACATGGTAAAGAACCAAGGAAGAGGGACTGTTTGTCTATTTAGACTTATCCCCAGACAGAGGGAGAGGAAGAAGAAGAGTCCAGAGATCTCTATCTCCACCAAGTAGATTTTTATCAACACCTCCTTCCAAAATACCATTCATTCAATCAAGAGGAGTGCTCAAACCAATCAGAATGGCTCAACCAAATCCTTATGTTAACTTCATTGCAGTAGTCCACTTTCCTTGAATGCACAAAATCTAGTCCCTATTGCAGCATTAAAGAGTATCCCATATTTCACTAGGGAAAACCAAACTTCCCCTAGTGATCATGTCCAAGATATTGCCAATGTCTGTACAATCCATGAGATTCATGAGATGGACATTACAATCAAGCTTCTCACCTCTTCACTCAAAGGGAAGGCTTCATAATGGTTCAAAAGTCTTGAGGTAGGCTCTATCCAAAATTGGAATCAGCTATGCACAACCCTCCACAACTAGTTTGGAGAGAAGGGTGATAATTTATCTTTGTTGGAGCAACTAACAACTATCAAGAGAGCCCCCAACGAGCAACTAATAGACTTCAACCTCATATTCTAGTGGACCTGGGACAAGATTCCACAACAGTAAATCCCACTAATGAAGGTGCCTTCTTATACTTTCTTAGGGCTTTAAATTCTGATATTTCTCTGATGATCTAGTCAATGGGGGCACTACATTGCCAGCAGCCTATAACCTTTCCATAGGGGCTGAGAACCATTTGATTCAAGCTAGTAAGATTACTCCTAGGCCATCCATGCCTCTGTACCCTGAGTTAGGAAACCCAGATACTAGCCAAATGCCTACATTAGCTCCTATACCCACCCCAAGAGTCAAAGTTCAGTTGAAGCTTCCACTTCATCATCTAACACCTCTAAAGAGCTTCAAGAAGTGATGAAGCAATTGCAAAACCTAGGAAATGAACTAGTGACCATCAAAAGGCAAGAAGGCACAGAGCTCTAGGCCATATCAACCTCAGGCTCAATATCAGGCTAGACCCCAATACCAAATGCAATAGGCCACCACCTCAAACTGAAAATCAAATCAAAATCAAGGAAAACCTCAAGTTGCTAGGCCTTTTAGGTCTTATGATCCAAATACAACCTCAACATCAAAGGCATTGTTCCCTGCACAGAACAATATGGCACAAGAATATGATTGGTGTTTTCCATGCAATACCACATAACCAATCCATGTGTTTTAATGGTGCTTTGAATCAGGCTTTGATGGTGCAAACCAGTATGTTGCCACAAGAACCTAGCCAAGAGGGAGATCAGCAGCAAGGAGCTCAACAAAGTGAACCTCTAAGAGAGACTATGCTTGTCAATTGGTAGGTTGAAGACTTTTGTGGGATGAATCAATCCCCTTCTCAAAGTGTGGCTGCCAACACACGGTCCAAAAAGAGAAGTATTGGAGAAGGCCAACCACTAAACTCAGGTGACCCTCAACCTTCCATCACTCCACAAGGTCTTGGTGTTCTAAGAGCAACTCCCAACATGCAAAACCAATCCAAGCCACCTCCCAAATCCAGGCACCGGTTGTAATAACCCATGTGCAAGAAAGAAATGTGCTAGGGAAGGGCAAGCGAAAGAGAGCTCATTCAATATCATTGAGCAGATGAAGAGGACAAGTGTGAAAATTTCACTATGGGAGTCATTGGCCATTCTAGGGTAGAGGGATCTATTGCAAACTACCATGTAAAATTGGTCAAGCTCAAATCAACCCCCTAACCAACAAGAGAGAGTGCTTGCCAATGTAGTTCAACTTGAGAAGAACCAAGGAGAACAACAAGGTAAGAACTTGAGACCTCCTCCATTCTATGTCTCATTAATTATTGGAGAAAAATTAGTACACAATTGTATGATTGAATGGGGCTAGTAGTTCTGTGATGCCCAAACAAATAGCTGATCAGTTGGGTCTCCAATATGAAGTTATCTCTAGAGGGGTAGTTCAATTAGATGGGACAACAAGTGACCACTGTAGGAATCATCCAAGACCTGAGCCTCACTCTACATGCCTGCCCCAATGTAATTGTCTTACAAAACGTGTCCATCATAGATTTGCCACCACATTTTGCTTTGTGTTTGTCTAGGGACTTCACTGCCAAGATTGGAGGCTACCTATCTGCTTGATTGGTCACATATGCTCTTTAGGACAAGGTATGGGGCAAAGGCCACAATCAGATCTGAACCTATTGTTGACTATCATATTGAATCCTATGTACCTAGCCCAATCAATGCTAACTACTCACCTTTGATCAAGAAGACCTCCTAAACACTAATGAAGCAGATACCAAGTTGGGATGTATCCCTGATTTGACTCTAGATGAGTGGGCCAATAAAAGACATGCTTTTGACCCCTACAAGGAGATGGAAGAATATGAGTTGGGTGTCTATTGTCTACATGAAGAGAATCATCCTCTTCCTACCCTAGTTAAGCCAGAGTATAAGGATGATAATGAGGTATGGCAATTATTCTTTGATGGCTCAAGGAGTAGACAAGGAGCTGGAGGAGGAACTATGATTGTGTCTCCCAAAGGTATGAAATATTATGCAACCTTTAGATTCTAGTTTGCTTGTTCAAATAATACTTTGCTAAATATGAGGCTTTAGTCCAAGGTCTTCATTGGGCAAGAAAGCTAGGAATCAAGAATTTACAAGTGTTTGGTGATAGTGAACTAGTTGCCAATCAAGTCAGAGGACTAAATGCTATCAAAAATGACCTTGCTCAAGAACTATAAGAGTAGAGTATGGGATCTCATGGAGGATTTCAAAGCCTTTAACATTGTGTCCATACCCAGGAAAGAGAATGAAGTTGTGATAGACTTGCAATAGTTGGAGTAACATTTGATGTGGTGGACAACATCAAAAGAGACAAAGAACAACCACATATCCATGTGGTTGTGAGGCCAATAGTGCCAGATAATAATACATGTTGGCAGGTGTTTGAGAATGATCAACAGATCATTAACTTTTTACAAGAAGAAGCTGAATTCTCAGCCCATAATCAAAATAGACTAGAGCAAAGAATATGGGAACCAAATAGTACAACTGCATACAAACAAGCTTCCCAAGGGCTTAGTGACACTGAATCCATTTTCAATCCTAATGATCAGTTCAAAAAGAGAAGGCTAACATGCAGATCAAAGGAGAGGATTCAAAGTCAATCCCAGTTGGAGAAGACAAAACACTTCAAATTGGCAAGGTGCCCATCGAGTAGAAAGGTATGAATTCATACAACTTTGCCAAGAATTCCTGATGTGTTTGCTTGGAGCTATGAAGACCTAAGGGGTTTCAATCCAAAACTAGCACAACACACAATTGAATTGGATCTAGTTACTCAGCCTATCAGGTAGAAACAGAGACCAGTCAACCCACATATTGAGCCTTTGATGAAGAAGGAGCTGAACAAACTAATAGAGGCAAGTATCATATTCCCAATCAAGCATTCAAGTTGGGTTACAAATATGGTCCCAGTTAGAAATAAAAATGGAGAAATCAGGTTATGTGTTGACTTCAGGGATTTGAATAGAGCCTCCCTCAAAGATCACTACCCACTCCCTTCAATGGAACAAATTTTGCAAGTGGTGTCTGGGTCAGAGAGATTTTCTCTCTTAGATGGCTATTCAGGATACAATCAGATCATGGTGAAAGAAGATGATCAATTCAAAACTACTTTCACCACCAAATGGGGCACCTATGCATACAAAAAAATGCCATTTGGACTATCCAATGCTAGTGCTACTTTCCAAAGAGCCATGGATATGGCATTCAAAGGGCTAATCAACAAGATAGTGTTGATCTATCTGGATGATATCACCGTGTTCTCCAAAAACATAGTAGATCACCTTTTCCATCTAAGGCAAGTGTTTCCCCAAAGAGATCATATTGTGTCTAAGGAGGGTTTGGAAATTCACCCGTAAAGAGTTGAAGCAATAAAAGAACTACCATTTCCAAGCCACAAGAAGGCTCTTCAAAGATTCTTGGGGAAGATCAAATTTGTTCAAAGGTTTGTCCCAAACTTTTCTGCTCTGGTTAAGCCAATAACACTGATGTTGAAGAAGAGCCTAGCATTCAAATGGATGGATGAAGGGAAGGAAAGATTTGAATCTATCAAAGAGGCTATATCATAGGCCCCAACTCTTGTAAACCTAGATTTCTCCAAGGACTTCATATTATATGCCTTTGGTGGTAATGACACTATCTCTGCAATCCTAGTTCAACAGAACAAAGAAAGCTCAAAATAGCCAATTGCTTTCTTCAATCAAAGTCTAGAAGACTATGAGGTGAGGTATTCCTTCATTGAGAAGCAAGTCCTGGCGGTGATCAGGGGACTGAAGAAGTTTAAGCATTTGGTGTCAAACAACAAAATCCAACTATTGGTCTCCCATGTAGGAGTCAAAGAATTCCTCCTCAATAAGGACCTGAATGAGAAACGTGCAGGGTGGATCACTCGTGTCATGGAATATGACATTGAGATTAAGGTCACCAAGCTGGTCCATGGGAGGGGCTTGTGTGAGCAACTAGCCTTTGCTCTACAAGATGAAACAAACAGTGAGAAGGAGGTTGTTCTTATTCTACAAGATGATCAAGAAGAAGGGAGAGATGATGTACCTACTCCTTGTTGGACCCAAGACATGGTGCATTTCCTTCAAATAATCATGTGTCCTCATGGGATGAGTAAAGAAAAAGGAGACATTTTAGGTTACAGCCATCCCATATGTTCTTATTGATGGTGTCTTGTTTAAAAGAGACATCAATGACATTCTGTTGAGATGCATTGGGACAAATCAGGTGGAGAGAGTGCTACAAGAATTTCATGTTGAAGCAGCTGGAGGCCATTTTTCTCCAAGAGTGATAACACTCAAAATCATGAAAGCAGGATATTATTGGCCCAGAGTGTTTAGTGACTATTTCACATGGATCAAAAGGTGCAAGAGTTGTGCATTCTTCAAAGGCAAGGAAAAGCTAGCAGCACTTCCATTGCACCCAATCTCAGTCGACCAACCTTTCATGCAATGGGGATTGGAATTCATTGGAGTCATCAATCCAAACTCAAGCCAGGGTCACAAATGGATCCTAACAGCCACATATTACTTTACCAAATGGACCGAGGTAGTGGCACTCAAAGAGGTAGTGTTTCCTATATCACTTGAGTTTCCAACCTTGGAGCTTGTGGGGCAACTAGAAATGTATGAGTTTAGACCAATGGAGGCCGGTATGTGGAACCCATAGAATTAGAGGAAGATAGAGAGAATTCTCTTCAAGCATTGGAGAAGAATTGGGATTCAATCAAGAAATGTTTTGATAGGAAATAAAAAGTAAAGACTTTCCAGAAGGAGACCTGGTTTCAAGTGGGATGAAAATCAAGCAAAACTAGTGAGAAATTCTATGTTTGATGTCATATGGAGTGACCCCTATATGATAACAAGATGCAAAAGTAGCAATGCTTTCCAATCTATGTTGGAGGGTGAAGAGTTACAGATTCCAATAAATGGGATCTATCTTAAGCACTTATTCTTGAAAAGGAGTCTCACTCTATACATATTAGTTTAGTTTCTTTTTCCTCTAAGTGCTCTTTTACATTGTCTTGCTATAGTATAGGTTACTTTTCTCCTAAGTGCTTTTGCACGCTCTGCATGTTCCATTTGGAGCATGTATGATTTCATTTTTGTACATAGTCATGGTGTTGTTTTGTTGCTCTTATGCAGTTCATTTAGAGAGACAAACAAATCCCTGAAGTTGAAGCAATTTTCTACTCTCAGAAATCTTCATTTTGAGATTTTCTTATGAAATTTGAGGGCAGTAGCCGTGCTCTTGAACCGATGCAGAAATTAGTATCGATCGTTATTCTTGACTCCATGCCCAATAAATATGGCAAGGAAACTGATCTCTTCATCTAGTAGGTAGATGTCCCCATGAGTCACCAAATTTTTATCCATATTTCACTCCCAAGCTAAATATTAGATCAAATCATGACCCCACATAGAAGGAACCCAAGAAAACTCATTCAAATCTTGTAAATTGGCTGCAAGAAGAATCAACAATGGAGTGGTAGAGGCTAAGAGAGATCAAAGGATCTTGTACAAAGAGAAATGACTGCAATCAATGGCCATTTCTACATCTTAAATCCATTCTCCAAGTCACAAGTAGGTAGAACTATAAAATAGCAGGGTCCAACATTGAGGATCAATGCTACGAAAGATCCAGAAGCAAGAATAAGGAAGAATAGTAAAAATTTGAAGTCCTCGGCTCAAATGGTTCAAGAAAAGGTCAAAAATAACTAAGTATGAAGGAGGAAGTGGAAGAGGCCACATGTCCCAACAACGCTTCTCCCAGAGTGAATCCAAAAGGAGGAACTCAAACTTGCGCCAGCCCTCCACATAGAAATGGTCAAAAAGAGTCAAGAAGAGGGTAGAAAAGCTTCAAAATTGGCTAAGTTTAGAAGTGCAAGCGGAGAGTGCCAAGTGTCAGTGTGGTACATCTCCAAGAGTTGGTTCCAAGGAAAGACGAAATGAGCGCAAGCTCACCACATGTAGCCCAAAGTCCAAAAAGTAAGAGGGATCATTGAAAATCCCATAGAGCAATGGAGGTTGAAAATGTCAACTCAACACTCCTCTAAAGGTAACTTTGGGTTGGATTTTCAAGCAAGTGTGGTGCCTCCACATGTCCTAAAAGGAGGGCAGAGTTAGTTGAATAATCAATGCATAAGCCAAGTCGGTGAAGTTGCCAAGTGTCCTAAGGGCACCGTTGTTGCAAGGGTAAAATGGAGAAAAGGTTCCCGAGCAAGCGCTAGAGTGACATGTGTCCTAGGGGAAGGCGGGAGTCGGGAAAAGAGTTGATTCTTTTCCCCTTGTTATCTCAAACGGGTAAAAGTTATAAAAAGACCCACGATTCCGCCCAAGGAAAAGTCAACATTTAGACCCGAGTCAAAGCCAAGGTGGGGCGTCGGGGAGAAAAGTGAAAATTTTCCTTTCATTCAAAAGGCATAAAGGTAAAAATGGAAGCACATTTCCTAGCCAACCAAAAGGAGCCATGTGTCCAAAGCGAGTTTCGTGGCTACATGGAGTTTATTAAGTTTTGTGTTTGTTTCGTAAAAGGGTAGAAAGGTAAATTGCAGCCCGTGGACCCAAATTTTTGTTCCAATCTAGCTGCCACATGTCCCAATCAAAAGAGGGACCCATTTTCAAATTATTTCTCCTGCCCATTTGTACATAATCGATGCAAAACTTCAAAGGGGCATATCTTTTGACCCAGGGCTTGAAATATTGCAAATCTGACACCATTGGAAAGATCTCAATGTCATCTACACCATGGGAGTCTGAAACTTCAATTTTGAGAAGGTTAGGTGGGAGAAAAATGGTGGAACGTCTTTGAGCTTTCAATGTAGGATCATCAGTCTCAACAACCAGATCGATTCGATCTATTTCCACCATTTCCTCTTCCTTCAAGGCGCTAAACCAAATATCGATGCAAAAAAGATGGATTCGGGGGTAGATTTTAGCAGAATCATTAACAACGGTGGTTGAGCTTTGACCGTGTTTTCCCACTTCTCTCTCTCTCTCTTTTTCTTCTCTCTGATCGAATCTATAAATATGGGAGCATGATTCATTGTAAAGGGTTGGATATTCTTAGTTTTGTAGGCTCCCCCCTCCTTCTAGTAAAGGATTTATGGGGTTCAAGACTTCCATTGAAATTGTAATATGTTTCTACCTTTTGGCTATCTTGTAATGAACTGTATCAATTTATAGAGAAATAAAATACATTTGTGATCGATCGCAGATCCTTCTTGTTTCTCTTGCTTCTATTTGGTCTCTCATTACAGATCTAGCTACCTGTGCTTGTTTATCGTATGCATTTTATTGGTTTGTGTCGAAGGAAAACTAAGTGTTCATCATTCATTTGGTGCATCACCTGGTAGTTTAGTTATTTCTTATTTTTGTACTCTTTTATCCCTATCCCCTTGGAATGTTTTAGACTAGGTATATATATAGATCCTCTGCGAATCCTTATGTATGCACCTAAACAGAGGAATAAGGAACCAACCTTTAATCTTGAGAGATTTTCCAATTTACAAGGTCCCACATCTTAGGAAAAGTTCCATGTTATGAAATCACACCAAATGATTCTACGCTTTGAAAATCATATCTTTAGAAATCATATGGGGTGTTGTGATTTCACACTAACAAAACCCCGACCCGTAAACCCTAAACCTTAAACACTGAATCCTAAACCCTAAACCCTAAGCCTTGAACCCTACACCCTTATCCCTAAGCCCTAAAATATAAACCTAAACCCTAGACCCTAAGCAAGAAGCCCTAAAACCTAAACCATAAACCCTAAAACCTAAACCCTAAACCACGAGCCCTAAACCATAAACCCTAAACCTTAATCCCTAAACATTAAATCCTAAACCCTAAACCTTGAACCCTGAACCATAAACCCTAAAACCTGAACCGTAAACCATAAACCCTTATCCCTAAACACTAAATCCTTAACCCAAAACCCTAAACCCTAAACCCTAAATCCTTAACCTCAATCCGTAAACCCTAACCATAAACACTAAACCTTAAAACCTAAACCTAAAACCTAAATCCTAAACCATAACCTTGAACCTTGAACCCTAAACCCTAAACCTTAAACCCTGAACCATGAGCCCTAAACCCTAAACCCTAAACCCCAAACCATATTTCATCAATATTTCCTAGTCTTGTTCCTAGAACCATCATTGAGTCTGCTTATATAACTACGTTGTGTATGAGAGGTGGGATAAGTAACTAAGCGGATATGATATCTACCTTGTGCCTTGTAATGCATTTATTACACATCTCTTCCAAACTTGTTTCTCCCCACATATACTTGTGCTCTTGAATGTAAATTTATTCACACTCTGAAACAAATTTCACATTTCTCATATTTCCATGTATGGTATCATGCAAGCTAGAATGACCCATTGGAAGCTAGAAAAAATAACCATCACAACAAAAAAAAATCTTAAAGGAGACAAATGAAACATAGAGAATATATTAATGCGAGATGTTTGATCATAATTGAATTTATTATAGTATCCTCTCCTCTCGGAGAAAGATAAAGTTCAAGTGTTCTACTAGAATGGATAGTAAATTTGATAGAACTTCCTAAAGTGTTCAAAATAAGCATAGAAATAGGGAATGGCTAAGAACACTAAGGGGTTATCAATCGCCTAGTAAATCTTTCTTGTTTAGTTCTAAATGGGAGTTACCTAGCCTACGACTTAGTGACCTTCCATTCATTAATAATTCCTTATAAGATAAACCCATGGATGTTTTCAAAATCCCCTGAACAAAAAGATAGGGGTAGTCATCAATCCTAGTGAAGGGTGTGATGTGATTTCTAAGCAACTTGAAATTCATATAGATTTAGAGGTCATAACATGAATTTACAAATATCTCTATCATTATAAATGGAAGCCAAGTAACAATGTCTCCCTGTACATCCAAGGATTGAGGACTATTGGGGTCTTTGGAAGGATTGGACAGTCAGAATATGACATTTCCCTCCTTCAAAATATCAATAGATGAAAAACATCAAATTTTGATTACTCTCTTCGAATGTTACGCCTACAAATTCGATGAACCCTAAACTTTGTGACCTAAACCATTAACTCTCAACCATGAGACCTAAACCATAAACTATAAACCCTAAACCCTAAAACCAAAATAATAAATCCTAAACTCTAAAACTAAGTACTAAAGCCTAAAACCTAAAGCCCTAAACCCATAACCCTAAACCCTTGAACCTAGACCCTAACCACCGATCCCTAAGCCCTAAACCCAAAATAATAAATCCAGCCCCTAGCTCTAACCCCCAAACTCTAACCCCAACCTTAAACCAATAAACCATGAACCATAACCCTAAACCTAATCCATAAACCATAAAACTTAAGCCTGAACCCTAAACCCTAATCTATAAACCCTAAATCCTAAACCTTAAGCCACAGCCCTAAACCCTAAATCTAGAGCCTAATCTCTAACCCCTAAACCTTAAATAATCCTAAACTAAACCTTAGCGTCATAACTTTGAACCTAAACCTTAAACCTTAAACCATGCACCCTAAGCTCCCTAGCCTAAACTAGCCCTAAACCCTAAACCTTAAGGCCTAAATGTTAAATCCTAAAGGTCCCTAAACCCTAAAAACTAAATCATAAACCCTAAACCCTGACCCCTAAATCCTAAACTCTAAACCCCAAGCACTAAATCCTAAACCCTAAACCATAAGCCCTAATCCTTAATCCACTTGTTTTCCATATTTCACCCCGGGTAGAATACTAGATCGACCATGACCTCGTAGAGAAAGAACCTGAGAAATCACATCTAGATCCTACAAACATGTAGCAGAAAGACTCAGAAATGGAGTGGCGGAGGATGAGAGAGAAGAAATGACCCTATGTAAGAAGAAAATGACTCTGTCAAGTTGTTTCATGTCTTAAATCTATTTTTCAAGCTTCAGGAAGATTCAATAATGAAATTATAGGGTCATAGAAGAAGGAGCAGTGCTGTAGAGAGGCCAAGAGCAAGAAGGGAAAAAAATGGTGAAGACTCAAAGTTTTTGGGTTCGACATAGTTCGGGAAAGAGTCTAAAATTGACTAAGTATGAGAAGCAAGTGGAGAGAGCCACGTGTCCTAACGGAGATTCTCCAAAGATGAATCCAAAAAGATAGGCTCAAACAAGTGCCACATCTCCACGTGTCCTAGAGTGGAAATGAGACAGGGGGCAAATGGTCAAATAGAGTCAAAGGTGGACAGGGCGGGCCTCAAAATTGGCTAAGTATAATGTGCAAGCGGAGAGTGCCAAGTGTCACTCAGCGCATTTCCAAGAGTTGGTCCAAAGGTAGAGACCCAAATGAGTGCGAGCTCACCATGTAGCCCAGAGTCCAAAAAGATAAGAGGGCCGTTGAAAAGTCCACAAACCTACGGAGGCTGCCAAGTGTCAACTCGATGCTCCTCCAAAGGCAAATTTTGAATAGGGTTTCCAAACAAGCACTGTGCCACCACGTGTCCCAGGTCAAAGCGGGCCATCGGGTGAAAAGTTAGTTGTTTACCCTTACCCCCAAAAAGAGGTGTCTAAGTTGTAAATGGGTTTCACTTAAAGAGAAAAATTTTAAATGAGTTTGAGCCACGTGTCAAACCAAAGCGGGAGTCTTTGAGGAAAAGGTGAAACTTTTTTTCTTTTGACAAAAGGTAAAAGGGAAAAATTGAAGCGCATCTCCCCAACCAACCAAAGGGTGCCACATGTCCCATATTAAAAGTTGTAAAATGGGTTTATAACTCCGCTCAAAAGGGAAAAAGTCAGCATTTGAGCTTGAGCCAAACCGGCGGAGCATCGGAGAAAAAAGTAAAAAATTACCTTTCTTCTAAAAGGAATAAAATCAAAATATAATTCTTGGCCAACCAAAAATATAATGCAGGGATGTGGGCCTTTAGAGGAAAATGAGGTTTTTTGACCTTTTGTTTAAAAGAGTAGAATGAAAAAAAGGGACCCATTTTTTTGAAACTATTTTCCCCCATTTGTATGGACCCGATGTAAACTTTGAAGGGGCATATCTTTCACTCAAGGCTCAAAATATTGCAAATATGACATTGTTGGAAAGATCTCGACCTCATCTACACCATGGAGGTCTGAAACTTTAATTTTTGGGAGGTTAGGTGGGAGAAAAATGGAGAAATAACTTTGGGCCTTCAATGCAGGATCTCTTTCTTCCAACTACTAGATCGGATTCGATCTTGCTCCATTCCTCCTCCTCTTTCAAGGTGCCAAATCATGGTTTGATGCAGTAAAGAAAAATTTGAGACAGATTTCATGGGAGTCATTAAATAGTGGTGGTTGAGCTTGGAGTTGTTTTTCCCACTTCTCTCTCTTTCTCTCATCTGTATCTGATCTATAAATATAGGCTCGGGACTCATTGTAAAGGGTTGGACATTCTTTGTTTTGCAGGCTCCCTTTTCTTATGGCAAAGAAACTCGTGGAGTTTCAGACCTTCCATTAAAACTGCAATACACTTTCTCACCTCTTGGCCGTTTATTAATGTATTGTATCAATCTATAGAGCAATAAAACATGTATGATCGATTTTAGATCCTCTCTTGTCTCTTTTTTTCATTTGATCTTTCATTATAAATCTGGTTATTTGTGCTTAGTTATTATATGCATTTGGTTGGTTTGTGTCTATTGGAAAAACAAGTGTCATCATTCCTTTGGTGTATCACCTTATAGATTAGCTTTGTTTGATTTTCTAATTCCTTTTATCCATGTCTCCTTGGTAAAGTGTAGATTACATTTAGGAACAAATCCTCTGCAAATTCCTTACGTATGCACCTAAACAGAGGAATAGGAACCAAACTTAAATATGGAGTTTTTACCACTTTTGCAAGGTCCCACACCTTGGGGAAAGTTCAATGTTATGCAATCACACCAAATGATCCTACCTTAGAAAAGAAGACCTATAGAACTCATTTGGGGGTGTTGTGATTTTACACTAATAGTTTTGGCATGCCCGATGGGACAGAGAAGTCTCCATCTTATTACAGTAAGAATTGATGTACACTTTCTATGATTCTAGGCTTTTAAGAAGTCTTAAAATTATACATCTGGCGACTCCAAAAGAAACAAGTCCACTAGTTTCAGCAGTCCAAGAAAGTTCATGAGAAGAATACAAACATGGTCAAGAACCAGAGAAGAGGGATTATTTTTCTATCTAGACTTGTCCCCAGATAGAGGGAGGGAAAGAAGAAGAACCCAGAGGTCTCTATCTCCACCAAATAGAGCCTTATCAACACCTCCTTCCAAAGGTCATTCTCTCAATCAAGAGGGGTGCTTAGGCCGATCAAGATGGCTTAGCCAAATCCTTATGTCAACTTCACTGGCAGCAGCCCACTCACCTTGAATGCACAATATTCAATCCCGATAGCATCGTTAAAGAGCATCCCGTATTTCACTGGGGAAAACCAAACTTCTCCTGGTGATCATGTCCAAGATAATGCAAATGTCTGCACAATCCAAAAATCCATGAGATGGACATTACAGTCAAGTTGCTCACCTCTTCACTCAAAGGGAAAGATTCACAATGGTTCAGAAGCCTTGAGGCAGGCTCTATCCAAAATTGGAACTAGTTGTGCACAGCTCTCCACAACTAGTTTGGAGAGAAGGGTGATAAATTATCTTTGCTGGAGCAAACTAACAATAATCAAGAGAGCCCCGAATGAGTAACTAACAGACTTTAACCTCATATTTTAGGGACCTTGGGATAGGATTCCAACAGCAATAAATCCCACTAACAAAGGTGCCTTCTTATACTTTCTTAGGGCTTTAAATTCTGATATTTCTTTGATGATTCAGTCAATGGGGGTACAACCTTACCTGTAGCCTATAGCCTTTCCATAGGGGCTGAGAACCATTTGATTCAGGCTGGAAAAATCACTCCTAGGCCATCCATGCCTCTATACCCCGAGTTAGGAAGCCCAGATACTAGCCAAATGCCCACATTAGCCCTTGTACCTACTCCTAGGAGTCAAAGCTCAGCTGAAGCCTCCACCTCATCATCTAATACCTCAAAAGAACTTTAGGAAGTCATGAAACAACTTCAAAACCTAGGGAATGAGTTGGTGACCATCAAAAGATAAGCAAGCCCAGAGCTCTAGGCCATATCAGCCTCAGACTCAATATCAGGCTAGACCTCAATATCAACAAAATAGACCACCATCTCAGACTATAAATCAGAGTCAAAACCAAGGACAACCTCAAGCTGCTAGACCTTTCAGGTCTTATGATCCAAATACAACCTCAACATCAAGGGCATTGGTTCCAACACAAAACAACATGGCACAAGAATATGATTGGTGCTTTCCATGTAATCAGCCACATAACCAATCAATGTGTTTTAATGGAGCACTAACTCAGGATTTGATGGTGTAAACTAGTATGGTGTCCATAAGAACCTAGCTAAGAAGGAGATCAAGCAACAAGGAGCTCAACAAGAGACATCTCTAGGTGAGACTATGCTTGTCAATTGGCAAGCTGAGGACTTATGTGGGATGAACCAGCCTTTCTCAAAGTGTAGCTACCAATACATGGTCTAAAAGGAGAAACATTGGAGAAGGCCAACCACTAAACTCAGGTAACCCTCAACCTTCCATCACTCCACAAGGTTTTGGTGCTCCAAATGTAACTCCCAATATGCAGAGCCAATCCAAGCCACCTCCCAAATCCACTCAGCACCGGTTGTGTCAACCCATGTGTAAGAAAATAATGTACCAGGAAGGGGCAGCAAAAGGATAGCTCATTCAATATCATTGAGCAGATGAAGAGGACAAGTGTGAACATTTCACTATGGGAGTCACTGGCCATTCCAGTAGAGGATCTATTTAAACTGCCATACAAAATTGGTCAAGCTCAAATCAACCCCCTAATCAACAAGAGAGGGTGCTTACCAATTCAGCTCAACCTGGGAGGAACCATGGAGAACAACAAGGTAAGAACCTGAGACCTCCCCCTTTCTATGTTTCATTGATTATTGGGGACAAGTTGGTGCATAATTGTATGATTGATTCTAGGGCAAGTAGTTCTGTAATGCCCAAGAAAATAGTTGATCAACTAGGTCTCCAATATGAATTCATCTCTAGGGGAGTAGTACAATTAGATGGGACAATAGTGACAACTATTGGAATCATCAAAGATCTGAGCCTCACCCTACATGCCTGCCCCAATGTGACTATATTGTAGAATGTGTCAGTCATAGACTTGCCACCACATTTTGCTTTGTGTTTGTCTAGGGACTTCACTGCCAAAATTAGAGGCTATTTGTCTACTGATTGGTCACATATGCTCTTTAGAACAAGGTATGGGGTGAAAGGCCACAATCAGATCTGAGCCCATTGCTGATTACCATATTGAATCTTATGTGCCTAGCCCAATCAATGCCAACTACTCAGCTTTTGATCAAGAAGACCTCCTAAACACTTGTGAAGCAGATACCAAGGTGGGATGCATCCTAGACTTGACTCTAGATGAATGGGCCAACAAAAGACATGCTTTTGACCCTTATAAGGAGATGGAAGAATCTGAGCTAGGTGTCTACTGTCTACATGAAGAGAATCATCCTCTTCCTGCCCTAATTAAGCCAGAACATAAAGATGACAATGAGGTATGGAAATTATTCTTTGATGGCTCAAGGAGTAGACAAGGAGCTGGAGGAGGAGCTATGATTGTGTCCCCCAAAGGTATGAAATATTATTCAACTTTCAGATTTTAGTTTTCCTACTCAAATAACACTTTGCTTGAATATGAGGCTTTAGTCCATGGTCTTCATTGGGCAAGGAAGCTAGGAATCAAGAACTTGCAAGTGTTTGGTGACAGTGAATTAGTTGCCAATCAAGTCAGAGGACTTAATGTTGTCAAGAATGACCTACTCAAGAACTATAAGAGTAGGGTATGGGATCTCATGGAGGATTTCAAAGCCTTCAACATTGTGTCCATTCCTAAGAAGGAGAATGAAGCTGCTGATAGACTTGTAGTAGTTGGAGCAATGTTTGATGTGGTGGACAACATCAAGAGAGACAAAGAACAACCACATATCCATGTGGTTGTGAGACTAATAGTGCCAAATAACAACATATGCTAGAGTGTTTGAGAATGATCAGTAGATCATTAATTTTCTGCAAGAAGAAGCTGAATTCTCAGCTAATAATCAAAGTAGATTAGAACAACAATATGGGAATCAAATAGTACAGCTACATACAAACAAGCTTCCCAAAGGCTTAGTGACATTGGATTCCATATTCAATCCTAATGATTAGTTTAGAAAAGAGAAGGCTAACATACAGATCAGAGGAGAAGATTTAGAGTCAATCCCAGTTGGAGAAGGCAAAACACTTCAAATTGGCAAAGTGGCCACCGAGCAAGAAAGGTATGAATTCATACAACTTTTCCAAGAATTTCTAGATGTATTTTCTTGGAGTTATGAAGACCTGAGAGGGTTCAATCCAAAGCTAGCACAACACACAATTGAACTAGATCCAGCTACTAAGCCCATCAGGAAAAAGTAGAGACCAGTCAATCCACATATTGAGCCTCTGATGAAGAAAGAGTCTGAACAAGTTGATAGAGGCAAGTATAATATTTCCAATCAAACATTCAAGTTGGGTTGCTAATCTGGTCCCAGTCAGGAAAAAGAATGGAGAAATTAGATTGTGTGTAGACTTTCAGATTTGAATAGAGCTTCTCTCAAAGATCATTACCCACTCCCTTCAATGGAGTAGATCTTGCAAGTGGTGTCTGGATCAGAGAGATTCTCTCTCTTAGATGGCTACTCAGGATACAATCAGATCATGGTGAAAGAAGATGATCAGTTCAAAACTACTTTCACCACCAAATGGGGCACCTATGCCTACAGAAAAATGCCATTTGGATTGTCTAATGTTGGTGCCACTTTTCAAAGGGCCATGGATATGGCATTCAAAGGGATAATCAACAAAATAGTGTTGATCTATCTAGATGACATTCATTGTGTTCTCCAAAAATGCACAGACCACCTTTTTCACCTAAGGCAAGTGTTTCAAAGATGCAGGAGATTTGGGGTATCATTGAACCCTAAAAAATGCATATTCTTGGCCCATGAGGGAAGGATTTTAGGCCATATTGTGTCTAAGAAGGTCTGGAAATTGACCCAGAGAGAGTTGAAGCAATAAGAGCATTTCCATTGCCAAGTCACAAGAAATATCTTCAAATCTTCTTAGGGAAGATCAAATTTGTTCAAGGTTTGTCCCAAACTTTATTGCCCTTGTTAAGCCAATAACATTGATGTTGAAGAAGAGCTTAGACATTCAGATGGATAGCTGAAGGAAGGAAAGCTTTGAGGCCATCAAAGAAGCTATATCACAAGCCCCAACTCTTGTGAATCCATATTTCTCCAAAGATTTCATACTATATGCCTTTGGTGGCAGTGACACTATTTTGCAATCTTAGTTCAACAGAACAAAGAAGAAACATAAACAACCAATTGCCTTTTTTAGTCAAGGTCTAGAAGACTATGAAGTAAGATATTCCTTCATTGAAAAGCAAGTCTTGGCAGTGATCAGAGGACTAAAAAATTTCAAGCATCTAGTTTCGAACAATAAGATCCAATTGTTAGTCTCCCATGTAGGAGTTAAAGATTTCCTTCTTAGTAAGGATCTGAATGAAAACAAGTAGGATGGATCACTCATGTGTCATGGAGTATGACATTGAGATCAAGGTCACTAATTGGTCCGTGGTAAGGGGTTGTGTGAACAACTAGCCTCAGGTCAGCAAGAAGAAGCAAACAGTGAAAAAGAGGCTATTTTTGTTCTACAGAATAGTCAAGAAGAAGAAGATGTTGATGTACCTGCTCCTTGTTGGACTCAAGACATGGTGCACTTCCTTCAAATGGGCATGTGTCCTCATGGGATGAGTAAAGCAAAAATAAGGCATTTCAGACTCCAGGCCATCCCATATGTTTTCATTGATGGTGTCTTGTTTAAAAGGGACATCAATGGTGTTCTGCTAAGATGCATTGGGACAAATCAGATCGAAAGAGTGTTACAAGAATTCCATGTTGGGGCAGTTGGAGGTCATTTTGCTCCAAGGGTGACAACACTCAAAATCATGAAAGTAGGATATTATTGGCCCAGAGTGTTTAGTGACTGCTATGCATGGATTAAAAGGTGCAAGAATTGTGCATTCTTCAAAGGCAAAGAAAAGATAACAACACTTCCATTGCACCCAATCTCAGTTGACCAACATTTTATGAAATGGGGATTTGACTTCATTGGAGTCATCAATCCAAATTCAAGCTAAGGTCAAAAATGGATTCTAAGAGCAAAAATTACTTCACCAAGTGGACCGAGGCGGTGGCACTCAAGGAAGCTAATGAATCTAGTATACTAGATTTCTATGAAGGGATAGTGACCAAGTTTGGAGTGCCAACTACCATTATATCAGACAATGCATTGGCATTCATAGGTTCCAAGGTCACAGAGTGGGCTATCAAGAATGAGATTTACTTAAGCACTTCATCAAACTATTACCCTCAAGGTAATGGTCAAGCTGAGTCCACAAACAAGAACCTGTTAAGGATCATCAGAAGAACTCTTGATGAAAACTAGAGGACCTGGCACACAAAGCTCAAATCAGCCTTATGGGCTGATAGGACAACGCCCAAAAGATCTACAGTAGCTCCCCATTCAAGATTTTCTATGGGAAAGAGGCAGTGTTTCCTATATCACTAGAGTTACAACATTAGAACTCATGAAACAGCTGGAGATGTCTTAATTTGAACCAATGGAGGCTAGATATGTAGAGCTGATGGAATTTGAAACCAGAGGGCACATGAACTCAAACAATGGAGAAAGATTAGGCCTCAATTAAAAGATGATTTGACAAGAAGGCTAAACAAGGACCTTTCAAGGATACCTAATGTTGAAATGGGATGCAGATTGAGCAAAACCAGGAAGACACTCCAAGTTTGATGCCATTTGGAGTGGCCCTTACATGGTCATAAAATGTAAAAGTAGCAATGCTTTCCAATTATCTACATTGGATGGTGAGGAGTTGTAGATTCCAGTGAATGGAATCTATCTTAAACACTTCTACTAGAAGGAATTTTCTCACCTTGTACATATTAGCTTAGTTTCTTTTCCTCTAAGTGCTTGTGCACATTGTCTTGCTATAGTTTAGGTTGCTTTTCTCCTAAGTGATTTGCACACTCTGCATGTTCTACTTGGAACATGTATGATTTCAATTTTGTATATAGTTGTGGTGTTGTTTTGTTGCTCTTATGCAGTCCATTCAAAGAGACAGATGAAGCCCTCAGGTCAAAACAATTTTCTACTCTCAGAAACCTTCATTTCAAGATTTCTTATGAAAATTGAGAGTTCAAATAGTCAGGCTCGTGAATCAGAGGTAGAATCAACATCAGACTGATGTTCTCAAATCCATGCCCAACAAATGCAAAAATGCCACTAATCATTCATCTAGCAGGCAGATACCCATATGAGTCACCAAATTGTTATCCATATTTCACCCCACGGGAAGAATATTGGATCGACCACAACCCCGTAGAGAAAGAACCTGAGAAATCACATCTAGACCCTATAAACAGTAGTAGCAAAAAGACTTAGAAATGGAGTGGCGGAGGTTGAGAGAGAAGAAATGACCCTATGCAAGAAGAAAATGACTTTTTAAAGCCATTTTCATGTCTTAAATCTATTTTGTAAGCTTTAAAAAGACTCAACAATGAAATTATAGGGTCAGAGAAGGAGCAGTGCCGCAGAGAGGCCAAGAGCAAGAAGGGAAAAAATGGCAAAGATTTAAAGTTTTGGGCTCGAAATAGTTCAGGAAAGAGTCCAAAATTGACTAAGTATGGAGAAGCAAGTGGAGAGAGCCACGTGTCCTAACAACGCTTCTCTAAAGATGAATCCAAAAAGAGAGGCTCAAACAAGCGCCACATCTCCATGTGTCCTCGGGACTATAATGGAGGTGGGGTCAAATGGTCAAACAGAGTCAAAGGCGAGATAGGGCAGGCCTCAAAATTAGCTAAGTATAAATGTGTAATTAGAGAGTGCCAAGTGTCAACTTGGCACATTGGAGACCCGGTCCAAAGGCGGAGACCCAAATGAGCGCGAGCTCGCCACGTAGCCCAGAGTCCAAAAGATAAGAGGGGCCGTTGAAAAGCCCAAAAACCTATGGAGGCTACCAAGTGTCAACTCAATGCTCCTCTAAAGGAAAAATGGTGCCACCACGTGTCCTAGTGTCAAAGTCGGCCGTCAAAGGGGAAAGTTTTTTTCCCCTTACCCCAAAAAGTTGTAAAAGTTACAAAATGGGCTGCGACTTCGCCAAAGAGAAAAATTCAGCATTTGAATCCGAGTCAAACCAAAGTGGGGAGTCAAAGGAAAAGGTGAAAATTTTCCTTTTGACAAAAGGCACAAAGGGAAAAATTGAAGCACATCTCCCCACCAACCAAAGGGTGCCATGGAGGGAAAATGTCCCATATTAAAAGTTGTGAAATGGGTTTACAATGCCACTCAAAAGGGAAAAAGTCAATGTTTGAGCCCGTGTCAAACCGAAAGGAGCATTAGAGAAAAAGTAAAAATTCCTTTCTTCTAAAAGGCATAAAATCAAAATATAACCCATGGCCCCATTAAAAAGCTAATGCGGGGATATGGGCCTTTGGAGGAAAATGAGGTTTTTTGACCTTTTGTTTAAAAGTGTAAAATGAAACAGAAAAGGGACCCATTTTTTTGAACTGTTTTCCTGCCCATTTGTACGAACCTAATGTAAACTTCGAAGAGGCATATCTTTCGACTCAGGGCTCAAAATATTGCAAATCTACAACCGTTGGAAAGATATCTACCTCGCTTCACACCATGAAGGTCTGAAACTTTAATTTTTGGGAGGTTAGGTGGGAGAAAAATGAAGAAAAACTTCAGGCCTTCAATGCAAGATCTCTTTCTTCCAACTACCAGATCGGATTCGATCTACTCCGCCATTTCCTCCTCTTTCAAGGTGTCGAATCATGGTTTGATGCAATCAAGAAAATTTGAGACATATTTCATGGGAGTCATTAAATGATGGAGGTTGAGGTTGGAGCTATTTTTACCACTTCTCTCTCTTTCTCTCATCTATATCTGATCTATAAATACAGGCTTGGGACTCATTGTAAAGGGTTGACATTCTTTGTTTTGTAGAAGCCCTTTTTCTTACGGAAAAGAAACTCGAGGAGTTTTAGACCTTCCATTAAAACTATAATACGTTTCTCACCTCTTGGTCATTTATTAATGTATTGTATCAATCTACAAAGCAATAAAACATGTATGTGATCGATTTTAGATCCTCTCTTGTCTCTTTTTCTTTCATCTAATCTTTCATTATAAATCTTTATCTCGTGCATTGCTTATTATTGTATGCATTTGGTTTGTTTGTGATTGGAAAAATAAATGTTCATCATTCCTTTGTGTATCACCTTGTAAAGTTAGTTTGATTTTCTGTATTCCTTCTATCCCTATCTCCTTCGAAAGTGTAGATTAGATTTAGAACAAATCCTCTACAAATTCCTTACGTATGCACCTAAACAAAGGAATAGGAACTAGCCTTAAATATGGAGAGCTTTACCCACTTTTGTAAGGTCCCACACCTTGGGAAAGTTCAATGTTATGCAATCACACCAAATGACCCCCAACTTAGAAAAATAGACCTATAGAACTCATTTGGGGGTGTTGTGATTTTACACTAACAACACTAAACCCTAAACCCCGAACTTTACAACCTAAATACTTAACCCTAAAACCTAAAACATAAACCTCGAGCCTTAAACCCTAACTTTGACCTTTAAACCTTAAACCCTAACTCCTAAACCCTAAATCCTCAACCCTAAATCTTAAACCCTTAGCCATAAACCCTAAACCCTATACCATAAACCCTAAGCCCTAAACCCTAAACTCTAAGCCCTAAATCCACAACCCTAAACCCTAAACCCTAACCCCTAAACCCTAAACCTTGAGCCTTAAACCCTAAACCCTAAGCCCTAAACCCTAAACCTAATCCATAAGCCCTAAGAAAAAAACCCTAAACCTTGAACCCTTAAACATAAACCCTAAACCCTAAAAACTAAACCATGAGCCCTAAATCTTGAACCCTCAAGTCTCAACCCTAAACCCTAAACCCTTAACCCTAACCCTTTGCCCTAAACCTTAAACCCTGATGTTTAAAAATACCCTAAACCCTAAACCCAAATCCTCAACCCTAAACCTTAAACCCTAACTCATAAACCCCAAACCCTAAACCCTAAATCCTCAACCCTAAACCTAAAAATTGAACCCCGAACCCTAAACCCTAAACCCTCAAATCTCAACCCTAAACCCTAACCCTCAACCCTTATCCCTAAACCCTATACCTCAACCTTGAGCCATAAACCCTAAACCCTCAACCTCGACCCCTAAACCCTAAACCCTAAATCCTTAACCCTAACCAAAAACCCAAAATCTAAACCATAAACCCTAAACCATGAACCCTAAGCCATGAGCCCTAAACCCTAAACCCTAAAATCTGAACTATGAGCCTTAAACATTAAACCTTAAACCCTAAACTCTAAACCTTGAGTCATAAACCCTTAGCCCTAAACTCTAAACACTAAATCATAAACCCTCACCCAAAGGAAAGGCCTAAAAGATCATTCTGTGTTTCAACGATCGACTCATTTAGTTTTTATGAGAGACTACTTCCTTTGAAGGCCTAAAAAGTCATTTTTGGCCATTTTGATTAATTAAACACCCTTCGAACAAGCTAAAATGACCTAGTCATGTCACCGAGTTATCAAAGACCATTATTTGCGGGATAATTTTAGTGGCGAATATTCATAATATGGCGAATATTCCATTTTTGAAAATTTTGAAAAGGCGAATTTTTGGCACGACGGCCGCTGACTCCGCTAAAAATTACACTTTAATTTTTAGGGGTCGGCTTCGCCTACCCTTGAAAAATATCCCCTATATAAACCTAGATTATTCGCCAGGTAGAACACTTCTACTTCACATTTTTCAACAATATGATATATCCCGTATTATAGAGGTGCGACAAGGGGGTAAGTTATTGATGCGCGACAAGGAGGGTTTGCCACGAGGAGATCCAGAGATATTGATGCATAGTAGATTTATGACAAATTTTGTTGACGAGTGACATGGAGTTTTTTCGATGAGCAAGAAGAGGCGGAGGTTAAACACTAAATTATTTGCTTTGTCGCGCGCGCCAAAAACCCTATTGACGTCGTCACTAAGGCCTATTGACTCGTCAACACTAAGGCCTTTATTGACGCACGTCACAGCCTTAGTGACGCGTCAATAGGCCTTAGTGACACGCGTCAATAGGCCTTACCCAACACATATTGACGCAAGGACACACGAAAAAGAGTTTGTTGATGCGCGACACGGAGATTTTTGATGAGAAGCGGAGGTCGGAGGCTGCGTGTGCGTTTTGCTCAGCGTGCGCGTGGCGCAGCGTCAATAGACCTATTTACAAAGTTTTCGGTGGAGAATAGACCTACTTCCGTCACTAAGGTCTATTGACGCGTCAGGACGCAAAAATCTCCCGTTTCTGCCTTCCTGTCATTTTGATAATCGGCGAAATTTTTGATATCACCCCAAAAATTCACCTTCCCGTGAAACCGCTCCGGGATATTCGCTAGTATTCTCCACCTCCGATTTCCAGGAGGTCTCTTAAAATGAACCATTATTTGTGAAGTATTAAGGCATCGTTTGTCTCCATAATAGACATATGAGAAAAAGCATGTATGAGAATCATGAATTTGATTCCATGATAGGATGCTTTTAGAGCTAGGAAAGGTGAGGGGATGATCTTTATATGGAGCGCCATTTTTTTAAGAATGATCAATCATTTGAGTTCAATTGATGTAATTCACTTGGTACTATTCGTAAACTCATTTAACACCTAGCAGTGTTATCAAACCTTAAGGAGGAGGCACATTACAATCACCTCATTTTGGCCATAGACAATAATCCCATTCAGGAACAATCCTCTATCTACAAAGTGAGGATCTATTTTTAGTAAGAAGTAGACAAACATCATAGAGTTAATTCATGGTCACTAAAGTGAATTATGGACCAAATTTAAAAATTAGTACCAATTCAAGCAATGTTAGGGCCAAAATCCATTTTAGAAGGTCAAAAAACCTAAAAAATGACTATATGCTTTCCCAAAACAAAGATCGACTACAATATATATGTCCCTAAAGTTTTAGGTCGTTTCTGAAATCCTAAAAATGAGTAAGTATTGACCAAATTAGATTTTCAAAAACTATCTTCTAGATTATAACTGTTGGAGCTATAAGACCACTTCCATAAGGTGCAGAGTGACCCTAATTTCTTGAAACATTTATTTTTGTAAGTATAAACCACCAAAACATATATGCATGGTCCATACTACACAAAACACGTATGTATATCATGCGTGCGTGTTATGGGTTCGGTGATTCCCGAGCCAAACAAATTAAAATGTGTGCGCGTTTTGATTTTTCATATTCTTGTCCACTTTTTAGCCCCCAACTTCGTGCACTTACCCTTCCAGCTTGAATTTGTGTATAGGGATGATTAGACACTAGTGGCTAAGAATTCTTCCTCAAAGACAATTTTGGCCTCAAAGACTTGGTCACATTAGTTTCAAATATCTTGAAATAATTTTTGGTACAATATGGTAAAGGCTTTCCATCTCTCTAGAAGGATAAGGATAAGTTTCATCATTGCTAGTAGGTAAACAACAAAGAGCGTTATTCCAAAAAAGTACTTATCGAGCTCTAGGAAAGATTGATTTGGTTCATATTGATCTTTGTGGTCCAATACAACCTAGTCATTCTAAATTTCAGTATTTCATTTTATGTGTTGATGACTATTCAAGAAAAATGTGGATATTTGTTATTCGTAAGAAAATGAAGTTTTGAGAAATTCAAATTGTTTAAAGTGCTTATAGAAAATGAGATTAGTCATCATATTAAATCTCTCTTCTCGATCAAGGGGGAATTCACTGTAATGAGTTCAAATCCTACCTTCAAGATTATGGGATTCATTGACAAATACCTCCACACACACCGCAACAAAATGGTGTTTTTGAGAGAAGGAACCATACTATCATGGAGATGGTGTGTTGCATGATCGATGATTCTGACTAGTGAGGAAATTTTGGGTAGAAGTAGCGAAGACAACATTATATTTGCTAAACAGAGTGCCCATAGTTGCTCTTGATGGAGTAACTCCACATGAAGCATGGTAGAAGTGAAGCCATCCGTTTCACCTCGGAGTATTTAGGTGCAAAGACAACATGTGCATACCCAAGTAGAATAGAACAAAGTTTGATATGACATATCAAAAACTCATCTTCATTGGCTATAATAAAGAGGATCTTGGCTACAGTTGATGGGATTCAAGACTAGAAAATTCTACACAAATAGAGATGTTGAATTTTTTTAGAAGAAAGAAGTTGAGACTCCTCCTCCAGACTCACCTAATGTGGATATTTCACCTGTTGTCAAAAAAATTTGATGTTCCTGTTGATGATGACAGTGATGATGGGGATGATGGTGATTATCAAATAGTAGAATGAACCATGAGAGCAAAGACAACATATGCCAAAGTGGTCTACTAATAAGATTTGAGATGTAAAATTGGATGCTCCACTAGATACATCACACCACCTGACATTAGAGTAGGTATTTACCTTATCTCATGTTCATCTAGGTACTTTATTTACCTTTATTGTATTTATCCTCACCCACTTATGTGTGTGGATATTTCTTTTATCTTATTTAGATATTAGGAGATATTATCTAGTTGTTAGGTATAGTTCTTTCCTTGATCTATGGCATTAACTAGTTCTTTCCTTGATCTATGGTATTGACTAGATCCTCAATGTCTAGTTCTCTCCTAAATCTATGGTCTTTACTAGTTCTTTGATGACTAGTTATTTCCTTGATTTATGGCTTGATCTACGACCTTGAACTTAGATTGTTATTCCTTGTCTATTTAAGAGTATTCTCAATGTATTACATTGAGTTCCAAATAATATATGATATTGTTTCTCATTTGTTTGCAAAGGTTTTATGTAAAGTTATTCTAGCGAATTAATTTCATCTTATAGATCATGGTGTTTGATTAGCATCTGTGTTCTGGCGTGGTACAATTTGGTTATCGTTCCTTTCATGGACCATGAAATCGTAGTAAAACATGAGAAGAACTAAACATTGCTTTGATGAGTAGAGTTGTTAAATCTTTTGAACCCTCTATTGTCTAACAATCCCTACAGATCCACAATATTGGAAAGATTCCATGGATATTAGTTAGTGATGAGAAACAACACCAGAAGCTTTTCGATCTTCCACTAGGGATGAAACCCATTGGTTGCAGATGGATATTAAAAAAAATATAAATCATATGGGACCATAGAGAACTATAAAGAAAGATTGGTAGCAAAGGTGTATGCACAAAATTAAGGCATAGAATATGATGAGACATTTGCTCCCATAACTAAGATCAAAATAATTAGGATAATATTTTCTCTAGCTTCTCAGTTTGGTTGGAAATTCCATCAAATGGACGTGAAAAGTGCCTTTCTGAATGGAGATATACAAGAAGAATTATACATGAGTCAAACTGAGGGATTTTTCATACTTGGTGAAGAGTGAAAGGTATGAAGACTTAGGAAATATCAATATGGCCTTAAACATGCACCCTGGGCTTGATACATCAAAATTGATGAGAATCTCGTTCAACATGGATTTGTCAAAATTCATATGATCCCAATCTCTATGTCAAAAGGAAAGGAGGAGAGGTTGTGATAGTTGTTTTATATGTCAACAAACTAGTTATCACCGGCATATAGTGAAGATGATTGATGCTACAAAGAAATATCTTAATCTATTGTTTGACATGTAAAATCTCAGGCTCATGTACTATTGTCTTGGATTGAAATAATGATAGAAGGAGAATCACCTATTTGTTTCTCGGTTGAAGTATACCAAGACAACACTTGATAAATTGAGGATGATGGATTTCACACTAATTGCTGCACCTATGGAGATGATACATCGCAACTATCTTGGTTAGATCCATCTCCTATGGTAAATGTAACTCTCTATTAATAGTTGATTAAGACACTCATTTACCTAACATATATTAGACCAAATATCAACTTAGCGGTGAGCTATCTTTTAGGTTCATACAAAAACCTAGAATTTTTCTTTTGAAGCATCAAGGTGAATCTTGATATATCTCAAGGGTACAATGGATCTTGGTCTAGAGTAAAAGAAGAATGATAACTTATTTTTGACCGTATGTTTGGATTCGGATCATGCATGTAACATTAATGATAGAAAATCCACTTCTGGTTTGTATTCTTTTTTATATTTGGACCGATAACATGGGGAATCAAGAAACAAAATTTGTTTCTCACTCTTCTATGAAGCTTGAATATTTTTCTGCAGGTGGAGTCTGTCTCGAGAAGTGATATGACTATGTCGCATAATGGAAGGACTTGGAGTACCACAGAAAACACAATATCATGTATCTAGATAATGAAGGTGTTATCAAACTTGTTTTCAATCCAATATTTCATGAAAGATATAAGCACATCGAGGTATTGCTACATAATTCACCGCTTAGGTGAAATTGGAAAAAAGACCCCACCGATAGTACTTAGAGGGATCAACTCGGACATGGGAGCTCATGTTTTGGCCTCAATCTAAGTAAGTTAGTGAAGCTAGATGAGCACATTGCAAAGGAGCTCAAGAGTTCAAGATGGTTTGGGGAATGAAGGAATTCTAAAGTTTGAAATTCAGACTTCGGAGGTAGGGTGAAGTGAAATTAGGGACTAGGTGGAAAGAAGCGTAGGAAAGGGAGTCAAAAGTTTGAAACTTGAAATCCAAAATTTAGAATTTGGGGTTTTGGAGTTTTAGACATTTCACGAGCTCGTAGTGAACACTACCATGTGGGAAAAGATAAATGTCTCAAACTTGAAGTATCAAAACCACGAAGTCATGAAACCCCAAAGTCTTGAAACCCCAAAACCTATGATCTCGAAATCTCAAAAAGTCCCAAACCCCAAACCCAAAGTCTTGAACCCCCAAAAAGAAAAAGGTTCGAGACCCGAACTCCGAATTTCAGACTTCAGAGTTTCATAATTTCGAACTTTTGGCTCAAATGATGAACATTACCACCGACATGATTTGAGAGTGTGAACTCCAAAGTTTGAATTTCATACTTCGAGAGGTTCAACATTTCGACTTCGAGGTTCGACATTTTAGAAATCACGAACAACTTGAGTAATGAATAGTAACCCAAACTTTGAAATCAAAATGCTGAAGTTTTGAATCCCGAAAGTCCAAAATTTTGGATTTCTAAGGTCAAGATGCATTGTCGTAGTTCAAAAAGGGTAGATTAACCATTGACATTTATTACAGTATGGCACCTTCATCTTCAAATGGCCACAAATTTTGACTGGGAGCTTAGATTTGCATAAAATCGACCTTTTGAAAATCTCTCAATGTTATCTACATAACTACAACTGGTTTTCTTAATTTTAGTAAGGATGAGTATTTAAAATTGAGGAAATACAGTCCTCCATTTTAGAGGGTGTTTCTAAATTTCTCACCTACTCAAATGATGAAGGTATGGGATTCCTTTCTTCCCCAACAAGGAAATGTACATGGAGGCATGAGTTCTGTAGTGGTACCCATAATTGTTGTAGGTGATTTTAATGCATTTGAGGGTGGTTGCGAATAAGATATTTTGAATTCCTTTATCTCTTTTTTTCTCATTCTTCCTATACATTATAAGGAGGGGGTCATTTCAAAGGGTTGGAAAAATTGTATATGCCCCTCTCGTCTTGTTCTTGTCTATGAGAGATTTTGTGGATATTCCAAACCTCCCTACTAGACATTGTAATGCAAAATATGTTCCTTTAATATTGAGTGTGGTGTATTGTATCAATTTTAGGAGCAATATAAATAGATTTGTGGATGTTTTAAAACCCTTTTGTGATTTATTGCATCTCTTCTCGGTCTTTCGTCACATGTAAATTATCATGCAATGTTTTGTTTTCATTGCAAGATTATAGTTTTGTTGTGTTTATTATGCATGGTGTCTAACATCCTTCTTGGTGCATCACCTTCCCTTAACATAGGTTTTAATTTTCATGCATTTTATCTAACTCGTATCCTTGGGAAAATATTAGATTAGTGTTATATCTCGCAACTATGTGCACTTTGGATTAGTTGGCACTAGGATAGGTTAGGAAGTCAGCCTTCTCCGGAGGGTTATCCCATTGTAAAGTCCCACACATTGGGATAACTCCATGTTTGATGAATCACACTGACTAACTCAACCTTTTACTTGTAAGAAATCGAGGTGCTTGTGATTTTGACATAATAGGTACAAGTTCACTTCATACATGAGCATGTCTTGAAACATAACATACAACTTCATTTTTCCCAACAACCTGAAAAATGAGCATATATCTACACAAAGTCATTTGCATGCGATAATTTTGAGTTTTTAAGAGAGTTCCTCTCCTCATCCCTTGAGGAAATGTAAAATTAAGGAGGGAATGTTAGGGTAAACATAGTTTATTATAATTTATACATATGTGTTTATGTTTCATAATTGCAACATGTTTTTGTTTGTATTGTTTCCAATAGGATTTTTAGTTGCACCTATGTAACTACTTTGTTTGTACTTAGATGTACAATACCTATAAGTATTGCATCCATCTCCATTGTAAATAATTTGACTGAACATCAATATATTGTGAGGCTTCATTCCCTCTTCTAGAGAGGAAACACTTTATTTTTCAAGATAAAAATTTACAATTTCTATTCAATTTAGAAATAAATAAAATTCTACATATGCTTAAAGAACAATTAAAAGTAGCGGAGATACTAGGAAATGATTCAATTTATTTTTAGCTTATCACTTTTAATGTTTAATCTATTTAATTATAACTCAACCAAAATATTTGATTAAACAAACATGATCATTCTAATACTACTCGATGCTTATTTTAAAGTTTGGGAAACGAGGGATTTTATTGTTCCAAATATATATGACTTATAGGAAGATACAAAATTATAGTTACTTATAACTTTTCATGCACAAAATATAGAGCAAATATAAAAGAAGCACCACTAAATATATGTGACTTATAAGGAATTACAAAAGTATAGTTACTTATAACTTTCCATGCATGATATATTTAATGAATATAAAATATTTTTGCTAAATAAACATGTACTAATAATTGTGAGTGATACATGTAAATTTCCTTTTTAAAATTCAAAAATAAAGTATAAATAAAATAAGTCATGGATCCCAAAACTAAATTATTTTACCACACTACATATACTTGTATATTGGTGGATATGGACATGACTCTCGACTTTCCGGGTACAATAGAGCTTAAAGTCAAGGATTGAATCTAGACACAAAATATTGATTATGAAGGATTTCCTTTTAGATGCGAACCTGTTTTGCTCTTGGTCATTTAGCCTCTAATTGTCACATTGTTAAAAAATAGATTAGGGGTCGAGTTTCTTGGTGGAAGGATTTTTATCTCGGATCATTTAGTTAGCAAAAAAACAGTATGGAAAATGTCACCGAAAATTATTCTTTTAGGAAAGATAATACTTCCACACGTCTTGAAGATCAAAAAGGTGAGGAAAACCTATTTTCCTCAAGCTCGGGAAAGAATACAAAGCATATTGAAGAGAAGGAGGATGTCACCATGCCTCAACCTCCTAGTTCTTTGAAGACTCGTAGTCCAAAAAATAAGGACAATATTGAAGTTTTTCTACCAACTCATCCAAATTAGAATTCAGATCCAAATAAGAGTGAAGGATGGATGGTAGTGAAAAAAAAAGAAAGGAAAAACCTTTATTGACCCTCTAAAGATGAACCTTAGGTCTCAAAGGGTGGAGAACCATGGAAGAAAGGAATGCTTTTAGTGGGTGGCCAAACACCTTTGACCTTCCCGCATTTGGGAGCATTTTTTTACTTTGGTGTGTTTTATCTCACTTATAAGATTGGGTTGTTTGTTTGTTTCTTTTATGATCTTGGTTGGCCGCTCCACTTTGTTTCACTTTGAAACTAGTGTATTACCTCCCCTTCCCCATGCACTTCTATTTCAACCAATCTAGGGTTTCCATGGATATTATAATTATCTACATTAGAAAGTGACATTGATAATAATGGGCATGGGCGGTGAGTTGGGGATATTATCCTCTTGCAAAAATCATATGGGAGAGTTTGAAGAAGAATTTCATCAATCTTTGAGAATTTAGATCATCGAAGTTAATGACAGAAAGCGCCCTAACTTTTAAAAAGTCCATCCACAAATGTTGTGATGCAAAATGCCTCCTCCACAATAAAATATAGATTCATTTGGTATGATAATAACACATTCCACCTAGAATGTAGTGGTTCAATGTTGATCCTCTAAAAAAATTTCCACACGTAAAATGGGTTGATGATGGTGTGCACACTAAATTATTAAAGAAGAAATAATAAGTAAATTTCCAAGAAAAATGGATTGGTAACAAATTTTAATGCAAGAGTAGTAGATGATGGTGGTGTGTGAAAGCACCATGTAATCATATGTAAAAAAATATTGTAGAGTGCAAGGTTTGGAGTGGTGATTTCACCATTCCTTATTGAAGTTTGATAAGGCCATAACAAACAAGAAACCAACACCATTGCACACTAGATCTAGTTAAATTTCTTACTCATTTAATTTTATCCTCCTTACCAAGAAGTTGTATGAAACTATAAATTATATTAGTGTTGTTATGTACCTTTCCCCAACCAAATAAAAAACATTTTCATATTTAAATTACAAGATAAAAAATTATGGAGTTCCTAAAGAGCCACCAATATTTTGGGTTGTGTTATAAAGGATCAATAGGGTGGTGGAGGCTTATGGAAGTCAAAGATATGAATTTCAATAGCTAAAAAATTTAATGTACGTGTGACTATAGAAAGGGACATTAGAGACAAAGGCAGCCATAATACATAACAAAAATTTATGCGGTTTCATAGATTCTTCCATTCCTCAATACGAGTAGGAGGCATGTAAAAAATGCTTTAATAATTTCCATAAAGCTAGTGTGTTTACTGGTCAATTTTCCAAATTAGGCTCTTGTTCTTTGTGTTTTATTTTAATTTAATCATGTTCCTTGAATTTTAATTGAATTTCAACATGTGTTTCTTATGCTTTATCTAGATATTAACACATTATTTTAGCTTGTTTGAATTTTGATGTCTTTATTTATTCTCCTCTATTTTCTAATGCTTTATGTCTATTATTTATTTCTCTTATTAACAATGTTATCTCTCTCCTTCATTTTTCATGCCTACCATACTTTTTACCAAAATTATAGTAGTACGATAATGCCTAACTAGAACTATACATTTATTCTTCTTATCAAATTTGTAGTAATTGTCCTTTGACCCCTGCCTTAGGTTTTATAAGGGTTTTTATTGTTTTGTTAGTTTTTTCATTTATTTGTGTCAAATGTTTATCATGGATCCTTTGCACCTTTCCTTGGTTCTTTATAGGTTTTTGACCACTTTGTTGATTTTCCACACAAGTGCCAACATGTACACCAATATAATTGTAATTTGAAATGAAGGATCTTATGAATAAATACAAAAGTTCATTTATGATTTTGAGTGAACACAAAAAAAAATCAATTGAAGTTCAAAAATAAAGAAATATATTTATTTTAAGAGCACCCCCTAACAAAAGAGTGTTCTAGGCATTTATAGAAGAACATCTTTTTTTTTTTTTGCATTATTATAGGATTAAAAAGTGTCAAGATATTTGGAGTTATCGAGACTTCTATTTGAACTACATTATACTTGGTGTTCTATTTTCCAAAATATTCAAATCCTATATCCATTATGAAAAGATATTAGTTGATTGGAAAATCATAGTGAAATCTATAAAAGCAACCAAGGGTTTATATACCAAAATTAGATGAATTCGGACCTCAAGTAGATTCAACACTATCTAATAATTCATATTTTTTTATTAGTATGGTTCTAGTATTTCCATTCAAGAAGAAATATGTTATGGTTGGGGTTATTCATTTTGGCTTATTTTTTCTTGGTTTTCTTCATCTCACTATTTAGACTTGCATTCCAGGTGTTTCTTTCTAAGATTTTTTTTTCTAAATTATGATAATTTATTTTTATCACCATAAATCTTATTTCCTTTAAAAATTTTAATTACTATTATTCTCATATTCTCTACAAAATTTAAAATATATTTCTTTATTCAATCAATCCGTAATTTACTTGAATTATATTATTTTAAACCAATTTAATTTGTTTCACACTAATAATACTTGTAGTGCATCCATGGTGAAAACCACTTTTCACATCCAAATTTTAGTGAACCCGACATTACTTACATCCAACCTCAAGGTTTATAAATTTTTGGAAACCTACATTTCTTTGCAAAACTTCGGGAATACATTCTAAATGTCGGTCTTGAGGGTTTTAGGCTTTGTGATTTTTGCGCAGTGAATGCTCGGCTTCACCGTACACATATAGCGTCACACCACCCAATCTTCCGATCCAAAGCGGGAATATCTACATTAATTTTGTATTGATCACCTCCCCACCCCTTGGGTAGCTTATATAATGACCACCTCCTTGGGCCATGCATCTATTGATGTTGGTCTTAACAGGAGCTCTGGACAACAATGGCACCAAAAAGAGCAAGGAAATTCATTCTGAAGGTATTCAATGAGGTAAGGATTCTGATACTCCTTCCCCCGATATTGTGCTTGATTTACCTGTTTGATAAAGCATGCAACTAGTTTGAATATTTTTCTCTTGTTGCTTACTTTGTGGGCCGAGTTCCTGGAAGGCATCCTCCGTCAATGGATTCATAACCATTGGCAACCCCACTGGCGTCAAAGTTGAGGGAGTTCAGAATATGACCAAGGGTTTTTTTCTATTTCACTTTGCTAATGCTGAGCATTGCAAAGTTGTTGTCAACCATGGTCCCTGGTTTATTCGTAATACCCTTGTGGTGTTTTCCCACTGGACTCGGACTTTCAAGTCTCCGAGCAAGCCAAACTCAAGATTCCTATTTGGATTGAATTTCCAGGTCTACGCCATTGCCTCTATGGGGTTTTATTGACTAGCTTATCCAACCCTTGGGTCATCTCATCTGCCATGAACAACCCAAATTTTACTCAGCTCGACCCCAGAAATGGGTCTGTGTGGAAATTGATCTCTCAAAGGACCTTAAGGATACCCTCGACATCCAGGTGGGGGATACACGCTTTGCATAGAAGGTGCTTTATATTAACCTACCCAACACCTATTTCCGGTGCCAATCCACCGATCATATGATCAAGGATTGTCCCCTCATGACACAAAGCTCACCGGCTGTTGTTGAGAAGCCCCCGACCGACCCTAAATCCAACACCCCCCCTTCTGATGGATGGACCACCGTCACTGGCCGTAAACCTTCAGCTCACAATAAATCCCAAACTGCCACTTATAAACTGGTGAATGCCTCTGCTTCTAGCTCCTGTGAAGCCATCTACTGCGTCCCTTCCCAAGCCCTCATCTACCATCTCCGGACTCATGTCTGCTATTGTCATCAGTTCCCACCCATCGGTGCCTGTTTTTGCACACCCCTCACTTCCCAAACCCTCAAGCATCATGGATAACACTTGCCGGTGGTTCGGCTACTCAGACAGAGAGAAAATCAGCCTTACGTCATTCAAGAAGTCCCTCCCCTCCTTTTGATGAGGATTTTTCATAGAGACCTCGCCGGCAGTTTGAGCTTGGAGACTATTTGCATGGGAATGCATGGCAAGTCACTTTTTCTAACCGTTTTGGAGTGTTAACAAGCCTCGAGGAGGAAACCATGCACCTTGATAGTTCTCCATGATAGTTTACTCATGGAATGTTAGGGGGCTCACTAATCTGACTCGCAGATATCTTGTTAGAGACAGTTGTAAGTATTTTACAAAGTTTCAGGTTTTGTGTTTACAGGAAGTCAAAATCACTGGCTTCCAGCTTTCTTCTGCTATGCGTACCATCTGGCCTAGTTCTCTCTACCAGATGTCAGCGCATGATAATGGTCGAGGTGGTGTTGTCACTCTTTTAAGTCCTGACCTCACCTCCAATATCATATCATGGGGCTCTGACCCCACCCATCGGGTGGTGTGGACCCTTTTTGATTTTGACGGTCATATTCTTGGGTTGGCAAACATTTATGCTTCCAATGATGCTTCGGAGTGCTCTTCTTTTTGGTGGTGGTTGGCTGATCACTTGCCTTCTACTACCTGCTTCTCTGTGGTGATTTCAACATGGTGGAATCTCCCAAGACAAATTGGGCCGGCTTCCTATGCATTGGTGTGCTGGGGAGCGTGAAGCCTAGTTTTACTTGTGCAATAAGCTCTGTTTGTTTGATCCCAACCACCGCAAGCACTCAAATTCTGCCACTTTGTGGTTCACATGGTCTAACTTTCGAGCTGGCAATGACAGAGTGTATAAATGCCTTGACAGAGCTCTACTTTCAGAACAACAATGGTTCTCTTTTGATGCTTCACATAACCTCCCGGTCTCGGTTGTGGATACTACTTTGGTTTCTAACCATAAGCCTATTTTCTTTGGGCTCCAATGGAACTTTCAGTGTCCCAAGCCCAAATCCACTCAGTTCTACTTGAATATGTCTCATCTTTCTCATCCTAAGACTTTGGATTACATCAGACGTATTTGGAATCTTGACCCAAGACCTGTTGATGGGATTGGCTGGATTGATTGGTGGTCTCATGCCATCACTCGCACCACTACTTTTCTTTAGCTTTATGGGAAACAGGCTATTTTTTCCAAAAATGCTCATGAAGCCTCTCATATTGAATACTTGAGAGCTATTCAAGAGCTTAATTTATCTCCCTTTAACACTCATATTCAAGTGCAAGCTGCTCATTGGAAGCATAAACTTCAGATTGAGGAGCACTATAAGGCTAGAGGAGCTCAAGTTCATGCCAGACTTCACTGGCTCAGAATTGGTGATAGAGTCACTAAGGAGTTTTTTGCTTCTCTTAAATCTAATCAAACTCTCACCAAAATCAAAGCAATCAAGGAAGGTAATCAAAGGCTTACCCTTTTACCTGACATTCTGCAAGCTTTTGTGCATCACTACCATGTTGTGTTCACTACCCAGCCTGCTACTCCAGCTCGTGATGTTGCTCTCCTCCAATGCATTGAGGCTATTCCCTGCAAGCTTTCTAAAAGCCAACATGTTGCCTATGATCGGCCTCTCACACTTGATGATTTGAAGGAAGCTTCTCTTCAGATGGCTTCTGATAAAGCCCCTGGGGTTGATGGTTTTCCCTGTGAGTTCTACCAGGCTTTGTGGCCTACTGTTGGTCCGGATCTCTACCAGGTTTATCTGGAAGCTATGTCCTCCAACACTCTGGGAGCTTTGATCAACCAAGGCAACATCAAATTCATACCTAAGACCGGTGATCCAGAGCTTATCACCAACTAACGGCCAATCACTCTGCTCAATGTCTCATACAAGATTATTGCCAAAGCTCTTGCTAACAAGCTTACAAACCTATTACCTTTGATCATCAGGAGTGAACAAACCGACTTTATTAAAAATAGATATATCTTGGACAACATTATTGCAGTTTGGGAGGGCATGGAATATGTGCACTAGACTTCTCAGCCGGCTCTGTTTGTCAAAATTGATTTTGAGAAAGCCTATGACAAAGTTGAGTGGCCTTTCATTCTAGCCATGTTGCAGGCTATTGGCTTTGGACCTCGGTTCATCCGCTCTATTAATATGCTCTTCCAAGATGTGGGTTCTGTATTACTATCAATGGTCAACAGTCTGAGCGATTTTCTCTTCATCGTTCCATCCGACAAGGTTTCCCTCTTGCTCCTTCTCTTTATGTCATTGCTGCTGAAGGTCTCAGCTATTTGCTTGCTAATGTTGCTCATGCTGGTTTAGTCCAAGGCATTCAACTGCCTTCTTCTCCTCAGCAGCTGATTAATGGTCATTTCACTGATGATTCTTTTCTCACCCTGGCTGAGTCTGAGGCTTCTGTTTCTAATGCTATGCAATGTCTTGATACCTTTTGTCTTGCTTCGGGTTCTTCCATTCAATGGAAAAAAACCCAGTGCTAGGCAGGGTAGTGGGTCCCAAACCTCCTTGGCTAGAGGGATTTCAATGGCTCTGGATTGAACCTAGCATTCAGTTTAAATTTCTTGGCATCCCCTTTGCCTTCATGGCTTCCCCTGCTGACCTTTGGGACTATGTGATTCAACAAGTTGAAAAAAAATCTCCTTTTGGCTCACCAAGCATTTATCTCTTGCTAGAAAATTTCAAGTTTGTTCCAAGGTTCTACTGCCACTCATGTCTACTATTCCTCCTGTTGGGCTCCTTCTAAGGTTGCTTACCATCGGTTGGAAAAATTCTGCGTGAATTCCTTTGGGCCAACTCTGAGGGGAACCATGGTTTTCATAGGGTTTCTTGGGATGTTTGTTGTACGCCCAAAAACACCGGTGGTCTTGGCCTTATCAACATACAATTGCAAGGGGTTTCTCTTACTACCAAATGGATAATTCGCAGCCTTGAAGGTGAGGAATCTTGGAAAATTCTGCTCAGGCATTGTATATCTCAAGGGTCTCCTCTTAATCGGAAGGCATGACAGGGTCTGAACTACTATTCTTTATTGCTTTGCCCTGTTCCTCTTAAAATTGGTGGTTCTTTTGTGGCTAAAAGTATTTGGAAAGCCTGGGAGCTCCTCAAACCCCACTTGCTTTGGCAGGGTGATGGTTTCCGAAATGGGCTCTCTCTCAACTCTCTCAGCTTATGGTGGAATCCAGTTTTTCAATATCAGGACAAACCTCTTGCTCTTTCAGTGCAGTTTAAGGGTATGCGTCTTTTCAGAAAAGGAGTTAAGTTTATTCAGGACCTTTTTTGTCCAGCCACCAGGGATTGGCTTCCATGGATCAGCCTGAAAGCTAAATTTGCTCTTCATGACAACGATAAACAAGCCATTTTTCTAATTCAAGAGCTCATACCTGGTGATTATTTGCATAAAATTGGGGTTCATACGCAGCGCCCGTGGTGGTTTGACTGGCATTGGCCCGCTGCCACCCCCTTCAGAAATTACAAACCTCGAGTGGGTTACAAGCTTCTTGCTCAGAAGCAGCTCCCTTTCAATAAGCTCAATGCTCGTTGGAGCTTGCATTCCACCCATTTTGGTTGGAAGCAACGCTTTCAGGTTGTTTGGGCCATTCCTATAGAGCCCAAAGTTGCTCACTTCCTTTGGTGTATTCTCCACCAAGGGCTTCCTATGGGCAAAACGTCTCATTCTTATGGGAGCTCCTCCATTGCCTTTGCCTTTTACAACCACATTGAGACTCTTCTTCATCTCTTTTGGTTTTGCCCCCATGCTCAGTCTACTTGGACATACCCTTTTTCAACCTTTTTGCCCACGTTCTTTACGTGGAAAATGGTTCTTCTGGGGGACTCGGCCTTTGTTCCTACAAAATTTTACAACATTTGGCATTCTTTTAGAGCTACTATTTTATATCACATCTGGAAAACTAGAAACTCAGCTATTTTTAACAAGGAGACAAGTGGATAGAACTTTTGTTATTTCTAACAAACTTGCTGTTATCTCCAATGTCTCGCTTCAGATCCAAGTTCAAGCGGAAAAAGTCTGCATTGAGGTGGAACACCTGTAGACCTGTTGGATCACTAGGGAGTGCCCCTGCATTGTCAGTCGTGTTCCACCTGATTCTCCTCATCGCGCTCCCGCTCACAAGGTCACCACTCCTGTTCCCGTGGGTGGCACAATTTTGATCGAGGTCTAGCTCGTGGGTAGTGGAGTGCCTCCCCTCATCGTGGGGTCCTTCTCCACCTCCATCTTGGGCTCCTCCCATGCCAGGGGTGTTTGGCCAGGCATGCGGTGGCGGTTCTAGGTGGCAGCGCCTGATCACTCCAAGTTTCCTCGGCTCTCCTTAGCCATATCGCCCAACCAATGGGGCAATGAGGAGGAGCAACCGACACGAATGATGGCTAGAAGCCACTCATCGACACCCCCACCAACCCTCCTAGTGGGTGGGGTGACCATCCGAAGAGCCCCCAATCGCCTCCTGCCTCCATGTTTGCCGCCGCCTAGCGATTTTTTCTCTTCTGGTTTCTGTAAATTTTGCTCCAATTTTTTTTTATTGATAAGCTTATCTTGATATGATTATGTAATTTGTGCCACTCGTAGCCTTTTAATGGCTACTTTTACTCTGCATGTGGGGTGTGATCTTTTCCACCCGATTTTGTATGATTAGCATTGTACATTTCATCATTATTATATGGATATGCTTTTCAATCAAAAAAAAAAATTCTAAATGTCATTAATTTTTTCTCTTTCAATATTGTTTGCATTGATTCAACCCTTATGTGTGATTTATCCAATGTCTTTATATTGACTACAAGTTTTAAAGCATATTTCCTTTCATATCAAACTTATGTCTATGGATCTTAGAAAAGTGTTATGAATAATTTCATCATTGATTTATGGTAGAGCACATCAAAATTAGATTATGATGATAATTATGATTATGAATCTCTAATAGAAGTGAAAATAGAAATTATTTCGTTAATAATATTAACAAGCATGTTTGGAAGAAGTGTATCTATATTGCTTTCCAAAAATTCTTTTAATTGTTTCTATTATTTTTATATTATAGGAATTGTTTATGTTGTTAGGTGATCAAATTTTTTTATTTCCTTTCCTCAAAAAGTCTAATTCTTCTAAATATTACACATGGTCATGCCTTTCTCAAATTTTATCTATTCAACAAGATTCCCCATCTAGGAACATTACGAAATTGAAATTATATGAAGCACCTAAATTATGAAACCTTAAGATGCATTAGTGTGACCACAATGTTTCACAAAAATACTTAAAACTTGAATCTTCATAGACCATAAAATGACCTTAGCATTCTATGACATAAATGTACCTTAGTGGTGTTCTATTAAGGAAAAATTAAATATTGACTTATAATATCTTATTTAAGTTAAGTCTCTACTAAAGTTAGATGCAATAATTAGGGCATCATTATGACTTCAAACTCTTATTTATATAACATGTTCTCATTATGGAAGTGTTTAAAGGAGTAAACTGATAAAGAGGTTAGGATTGATTTTTTTTTGCAATGAACATAGTATGATGGAAAATTGACATTTGATTAAGAAAATAAATAGACGAGGATGATTAATTTGTATAGATTAATTATTTCATGAATCTATTTTCTTATTTTCTAAATAATTCATCTAGGCTTAGTTAGAAATCTTATGATGTGGGTTTTAAAATAATATGGTGATATTTTGTTACGAGATACACATGTCTTAGCCTTTGAAGTGAGGTAGGATAAAATATTCCAATACATAGGCCTCACACAACCTTTGTTTACATAATTGTGATTTCATTTACCTTTTCTATATTAAAATATCTTATAATATTTAGGAAAAACCTATACATAGGAATCCATTGAGCATATATAATGTTTTTACATTGATAAGACATTATCCTCCAAATTGGTATAATATGACTATAAGTATGATGGAAACCTCAAATTTAGCTCCCTGAAACATTTGGTTATGTTTAAGATTCATGAATGGGATAATTATACTAGATAAACTATAGACCAAATACACCCGACATAATTATTCATTTATATGGTAATAGTGTATTTATGTTTTTATTAAGAATGTGTTTATTTCTATGTTGATAGTGTAATTTGAATTCTAGAATTTTATAGTTTCCGTGGGTTCTCAAATATATGTAGCTATTTTAATCTAATTTAAATCTAATTTCCTTATGGTTTTGAATCATATGTGTATATTCTACATAGATTCTTTCTAATTTTCCTCATATTTCTCATCATCCTTAGTCTTTTTTTTTTTTTTTTTGTCATCTTTTCTCTTACTTAATTTATTTGGTGATCAATTTTCATCCTTCATTTGTCTCCCTCATCATATTTTTCTCCTCTTTGACCCATTTTATTTGCATTTTTCTTTAACGAAAATGTTTCCATTCTTCCTCATGGTTTTCTCTTGTCTCCAACATTTCTAATCTAATACGTAACCATGAAAAATGTTTTGGGGATTTGTGCAAAAATGTACCCTAATTATACATTTATTTGATATTTTATCTCTTTTAGACATGTTTACCTTCTTCTTCTTGGTGTTCTCACTCACATATTATTTATTTAATCTAATATCGTGTCCAGAGTTCACCAAGGTTCGTCTAAAAATGTACATACATTTACGCCTTCCGGTCTTTTTAATAGTTTCTAAAACCTTGATCACAAATGCATGTTTCTTAAGTTTTATGCCTCTTTTCTTTGCCTTTGTCACATAGTTTTTTGATGAATCATGTGCTAGTATTAAAAAAATCATGCACTTTAGACATTTATTTATCCCGATATCATACTACTATTTAGAAGGTTCTTGAGTGAAGAAAGTACTAATTAACCCCACCTTTTGGACACCTTATTTTACTTTTATTTCATCATTTCTACACATTTTTATCTACATTCCCAGTCTATTTCAGCACTTTCCCATCATTTTAGCCTTAGCTAGGGCTCTTGGGGTAGTGTTAGGGCACCCATAGGTGCCCCAATCCCAACCAGGTACCTCGATCCCACTTGGGGTGCCCCGATACTTGTTCTACTTTCTTGCCACTTTTTGGACTCTTTCTATCCATTTTCATCCTTATCTTTTTCCTAGTCAACCATGTCGGGGTTAATTACGAAATTAGATCAAGAGAACCCTATAAATATAAAGTTATGAGACCATAATGAGGGTCATAGCATCATCTACTACTATCACTCATCTAGAGTTGCATCCATCTATTACATTTACATCCACATAGCTCCATCATCAAGGAACAAGCTAAGAAGTCTACATCACACTTCATAGGGGGAGGATTCTATTATATTATATTTTATACATCTAGTTATTTCTTTACTTAACAAAGTGTGACTAGCATAAGAAAACCTAGGTACGACATGCACACACTCACTAGAACTATATTTGGGTTCAAATGTAGTGCGACACTCGATTTAGTAAGCCCATTGTTATGATAGTGAGGTCAGGTCACCCATTCATTTTGTATCTTTATTTTTAGGGTTTTGATACTTCCTTCTTGTCTTCTTATGGGTCTCTACATCAGCTCTGATTATTGGCGACATCATACAACGTGGGACAACGAACCTAATACGATAAAGAGTGAGGGTTTAGAACCAATTTATGACCTTATAAGAACTAATTTAAGAGCTTTTCCACAGACCAAGATGCCTAGATTATATATCATAGTGCCCATGGGTGCCCCATTCCCTAATCCGGGCATCCCAATCACTCGAGATTCTCTAGATCTAGCCTTTTTAGGACCTCTACACATTCTTTCTGTTCCTAAAATTTCTAGTTAGACTTGAAACACTCTGCGATAAACACCAATTACCAGCTGAGTTCTTTTCTTACCCTCTCCTTGCACATTATGGTTTTATCTCATTAGTTTAATCATTTAGTAATTTCTATATTACTTTATCACATTTATTTACAACATTTATTTCCTCCTAGATTATATTAACTACCCCACATATTAATTAATTTTAGTTAATCATTTTGCCTAACATGAAGTTTCAACACTTCCTTTTGATCATGTCATCTCCTTATCAAGTCATGGCTCAATCCTCTTATCCTACCTACACACCCACTAAGATCTCAGGTATAGTTACTACCATTATTGATTTCATGTGTGTACGCACCCAACATCCTCCTCACTTTGTCATGCCTAGGTCTGATCCATCTATCAATACCATCACTACTCTTCGTACTCACCTTAATCCTCTAAATCCATCCGTATCTCTTTCACCACCCATTACACTGAAAACTCCACCTATCACCTCCAAGGGCTATGACATTATTGAATAACTTGAAAAAAATCCTGCTAAAATGTCTCTTTATGACTTATTGCGTACTCACCAGATTTTTGTAACACATTAGAGCCCACCCTCTCATGCCATTCATATTGAACATGATAACTACATGGAGGCCTTTGCACATCTCATCCAATCTCTTCATAATTTACCATGTGCTATCTCTTTTACTGATGAGGATATGTCACATTTTTCCAAAAACAACCCATGTGCTTCTCTACTCATTATTGCAATTATTAGTACTACTTGTATCAAACAAGTTCTCATTGATAATGGATCCACTTTGTTAATATTTGTGCTCATTCTCTCTTGCGAAATTAGGTATAAGCGATAACCTTATTTCTAAGAATTCTACTCTCATTCGCGGTTATGATTCTACCACCCACACATGCCTAGGAACTATCTCATTACATACCTCACTGATTTTTATGTCATCGATACCTCATTACAATTCAATATCTTGTTAGGAAGACCTTTTATTAGCATAAATCAAGCGATGCCAACTATTATCCACCAATGTGTCATTTTTTTACAAAAAGCTATGAACATGCTATTACCACCGACCCCTAGCCATTCAAGTATTGTCACATAGATCTCGTTACTGCTATGCCCATACCTCCTCCACAATGTATTCCATATACTAGTCTTGACACCTATGACATTGGCCATTCTAGTGCTTCACAATCTACTCCTACTACCATTGGTACTCTGCTATACCTACGCACACATGGGTTATCATTTAACCTATCGTATTCATCCCTACTAGTACCTCATCTCCACCATCCACTACGCCCCTACTCCTTGAAATTTGGTGTCGCTTCTAATGTACTCGTCTGAACCACACAACACAATGATTCTCACAATTATGCTTCGACAATTCGATGACGAGGTTGATGTTATAGAACTTACAGATGAGTCATTAAGACAACTTGATTTTACCCCTCTAGGCGTAGATGATTCTTATTTTGAAGAAACCTTTGTAGCTGATGGTCTAGGTGAATATCGATTCAAGACTCCTCCTTCCACTAATGTTATGGTATTGTATAAGGGATTTGTCCATAGTGTCGATGCTATTTCATCTTCTCCTCCACCGGAGGCAACTCCATGACCTCCCTTTACATGCACATTATTTATTAATAGATCCTTTTGGTAACACATTCCCATTGATTCCACTTGTTTAGATACTATTTGTACACATGATAGTTTTCCTAGATTTAGTATAACACTTAATGACATCTTACCCCCTCTTCATTCACCACATCTCTATCATGGCTATTTTCACATTACAATAGCTTATGGCTTACACTTTTTCATTTGACATTCTTTGTTACGTTTACCTCTCATGATTCTCCAATCACACTTGGACAATCTTGGCTTGATTATATTGGTGGTACAATAGATGCTCTCCACTCTTCACTCACGTTTCCTATGCCCTTTGGCACTATCTCTATTTCTAATTATTCTTCTCCCACTTATGTTCCGAATATCTCTCGGTGGCTTGCTCATGGTTATCCACCAAATACATTTATTGATAAATAATACGTAATGAATATGTAAAAATCTGATGTAATGGGTCTTTAAATGACCCTTCTCATTCTATAGCATACAAAGTTTCGATGTTGCTCCAAAGAAACTTTGATCATGAAAATGATGATCTCCTTGATAGCGCCTATTAGTTTACCTATTTAGTGTATACATGGGGGTAATAACACCTATTATACCCTCCCACTCATATGCCTATACCATCTATTGAATTTTCATATAGGCATAACAATCACACATCCTAGCATCGTCATTACCCAATGATGCAATCTTGTGATTAGGTTTACACTTGATTGTTGAGGGAATACCATTACAATGAACCCCACAAAATGCACTATAGGCACTACACCATTTCATTCCATCACACATTGTGTGTTATATATCATACAATCTATAGCCTACAACCTTTTGACATTTACACATTCATACATGAAACATTTATCTAAGCATTTAGGATCATACGCTATTCCTCTTACACAATACATACACGTTACCCTAACCATGCCTAGCCACATCATACATTATGCATACCTACCTCATACACATTCTACATACTACGCTAGTTTACATCACATATGATTCTAGCTTTACATTTCATCCTACATACTACACTACCCGTTTACTTACACAAGTCACATGGCACATTATACACACTTCATATTTTTACATATTCTATTCACCACATGGTCATTTCATCATTACACCTACTACATTGTTTCTACGTGTTGCACTCACCACCCTATGATGCACTTTAGTTCCTTGGTCCATACTCAATTTCTGAGGTTTACAAATCAAATGGACCTTACATTCATAATGTGACATTTCATCCTATGATATCCCTAGGCTAGTGACATACGTTTTAGGCTAAATTGTCACTCACTCTTTTTCTATCTTGTAGTGGTATATGCTTTAGGATAGATTACCACCCCCATTATATATTCTTGTAGTGGTATACACCTTAGGTTACATCACCACTCTTTACCATTCATCATATAGTGATATACGCTTAGTGCTAAATCATCACTCATCCTCTCATCTTATAGTGATATATGCTTAGGGATAAATCATCACTTGTCCATCCATCATATAGTGATATATGCTTAGGGATAAATCATCACTCATCCATTCATCAAGTCGTGATATAAGCTTTGTCTATAGGGTTCACGCACATCCATTTCTATATGTCGCACTTCATCACCACTACATACACACTCATCACAATGCGTTAGACACAACAAACACTACTCGACTATTTTCTGATGATGCACTCTCATTTACGGTTCATTATTGATTGCTTTGGGAGAAAAAAAATGAACCTTGTTGCATACACTTGAGGGGAATGTAGATCTTATCATTCCATTCCATCCATCCACTACATACTAGATTGTTTTAGGGAAATAATTTCTTCTTGCTAGTGTTTTGTATGCTCACTTTATTACACATGTTATATTAATTTCTTCTATATCAATATATATAAAACCTACCCATGCACGTTCATGCCTTTTTAAGTGTGATTGCAGATACAAGACTCCTAAATGTGGCATGGATGCTCACCTTCTACCCTTACTATATTGGTCATTGGGGCATCCACAATTGTCTCATCCTAGTGATATTTTTTCTTTTTCTACTCAACATCTTACATTATTGGATCATACACACTTTTGACATATTTCTTATTTCTCTAACATGTTAACAAGTGTTTCTTGTGTAGCATGTATTTTGTAGGATTATATGTTTCCACGATTCCATGTTTGTTTATTCGCATACTTGTCTTCTATTATTTGCGAGGCTTTGCCCTATGCTATGTTTTCAAACTTTATTTTTGTTTCTCGACATGATGTCCTTGTGTTTCTTGAGACATCATGAGTGATGTCCCATGTTTGCAACCCAATTTATGTAGCTTACTTTATCTTCTTATGTGTTTATATTTATTGCATTGTCTACATAGCTTACACATGTTTTATCTATGCATGCCTTGTGTTCTGTACACTTATCTTTGGATAACCTTTTTTTTGTACATGCTTTGGTTTCTACCAATCGCCTCCCCTTACCCCATGTAGGGAAGATTTACGAGGTTTCATGTGATTGGCCCTCTTTTTGGGGTTGTATTCTCCTATCTATGACATCACATGCGCTCCCAAAGAGGGGGCATAATTTGGGGTTTATATACTAACAAATGTAATTACATTGGTTCAATAGAGTGTGCTTTCGACCTTGTAATTGTGGGTTTACATACAATGAGTGGGTTAAGACCAGTCTAAGAACCCCATACACTACATCTTTTACAAGACATGGTGTCCTTAGCATTTTTGGGAAGTAGTTACAATATTGGGGGTTACAATGGGTGTGCCTCTCTACACTATTTCAGCTTGTGGTGTTGGATCACCCAAAAAAATAAGATAGTACAAAGATCTCTTCACAAAATTTAATCATAATTGGTTAGATCTTGAAAGACACAGAGCATTTCCTCCCTACACTTCTATAGCCAGGGTGCCACGAGATTGCTGAAAAAACTCACAGTACATGATATCCTTCTACACTTTTTGTCTTGACATGGATTAGGTGCACATGTTCCAATTACACTTTTTCATTTCATCTATTTTACACTTGTGTAATTTACATATACATGCTTATTTCACATAACATTTTTACATTCATACATTTTGTGACAACACATGCTTTACTAATCATGTAGGTACACTACACACTTCAACAACTACACACATGTTCCTCCCTAGGTTCACTCTCATCACATTTATATTTTTGTTTTTTTCATCTTTATTTTCCACGCTCTTACATCTTCCTTTTTTCATTCCATACTTTTTTTTTTTTAGTCCTTCGGCGTATTCTTACACACTTTCATGGACATCAAATACACATTTCTAATTACTTTATGTTGATAATATTTAGACTCACCCACATAAAATGGGGAAAAATGTAGTCACAAAATCATTCTCTTTAGGAATTTATTTATCTCGGTCTCATACTACTATTTAGAAGGTTCTTGAGTGAATAAAGTACTAAACAACCCCACCTTTTGGCCACCTTATTTTACTTTTATTTCATCATTTCCCCACATCTTTATCTACGTTTCAATTATATTTTGGAACTTTCCTGTCATTTTAGACTCGGTTGGGGCACCCGAGGTAGTGTTGGGGTGATCATGGGTGCTCGATCCCACTTGGGGAACCTTGATCCTTGTTCTACTTTCCTACCACTTTTTTGGATCTTTCTAGCAATTTTCATCCTTATCTTTTTCCTAGTCAGCTATTTTAGGGTTAATTACGAAATTATATCAAAAGAAACCTATAAATATAAAGTTATGAGACCATAATGAGTGTCTTAACATCATCTATTACTATTACTCATCTAGAGTTACATCCATCTATCGTAACATCTACATAGCTCCATCATCAAGGCACAAACTAGGAATTCTACATCATAATCATAAGGGGAGGAATCTATTCTATTCCATGCACACATTCTATTACATTTTCTACATCTAGTTATTGCTCTCTACTTCACAAAGTGTGACTAACACAAGAGCACCTAGGGAATGATATGCACACACTCACTAGAACTACATTTGGGTTTGAAATGTAGTGCAACACTTAGTTTAGTAAGCGCACTATTGTGGCAGTTGATGTTAGTCTGACCCATTCATTATGCATCTTTATTTTTAGGGTTTTGATACTTCCTTCTTGTCTTCTTGAAAGTATCTACATCAACTCTAATTATTGGTGACATACAGCGTAAGACATCGAACCTGATGCAACACACAACAAGGGTTTTAGACCACCTTTTGACCCTGTAAGAACTAGTTTTAGAGATTTTCCACAGTGCTAGGGTGCCCAGATTGCATGCTAGAGCACTGTTGCTGCCCCAGATCCTATTCCAAGAGCCCCAACCCACTCAGATTCTCCATATCTTGACTTTTTGGGACCTTTGCGCATTCATTCCTTTTCCTATAATTTTCAATCGACTGTGACACTCTGCGACAGACACCGCTACTAGCCGAGTTCTTTTCTTACCCTCTCATTGCACATTAGGGTTTTATATTATTAGTTTAATCATTTAGTAATTTCTATATTACTTTATCACATTTATTTACAACTTTTATGTCCTCCTAGATTAGATTAATTGCCCCAAATATTAATCAATTTTAGTTAATCAATCATACAATACTAGCTAAACTATTTCCTCGAATTTTGTAAGATTATGCCATGTGTTAGTTTTATGATCTACCTATTCATTCGGTAACTTATTTTACACACTTAGTTAATGTTTTCCTTTCTCACCTTTTTATTAATATTGTTACCAAGATATATAATTATATTATGCAAAACTTTCTCGAATAACACAAGGATCTAATGAGCATCTAGCCGATTATGTGTTGTGTTATAAGAAAAACCTAGTTAAGATGACCAATGTACTCATTGATTCAGAATTGCAAGATATTTTTATTCAAAGTATCTTACCTCCACTACAAGAGTGTTATTTTCAAGACCTCTCCATCCTTTGATCAATTGTGCCATACACTCAAAATGCACAAATTCAAACTCTTATCTATGGGAAAATTAAAATATCATGATACTCCATCCTCTTCTAATATGTTTCAAGATAAAGCTACATTAAATCCATTTCCTAATCCCATGTGAAATGAAACCTATTTTTAATGGTATTTCTCCATCTCCCATACTACAAGTACAAGATTTGTGTTTTAATTTTACCAAATTACCCTACGCACCTCAGTTTTTATTGCCACAACTTATCAAAAGTAACCTTATCACTCTTCCACCGCCACTCAATCTTGACCCCTCTTTCTCCCATGGATGTAACTATGATGAAAATTCAAGATGTAATTATCATCAATGCATTGGGAACTTTATTGATTGATATTTCAAACTCAAGCATATTATTCAAGATCTCATTGAAAATAATGCATTAGAGCTCCCTGAGTCATCCACTTCTAATTCATTCAATGATAATAAAAAAGTAAAAATATTTAATGACCCTTTGCCCAAGCATGAAAAACAAGCTCTTGATTCTTCTAGTAATCATATGTATCGAGTTGTGCTTCATCCTTCATCGGGGACCCTTAAATTCCTTCTTGGTTCTATGGATGCATCACCACCATTTATTATGTTTTTCACATCACGATTATCATGCTACATTTACTTCGATTCCTTGTCATTAGAGCTCCCCGAGTCATCCACTTCTAATTCATTCAATGATAATAAAAATTAAAATATTTAATGACCCTTTGCCCAAGCATGACAAACAAGCTCTTGATTCTTCGGTAATCATATGTATCGAGTTGTGCCTCATCCTTCATCAGGGACCCTTAAATTCCTTCTTGGTTCTATGGATGCATCACCACCATTTATTATGTTTTTCACATCACGATTATCATGCTACATTTACTTTTGATTCCTTGTACATCAATTCTTCTATCGGTTGATATACTGTCAATAATATTATGATATATCCAATGAGATCCTAATAATGTATGCTCCATTGTACTCCTCCTAGTTATCAATTATCTACTAGCTAATGTCACATTTACATTCCCTAAGTTTTTTGGCTATGTCATAATTCCCATTATAATTTGGCCCCTTACTATGCCTTATATCATTCGTCATTACATCTTAAATCAAAGGTTGTGACATGTTCTTAGGTCTCTCTTGGATTTGTGCCACCAAAGCCATCCTGTCTATGAATCATTTGTGATTCAAGTTCATTCACAACAAATAATTGGTTATTATCAAATTCGTTCCACCATGCACACCATTGCATTGACCAATTTTTTTGATAAACTAATCATATCATCTAGGCTTCAAATGCCTCTCAAATATGAAACTAACACCACACCTAGCTCTCCTACTCACACATGACCTACCTCATGACCGTTTTGTCCTAATCGATCTCAAATTCCACATCATTGGCCTAAGTCCCCTTATCTATAAACCTATTCATATAGGTGTTCACTAACTCCTTCACCACTTAGGTCTCCTTCACATGCACACAATTACTCTCCCACACCACCAATATTAGAGCATCGTCACATGCCTTTGTCCCCTTGGATATCGGAAGGAGGTCCCTCTCCTTAACTATCTTTGGATAGCCTTTTGTCACTTACACACTTGGGGGCATCATGCTTTCTTTCCCCACCCATCACTATTAATTTTCTCTAATATATACTACCACATATTGTGCTTCATGCATCATAACTAACACTATCAAACAATCTCACACCCTTTAATACACACATTGTATTATGATTACCCTATGACACACTTTAGTTCCATGGTTCATACTCCAAAGTTGAGGGTCTAATTCTTAAAAGAACCTCATATCCACTACACATTTCACACTTTTTACTTCATGATACATCTTTATAGCATATATTCGCACACACACATTACCCGATGACACACTCTTGTTCTATGGTTCATTCTTGATTGTTGAGGGTTCCTATAAATGAACCTCATCTCATACACATCTATTGGGGGCACGTTACTCCTATCATCTTCACATTTTGCATATCATACCATCACACTCATACAAAAATTGCATATATTGGTTCCATCTACATTTTCTAAGCTTATTATATTTTATATCATCAAAAGCACTCATTTTCCCTCATATCATCATTAATTAATTACACTAAGCTAATTAATTAAGTTTCCTATCCAACAAATACCTAATTAACGACCTTCCATAATAAATCACCCTTCTACCTAGACTAATTAATTATTATTAATTAATTAGTCTTTCCCTTCCATTTAACCAATAAATCAATATTTAATTGATTTAATCCCCTTCTAATAGCCTAAATCGTACTAATATTCTTCTAATTGGCTTCTATAAGCTTACACCTACCTATTAATTAATCACCTTTGATTAATTAAAATACCCCCAACTCCCATGACTTGCTAAACATGTATTAAACCCTTCTAAAGTAAGGTTACCTTTAATAAAGCAACCTTATCCATTCCTAATCATGTTTTACCTTTATCCCACATTCATGAGAATGTGTTGAATCCTTTATCCTTTGGGCTATATAAAGAGCCCTCCACCTACCTTTTTACTTACACCTAAACTCCTTAGAGAGAAAATGCAAAGCATATAGCAAAGAGACTAAGAGCTTGCACCTTGCCCTTTTGAGAGTTCATCATCTTGAAGAGTTAAGCCTCTTTCTTAAGTGCTTAGGTCATATGGGAGGTGTCAAAGGGGTCTTGTAGCCCAACTTTGATAGGCCCTCATTCCTAGGTTACTTGGCATACTAAGGACAACTATTTTGATAGCCATGGAGCTTACTTAGGTCCATTCATTTATTTTTGTTAGAGAATAGAGGAGTTTAGATATTTAGCATTGTTAGTTTCAAAGTTTGTATTGATGAATGCTAGCATCTAACCCTTGTTTAATTCTTATCTTGATGGTGTTTAGTTTGTTGTTCAATTCTTGCTAAGTTAAGGCTATTTAGGTGTTAGTCTTTACTCATATTAGCATTATTTTGAAAAAAACACATGCACACATTTGGCACACCCGGTGGGACTTACTCCATTGTCCTTTGCACTTAATTTCAAGTTTTTGTAGTTAAGTTTCATTTTTGGTTACTAACCCTCTTTTACACATGTTGATCTAACTTGTTTTTTTAACTTGTTTTGTTGAGTTTGCATGTGTTGAGTCTTCCTTGTAGGTATAAAGGAGGTGAAGTGCTGTCAAAATTGGAATTGATGGGAAAATTTCAAGATTTCTCCATGTTTTCATTTTTAGAGCTTACTTTTTCAACATTCTACATGCTAGTTTTGTCAATTTCTTGAAAATTTTAAATTCTTGAGCATGTAGGTTAGTGTTTGATAGTGCTTGAGTCTTCTATTTACATATTAATGTGGTGGGTTGCTGTCAAAATTTAATCTTGGTGAGAAAATTTCAAGATTTCATCATGTTTTCATTTTTAGAGCTTACTTTTTCATCATTCTACATGCTAGTTTTGTCAATTTCTTGAAAATTTAAATTCTTGAGCATGTATGTTAATGTTTGATAGCGTTGAGTCTTCTATTCATATATTAATGTGATGGGTTGTTGTCAAAATTGAATCTTGGTTGGAAAAATTTTTCCCATTTTGCAGATTAAGGGACATTTTTTTGACATTTTTTGAGTGCATGTCAAGTGCATACCCGTGAGCATAAGAGCATATGCGTAACCCATCTTCCGAAGGCCATAACTTTTTCTCCCGAACTCGAAATGACTCCATTTTTTTGTGTTGGAAAGGTATTGAAGTTAACTATGCAATGAAAACATAAATTTAGGATTTATACTTACAAAATTACAAGTTTTTCTATTAGTTTAAAACTGGTCATTTTCTAACATGTCTAATGTTTTGATGAATGTTGTATTTCCATGCTTCCTCGATTTAGACCAAAGCATGTGTATGCTCTTCTCTTGCACCTTTTGGTGATCTTGAGAATCAAAAACAACTTTGATCTATATCTTTTTAACATTGGGATTAAACTTGGAAATTTGATTATTCATTTTGCTTAAGGGAATGAACCTTTTACAAAGCATTTTTCAATGGTCCTTTGATTTGAAGTTTTCCATTTCTATATAGTTGGGATAAAGTTTGTGTATGCTCTTCTCTTGCACCTTAGGGTGATCTTGAGAATCAAAAGCAACTTTAGTCTTCATTTTATAACATTTGGTAAATTGGAAACTTCATCTTTCACTTTTGGTTTAAGGGAATGAACCTTTTACAAAGCATTTTTCAATGGTCCTTTGATTTGAAGTTTTCCATTTCTATATAGTTGGGATAAAGTTTGTGTATGCTCTTCTCTTGCACCTTAGGGTGATCTTGAGAATCAAAAACAACTTTAGTCTTCATTTTATAACATTTGGTAAATTGGAAACTTCATCTTTCACTTTTGGTTTAGGGGAATGAACATTTATCAAGAATTTTGTATGGTTCATTGATTGAAAAGATTTTCTTTACTTTTTAGTTGGATTATTTGTTGTGTATGCTCTTCTCTTGCATCCTTGGATGATCTTGAGAATCAAAAGCAACTCTTAATCCTCTTTTAAATAATGTGATTTTCTTGGAGAACTACTAACGCTTGAGTATAGGACCTAAAAATGCTTGTCAAAGAAAGGAGGAATCAAAACGAAATCAAAAACTACTAATACAGTTGTTATATAGGTTGCCAAAAGGTGTTCAAGCAAACCACACCTAATTAAACAAGATAAAAAGAACAACATATTCAAAACATTGTATTGCAGGTTTCGAAAAGGGTACGTCCCTCTCCGCTCAACTGGAACATAACCCCTTTGGCATAACGCCTTAAGCTACAACAATGGGGGTGGTTCCAGGAACCCCAAAGTAGTCCACGCAAGAGGGAACCTTGTGGATGAAATGGGAAGTGCTCCACACTACCTACTTGACTAGTGATTCCTTTGTGAGATAGCGTTATAGGTTGTCCGTTGTGGTGACCCCAGTGATAGTACACGTAGACGCACTAGTTGCCTATTGTTCTTGAAGGGGGTAAAGTAAAGCCGAGATACTCCCAAACTAGTCAGTGTGACTTTTTGGGTAAATCGCGCTCGCTCATGGCAACTTTGTAACACCTAGGGTGAGAGAACCACCTAGGAGAATATACTTTGGCCAGGAGCCCACTTTGACCATTTTAAAATAGTGTTGAGTTGTGAACCTTCTTTTTGAGAAACATGTGTGACGTATTACTTTCGCCTAGTTTTTACTTGCCTTAGGGCGAGGTGAAACTCTGCTGAAGTGAGGCTAGCATTTTTCGTCATTTTTCTTGATTTATTTCCTTCATATTCTTTTGACACTTTGTTGATCAAAAGAGGTGTGATTACCTTTGTGTTTCCATTCAACTGTTTCTCTCACTTTTATGTCCATTTACGCCCATCCATGTTTGCGGCTGGGTTAGTTAAATGTCTAAAGTGAGCGGAGGCATTTTCACGTCATTTGGTAGCCATTGTGATCTTGATACCCATGTCAAGATCATCATTGTAGTTAGGCGTGGTTCATCACCATGGACTTCCATAGAGGAGTTAGCTTGTTTGTCTCGTATCATTACAATTTCGATATTTACGTCTTGTTTCTTGTAAACTCGACATAAATACCTATATTGTATGGTTACGCTACACACATTCTTAACTATTCCTAGCTATACTTTGAGATTTTTTTGTTCGGTTTTATTATTACCTCGATTTCAAAAGGTGTTAGGCACTACCATTTGTGTGTGTTATATCAATAACACCTCGATATCAATACTTCACTTTCTTGCAAAGTGGGTTAACATATCTTGGTGATATTGTTGTGTCATTCACAAATCGTAATTGGCACTTTTTGAGATATAGGTCTTAATCAGACTTGAGCTTGCTCGTCGTATATCTTGATTGGGAGATCACATTTAACTTCATGTATTTACTTACGTCTTGTTCATTCCTTTGAACTTGGCATAAGTGGAGACATCTTGTTAATCATCTGGCATCATAAATTACTTTGAAACGTAGTCTAGGAAGTACTTCATTTGATTAAGTTTTGGTACCAAACGATTGTTTCATTGGTGACTTTATCATTCTATCACATTGGTATTCTCACACTGTTAATTTACTCTTAACACGTACATCTTGTGTTTCACTTAGGGGTAGTCATTGAATTTTGAACAAATCTACAACTTACCTTAGTGAAACTTATCATGAAAACATGGCTCCCAAGACACGTCTAGGTTTAAAGAAACAAACATATGAGGAACAACAGCGCAAGCTTGGGAAACCTCTAATAGACAAGGGTCAAACCCATTTATCGGACACGATCTAGGACCACTATTTTCTATAGAAAAGGAAACAGAAGAAATGGTCGACCATAGTGGAAATGAATTAGAGTCACCACACGTGGACTTTGATTTTGACCCTACTCTACTAGATGAGTTTCTCCTTAGAAACAAAGATAGAGTTTTGGCATGGGTCATGGAATTAGGGGCCAAATTTCCCACCGAGAATGAACCAATATTACCTACAAATGACACTACTAAGGAAGAATGCCCCCTTATCAATATGGAAGATATTTTAACAGTGGGCATGCTTCCACTTCTTACGTAGAAAATGATAAAGTGGTAGGGCATAGAATACCCCTCATCAAAGTGCCACGAAGAAACAAGATAGAACATGAGACAGGGGAAGAACCTCCACAATACGAAGAGGAAGAACCTTTAGAAGAAGAAGACACAAACCAAGTCACAATCCAACAACAACTCAATAACCTAAGCCGAAAACTAGCTTTGCTTACTTTCCAGGTACAGAAAGACACAAACAAGAATGTTCAAAAGTCAAGGCCTAAGTTTAGGATCCACGAACTCCATCGAGAAAACCAAGGAGAAGAAGACACGGGTATCATCATGTACACGTCCCCGCTTCTCCCACTAGAGAACAATTGCTCACAAGAAGTGCAATCTATGAAAGCAACACTTGCGAGCATACAAGAAAGCAATATAGGGAGTATTAGGAAATACCAATATGAAGAACTATGCCCCTATCCTTTTGACAAGACAATGACCCTTCAACCCTTTCCAAAGAAATTTGATATGCCAAAGTTTGACAAATACAAAGGAAAGGGAGACCCAAGGGATCATGTTAAAGATTTCTACATGGCATGTCAAGAGGTGTCTTATAGTGATAATTACCTCATCATACTTTTTCCTAAGAGTCTCGGAGGTCAAGCATTGGAATGGTTTACACGCTTACCACGAGGATCAATTTTCACCTAGCTAGAATTGGCGGAAAGATTCATGTGTCATTTCTCGTATAACATAGAGAGTGACATCACCATGGTAGACTTGTGTGGCACAAAACAATGCCCAAATGAGACCTTCACTAGCTTCCTCCAACGATGGAGAGGGATAGCTAGTCACTTCCCTTGCGCTTTCCCTGAGAAGCAACTGGTTAGTATTTTCATCCCTAATCTCAACCCAGATATAGCTTTCCACCTCCAAATGCATTGTGTCCGCACCTTTGAGGAGGTTATCGAGAAAGGGATTCAAATAGAAAAGGCTCTCATTGCCAAAGGCACCCTCAAAACCCAATCTAAAGACAACCAAAGTGTCAAACCCATTGAAAAGCCAAAGATCTTTAACAAAAACAAAAATGTGGTGGGAGATGGAATCACTGATTCCAAACGTGTTCAAATGGTCCAAACCAGTCAACCTTTTAAACTAACCAAGGGCCCAATTCAACCACCACCAAAGTGATGAACATTCACCTCCCTCAATGAACCGTTGTCCATCATACTAAAATAGTTGGATGTGGCCCACATGATGACCTATCCTACAACATAACCATTTGATGACAACGCTCCTAAACCTTCATGGTATAAGGAGCATGAATACTACGAAATGCATCACGTTAAAGGTCATAAGATAGAAAAATGTCTGTGGCTTCACCACTATATTCAGGACCTCATTGATAATGGGGAGATAGAGGTGGATAACCCTGGAAAAACAAACACCTAACGAGAAAATGGGGATTTATAAGGAACCATTCCCTAAGCATGATAAGTCGGAAAAGACAAAGCCGGATCGGGAGACTCATCCCAAACCTATAAAGCTATGAATTACTTGTATACCAAAAGAGATAACAATCATTATGATTCACTTATCGGATGTATTCACTCCCCTGCTGACCATGTCAATACCATCTGGATCAAGGGAAAGGACCGTTGCAGGTAACAAGGCATGCCCACCTCGTGATTCTGGAACCCTCTCTGTTGACCCCACAAACTAGTAAATATAACCTTTTAGAACAACTTGAGAGGACACCTGCTAAGATCTCGATCTTAGATCTTCTCAAGATATCCAATGTGCATAAGGACATTTTGTATCAAACTCTTCAGGGGTCGGGAGTGCCTTTAGAAGTCGATCCTGCGTACCTTCAAGCCATGGTGGCAAATATTGCACCCAGTGAGCATCTCACTTTCAACCATAGGGAGGTCCCTACCGAGAATCCTAAACATAATCTTCCCTTATACATTGAGGTAGTTTTCACCCACAGGAAAATCAAATGGGTGCTTGTGGATAACGGATCTGGATTGAACATCTACACACTTAAATTAGTCAAACAATTGGGACATACGGAGGTAGATCTTGAGTCCCATATCATCACTATCACCGCATACGACAACATGGAAAGAGAGTCAGCAAGCACCATTACGCTGCCCATGGAGGTGGGCCCCACTTTCCATCAGACAAAGTTTCACGTCCTAGACTTGGAACTTCCATATAATATGCTTCTAGGCCGACCATGGATTCATGCCATGCAGGCCGTGCCATCAACATTTCATCAATGCATCAAGCTGAAGCATGAGGGACATACGGTTACAATACCAGGAGATTCAGAGCCCTTTGCTCATTGTAGAGCTCTTAATAGCTTTGCACAAAAGGGTACATACGCATGTCCCTCCACAGATATAGTTGTCCCTCTTCATTATGAGGCCATGGAATCTCGAGTAGATTCAAATTCTCTTAGTTCTTGCACTCATGGGGCATCTACTTCAACATCTCCATTTAATTCATGGGAGATGAAAATCCTAGAATATGGTTGTGGGGAGTATAATGTACAACAAGCACTCTTGGTTTCTGACCTCTCCTTGTCGCCCAAGACTAGAGGTCGACCCAACTACCACTTCAGGAGACCTAGAGAGGAACACACTATTGGGTCATTCTTACCTGGAGGCTTGTTAGCTGAGGAAAAATTGCTTGATCCACCTACTACTTGGGTCCCTGAGGACACTCAGCCATCTTGTTATCAAACCCCGAATATGAAAAATCTAGCGAGAATGATGTACTCCATGGGCTCTGAAAGGCCTAGGATGTGGTAAGAATGAACAAGGACAAGGGAACCAGTCCCTCTCCCCATTTCAAAATTGAAAGATATGGCATCGGATTCACCCTTATGGGGCACACCCTAACGATCAAGATGTGACTTGTTCAGAGCGTGAGGATGGCTCACGATTATCTAGATAGTGATACGGATTCCTGTTGTAGCCAATATGAGGATCTGGCCTCCATGAACCTTTTCATGAATAATGTTGTCCTAACCATAACCCCCACTGAACCAATCCTTGACCTTGTGTACCCTTCCCTTGTTGAATGGGACCAACAACGTCACATGTGCCACTAGATTTATTCGAGAATGACGAGGCTATTGCAGAGTTCATGGGCATAAGGGATACAATTCCCATTGGAGATCACAAGAAGGGTTTCTTTATTGACTTAGACACCTACGCCTACTTTGGCGAGGAGGCTGAACTTCGTGGTCAAAAAATTTAAAGAAAAGCGAGGGCAAGAGTTCTAAAGAAAAGCCTCGGCAAAAAATCAAAGTCCAAGTCACACAGTGAAAACCTCTTTGAGGCACTGGCTGAAAAACAAATAAGAAAATCAAAGGACAAACAAAGTGACCACGCCAAGGATGAAAATCTCATAGAGACATCCTTGGATGAAGATCTCAACCTACCTCCCGATCCTACGCATGGGAGGATTTATCAAAATTGTTAGTTGAAGAAACCATTGATGTCATATTGGTACCAAGAAGATCCCAAGATAGTAAAATTGGGAGCATCACTCTCGGCCGAGAGAACAAAATACATTCACTATGCTACTATGAGAGTTTATTGATGTGTTTGCATGGTCTTACAAAGACATGCCCAGCTTAGATCCAACTTTGGTCATGCACAACTTGGTTGTGCACGTAGACTAAGCCTATCAAACAAAAGCTCCAAAAGATGCACCCAAGAGTGGCCTTGTTAGTTAAAGAAGAGTTGGAAAGGTTGCTTGCAGTAGGATTCATCAGGCCAATTGATTATTCTGAATGGATATCGAACATTGTTCCTGTCCAGAAGAAACCTATCGGTATCTGAATCTACACAGATTTTAGGGACATCAATAAAGCTTTCCCTAAAGATGACTTTCCATTGCCCAACATTGACATGATTGTTGACTCAACCGCAGGGTATGAAATGCTATCGCTTATGGATGGATTTTGGGTTATAATCAAATTAAGATCACTTGAGGAAGACCAACACAAAACAACTTTCACAACTCCTTGGGGCACCTTCATTATCAGGTGATGCCATTTGGCCTTAAGAATGCGGGAGCAACTTATCAGTGGGCCATGACAGTAATATTTCATGATATGATTCATGACATCATGGAAGACTACGTAGACGACATCCTGGGAAAGTCCAAAACAAGAGAGGATCATCCTATCATTTTGCGGCGTATCTTTGAATGCCTGCGTGAATACAAAGTCAGGCTGAATCCAAAGAAGTGTGTCTTTGGTGTGCTATCTAGGAAACTATTAGGCTTCATCATGTCAAGATGAGGTATTGAGGTAGACCTTGCTAAAGTGTCTACCATCACAGAAATGCCTCCACCTGAGAATATCAAGCAACTGCGTAGCTTGCAGGGGAAAATTCAAGCCATTCACCACTTTATCTCCCAGCTTGCAGATAAATGTCACTCATTCACTCATTTTCTTAAGAAGGATGTCACTTTCATCTGGGGACCCGAGCAACAGCAAGCCTTTGCTTTGCTTAAATAGTACCTAGCTAATCCACCTGTCCTCATGCCTCCCACTCCGGAGAACCACTTTTTCTCTATATTTCCGCTACACAATATACTATTGGTGCACTTTGCTCACCCAATACGACCTTAGCCATAAAGAGAAAGTAGTGTACTATCTGAGTCACACCCTCATCGCCTATGAACTTAATTATCCTCAGATTGAAAAGGCTTGCTTGGCCGTTGTTTTTACCTTTCAGAAACTTCACCATTACCTGCTAAATACTAAGACCAAGCTCATATCCAAGGTCGACCCACTCAAGTATTTGTTGTCCAAACCCGCCCTCACAGGTAGAATGGCTAATTGGATCATTCTACTCAGTGAGTTTGATATAGAATTTGTCCATCAAAAATTAGTTAAAGGACAAGTACTTGCCGACCAGCTAGCGGAAGCACCTTTGCAAAGCACAAACCTTTGAGTCTGGATCTGCCAGATGCATCTTTGCTCTACATTGAAGAATCTGTATATGGCAGATACATTTTGATGGATCTTTTATGTTTCATGGTTCAGGTGCAGGAGTGGTCCTTATTACTCCTTCGGGTGATCCTATACCGCAGGCTTTCCACCTGGCCTTCCCTTGCACAAACAACATTGTGGAATATGAAGCACTCATTGTAGGGATGAAGCTAGCCATCAAGTGGAATATTCAACATGTTAAGGTTGTAGGTGATTCGCAGCTAATCATCAAATAGGTTAATGATGAGTATAAAGTTAAGGATGACAAGCTCATACCTTACAAGAAGTTGGTGGAAACTTTGAAGGAGTATTTTGTGTGCATTACCTTTGAGCAGATCCCAAGAGCGCAGAATAGATCGGCAGATGCTATGGCAATGGTGGGATCTATGCTTCGTATTCCACCAGGGAACAATGATATGCCATTTTTTGTAGAAAATCTACACCAGCCCACGTATGACGTGCTGGAATCTTGCCTGGCTTGTGAGGTTGTTGGTCCCTATTCCCCATGGTATAAACCCATTTTCACCTATCTTAAGGACAATACTTTCCCTCCCAATATCTCTCGTTCTGAAAAGCAAAGCCTGATTCACCAGATATCCCGTTACACCCTTTTAGGAGGTACACTTTATCGTCATGGCTATGATGGGAATCAGTTACGTTGTCTGGATGTGATGGAGTCAATCTAGGAAATTAAAGAAGTACACGAAGGAGTATGTGGAGCACATACAAATGGAATGGTCTTGGCTAAGAAACTGTTAAGAGTAGGTTACTATTGGCCCACCATGGAAACTAATTGTTGTAATTATGTTAGAAAATGTGTGCTTTGCCAAAATATGGAAATTTCATCCATGCTCCATCATAACCATTATAACCAATCACTACCCCATGGCCATTCTCCAAGTGGGGACTTGATCTAATAGGGAAGCTTACTCCTACCTCATCTGATGGTCATACACATATCATCACAGCTATAGAATACTTTACAAAATGGGTGGAGGCTATCCCTTTAACCTATGTCACAGGAGCACAGATTTCTAAATTCATCATGAATCACATTATTTACCGATATGGTATCCTTACAGCCATTGTCACAGATAATGGGAAGTCATTTAAGAACAAAACTGTGAAAGGTCTTTGCCAACGGTTCCAAATCAGATTGAAATGGTCCACGCCATATTACCCTCAGGGTAATGGACAAGCTGAGGCAACAAACAAGACTTTGGTAAGGATAATGGAGAAGATGGTTAGCAAAACCGGTCGAAATTGGCACCTATAAATCCACCCAACCCTCTGGGCCTACCGAACATCAATTCACACTCCTACGGGTGTGACGCCATATTCCCTAGTGTTCGGGACAAAATCTATCATCCCTTTAGAGATTGAACTCCCATCCCTGTGAATTTCTCTTCGGACTATTTGGATAAGGATGAAGATTATCGAGTGGCAAGATTGGCTGAGTTAGAGCTCCTGGATGAGAGGCGCATTCACGCTCTTAATCACCTGAAGGTATATCAACACAGAATCTCCTGTAACTACAACAAGAGAATCATCCCTCGCCAGTTTGAGGTGGGTGATTTAGTTATGAAGGAGAACTAGTTCAACACTGAGGAGCGAGCGAGAAAAGAAAGGGAAGTTCGAACCACATTGGTTAGGACCCTATGTCATAGTTGCCAAGTACGGCACTGGGGCATACAAACTGGCTCACCCCAATGGTGATGAGCTCTGAGAGCCAATGAACACCATGCATCTTAAGAAGTTTATATGCTTGAACATGGCACAAAAATAAAAAAATACAAAAACATCAAAAAAAAAATAGAAAAAGAAAAGAGAAAACAGGTCATCCACTAGTGAAAACCACGCAATTGTGGCACTTTGGACAAGTCCTTGGGTGAAAACCGGTTTCCAGCACCTCGGGAGGATTCATTGTTCACAAGCATTCTGTATTAGAAGGGTAGTTGTCTTTGTCCTGGACCTGGTTCTGCCTTCGAGTTTCCTTGTGCACACCATCTAGTCCAGCCTTGATCTAGCTTTGCCTTCTTCTATTCATCTATAAGGGACGTGGTCTTTCATTATTTCCCATCTTACGCTGGGGGCAACTCAACGACTTCACCTTCTTGTTCATAAGTGTGTGGCTTCTACCCTTGTATATTCCCCACCTAACACTGGGGGCATCCATGCTTTCTTGGTTACCTGCACATAGCTTTGGAAAACTATTAAAAACACAAAAACAATAGAAAATTGTTTGAGAAAAACACAAAAACAATAGAACATTGTTTTGAGAAAACACAAAAACAAAAGAACATTGTTTGAGAAAAACAATAGAACAAAACAAAAACAATAGAACATTGTTTTGAAAAACATAAAAACAATAGAAAATTGTTTCACAAAACACAAAAACAATATAAAATTGTTTCACAAAAACCTAAACAATAGAAAATCGGTTTATGAAAACATATCTTACAAAAATATTTACTTGCATTGTCTTGTTTTCTTGCTTTGCTTGTTGCTTGTATAGTGTTTTGTGTGCTTACTTTTGAGTTGTTTGTTGCTTGGGTGTACTTTTTCATAGTTTATCTTTTCTTGCTTAGAATAGATTCATTCTTGCTTGTGCATATTGTAGTGGGTTTCGACATGCTAATGTGTTAATTCATTATTTCTTTCTTAACTCATTTGGTTGTGTTTTGTTACTTGTTAATAAGGCATGGTGATTCATGGTGTATTCCATTAATTCATGGTGTTATTTGTAGCATTTGGATGTGTTTCTTGCATGTGCTCTATTTTGTTATCATTCACATCACATTACCATCACTATCATCACATCTATCGTATCATCATCTATAGGGGTCATATATAATAAAAATATTTTCCCCCACACCAGCTAATCATCATATCACCCTATCCATCATGAGGGATCCTATCAAAAAAATCATCTCATCATATCACCTCTCATGAGGCCCATCGCTTTCTCTAGGCCCTTCATTTCTTCTTCTACTTTCTTCTGGTTTGGAAAGCCAAAACAATACAAACATTTACTATATCAAAAAATCCAAAAACAAAGCAAAATTTTTCAAAAAAATCCTAAAAAGTAAAACACCCTACAAAATGGTAACTTGCTTCTTACAGCTGAAACTTGTGTCTTGCGCATGGTATTTTCTCCATATCCTGTTGGTTTGTCTCACATCTTCCCTAATTAATATGACTCATGGATCACCAAATTCAAAACCATTCACAAAAAGCTAGCTTTTGCTTCGTACTGCTCTGGGCACTTTTGGTTGCACTGGTGCTTTTTTATTTAGTTGCACAAACACTTTTCATGGACCCATGTCCATTTTCATTTCCCCTTGCATGTATCCTTTGCTTGGGGCATCATTTTTAACCCTTGTCATCAATCACAAACTTGTGGATCTCTTTAGCACTGATAACAAAATATTTGTACAATTGTCTTGACCGTTGTTGGGTTGGATATGTGCGTTCGTACTTGTTTTCCCTATTATATGAGCTTGTTTCCTTCTCATATTGCATTGCATTATTGTATGTTGCATGGAGTTGGTATTTTTAGCAATGGACAATTGTTCGTAGTATGGATTTTCATGTCATTCTACCTTTGTCGTATGCTTATATTTTCATAAGGACCGATGATGTAGTTCCTATGGCAATATGATGACATCAAATTTGTTCCAAACAAATAAGCGGCTAGAGGTTAAGCTCTTCTCTCCCCTCATCCATATTTCTTCTACACCACTTCCCTTTCACCCCTAATTCTCCCTCTCCTCGAGGCATCCTGCCTCGTCCCCATTCTTCTGCCTACATCTCATCTTTTTTTTGATCGTCGATCGGCTTCTTCCATCACCCCATCGACACTCGAGGGGGCATCTCTCCCTCCTACTAATTTTTCTTCTATCCCTTCAAAATCTCTTTTGTCTACTATCTTTGAAGTGGCATCACTTACGCCACCCCAAAGAGGGGCAAATGTAGACACCTATAATTACGCCCAAGCAATTTAAATACTTAAATTGCGCTAATTATCCCTTTCTCGCAAATCAACGACATATCGTCAAAAACACTCATTTTCCCTCATATCATCATTAATTAATTACACTAAGTTAATTAATTAAGTTGCTATCCAACAAATACCTAATTAACGACCTTCCATTAATAAATCACCCCTTCTACCTAGACTAATTAATTATTATTAATTAATTAGCTTTCCCTTCCATTTAACCAATAAATCAATATTTAATTGATTTAATCACCCCTTCTACCTAGACTAATTAATTATTATTAATTAATTAGCTTTCCCTTCCATTTAACCAATAAATCAATATTTAATTGATTTAATCCCCTTCTAATAGCCTAAATCGTACTAATATTCTTCTAATTGGCTTCTATAAGCTTACACCTACCTATTAATTAATCACCTTTGATTAATTAAAGCACCCCCCAACTCCCATGACTTGCTAAACATGTATTAAACCCTTCTAAAGTAAGGTTACCTTTAATAAAGCAACCTTATCCACTCCTAATCATGTTTTACCTTTATCCCACATTCATGAGAATGTGTTGAATCATTTATCCTTTGGGCTATATAAAGAGCCCTCCACCTATCTTTTTACTTACACCTAAACTCCTTAGAGAGCAAATGCAAAGCATATAGCAAAGAGACTAAGAGCTTGCACCTTTCCCTTTTGAGAGTTCATCATCTTGAAGAGTTAAGCCTCTTTCTTAAGTGCTTAGGTCATATGGGAGGTGTCAAAGGGGTCTTGTAGCCCAAATTTGATAGGCCCTCATTCCTAGGTTACTTGGCATACTAAGGACAACTATTTTGATAGCCATGGAGCTTACTTAGATCCATTCATTTATTTTTGTTAGAGAATAGAGTTTAGATATTTACCATTGTTAGTTTTAAAGTTTGTATTGATGAATGCTTAGCATCTAACCCTTGTCTAATTTTATCTTGATGGTGTTTAGTTTGTTTTTCAATTCTTGCTAGGTTAAGTCTATTTAGGTGTTAGTCTTTACTCATATTAGCATTATTTTGAAAACAAACACATGCACACATTACAAATTCCCACTGAGGCTCTTGGAGGCATTTAATTTCACTACTATCACATACACATAGGTTCTATCATTGCTACATCTCATTACAATTACTTTAATTTTCACTATTATATATATGCCCTTGACATACTATTTATGTTTTTAACATGTTAACAGGTGCTTAATGTGTAGCATTTACTTTGAAGGACTAGATTCCACCATGGTTATCTGATAAATTTTTCTTTCTATTGTTTTCTATTATATGCTATTATTTATAGGTTATGTTATATGTCTTGCTTGATCACTATTTGCTTAATTATGGTCATTTTGCCTTGATTGTCTTGTGACATTGTAAGTGATGTCCCATGTTTGAAACCTTATTTTCGTGGTCCATATTTTTGCATACTTGATTGTTTCATTATTTTCTATTGCATGTTAGATACTTTTACTACTAACACTTGTTACTATCACACATTATTTGCATGTTTCTTGGTTTCTACCATGCACATTCCACCGCCCTATAAGTATCCACTTCAAAGACAACATCGATCCTATCATTTATGTTGTATTCCCTACAAACGTCACATGTACCCCAAAAAGGGGGCATATATGGTGAAAAAATTGCCCCTAGAAAAACTTAGAGCTATAGTTCGGATCATCACAAAGACATAAATGCCATAGGGACACACGAATAATAGTAAAAATCTGACTTGTGCTTCACACAGTAATCCGAAACTAGTGCCAAGAACCGCACAATGGCATCTAAGTGCTCCTTCCTCCCATAGGAGTTAATTTCTTGGGGATAACACAATTATTTCCTTATAAAAATAGTCTACAAAAATTTACAAAGAAATTCTCATACTCTACAAGAATTGGTCTTCAGTCACATAATGCATTCTATCTCCTACAATCAATATAATCAAAACCACTCGGAAAAATTACAAAAAAAGGAAAAATAGGAACAATTTAGGACACACCATCTGTAGTGGTGCTTATTGGGAAGAGTCGTGGAAGGAGAGTAAAACTAGACCTCTCTCCCCAAAACTCTTTCCTTAGTGTGAGATCACCCAAAAAATTGCACTTGGTGTAAGATCGCCCAAAAAACTCAAGCCCAAGAAACTCACTCTTGGCATGAGATTTCCCAAAAACCTCACCTTCAACATTTATATCAATAATGTCAAAAAACAAGAAACTTTTCTATCTCTTACTCTTTCACATATCAAGTACATACTTTCCTTTTTACACACTTTTTCATACTTACACAATTTTTCTCCGATCTATAATGTTCAAAACTTTGACTACTTTCTTGCTCTTTATTTGTAGGTTCTTCCTTATAATAAGTAACTCACACAAGTCACAACAACATGCTACAATGCACACGATTCACTCCTAGGGTCCACTTCCCTTTCATAGTCTCCCCACTTCACTTATCCACTCGACACGGTATCGCCAATATTGTTTTCTATAGTATTATAAGGTACACATCATATTTATTTTATGTTATCAAATATTCCCTCAAAAAATAAAGTGGGGAAAATGTAGACACAAAATCACACACTTGGGTGCATTTCTAGGTCCAATATCATACTAAGGTATATATACTTCCTAAGCAAGAAAACTAGTGGTTGACAACTATCTTTATTTTCAATTCTTTGTTTCTTGATTTCTATTTGGTCTTACATGCCCTACATCCCATTCAAAACATTACTTATTTTTTCATGGCTTCAGACACTAGCACTCCAACCTAGATAGTAGTGCCTAGGTGCTCTTGTCCATCTTGCATGCCCCTGACCCTTTCTTACCTTACTCATTATTTTTGGGTCTCTTTTATATTTTGGGAATCATTTTCACTTATGGGTCAACCTTCCAGTTTTCAATTATGAAATTCAAAAAAGGGAATCATATAAATACATAGTTATGTTTTCAAAATGAAGGACCAAGCACTAAGCATTATTATTACTACCTAAGCTTTCATCCAAAGTAACTAAAACACTTCAAAGGCATCCATCTAACATCTATACAAGGGAAAAGAGTTGCAGCAAATCTGTATATAGTGCATAATAGGGGAAAGTCTATTATATTCCATCCACACGTACTATTGCATTATTACATTCTAGCTAAAACCCACTATAATATGTGTAACTTTAACAAGGGCATCATTTCTACATACACACACACACACACACTAGAAATACATGGATTACTAGATGTAGTACAACGATCTATCATAAGTTCACTCTTCGATGACCACCAAGGTAAGTTTGACTCGCCATTCTACTTTTCATTTTTAAATTTGATGAAGTTTGTGGGTATGTGTAGGTGAAATTATTTCTTGCAGGTTACAAACACCTTCGGTAATCAAGGAGCGAATATTAGGTGAAAAATTGGAACCAACAACAAAGCCTTTGTGACATAGAAGAAAGCAAGATCTTGAGCTCATGCATAGTCACCAGTGCCCAAGCACGTCTTCACTACACAGGGTGCTCCTATCTAGATCTATTCCTAAATTACATATTTTACAATGAGCAATAATGACGTTGTTTTTGTCTTGTTCAACACTTGTACCCACCTATATCATTTCTTTTCCACACCGAAATCAGCTAAGTATTTTTACCTCTTCTTCTTGCTTAGGGTTTTAAATCATTGCTTTCTTATTTCATGAATAATATTGTATATTATCATGTTTTACATCATTACAAACAATAGTTACTTTGAAAATGATATTTAATTCAAATTAAAGTAAATCGATATGTAGCAAAAATTATGTTTTCACTCCTTAATCTTTCTAGTATTCTCATGTAATTCGGCCACAAGAACCTCACAAATTTTATATTCAAATTGGTTTGTGACCATATCTAGGGCAACTGTTTCACTTATCCAATGGGCACCATCTTCCCTATTTGTATTATAAATTTTTAAATAGATGACTTTAATAACATACCTTGGGACATTGCTTTTAATTTCTCCAATCCACACTCCATTTTTGACATGGTGACTCCCATCAATGACAAATTTTGTTGCATTGGTGTATTTTTATTACTCATTTTCGAACACCCTTTTTCCAATAGTCTAGTGACTCTCTCACTTTGGTATTTATTTGATATGGTTGGTTTAGGTATAACATTTCATTTTGTAGAGCCGACTAAAAAGAACCTTAATTTTATTCTTTGTCGTGGGAAAATATGGAATTATACTCCAAGGATCTAGCTTTAATTCAGTAATCACTTTGGCAATTTTTTTATATTTCATTGTACATGTTTCTTGATTTTGTTAAAGGAGTATATTTTTGGTGACCTCTAGCCAAGTATGTTCATTTTCCTCGATTGCTGCATATATATAATTTTACATATATTGAGCATGTGCGACCTTGAATGGTACATGGGAGAAATATTTGGCCAAGTTTGGGATCATAGATTTAAGTGCGTGCTTCTAAATTTCAGCTTTGGAAGGTCTTGTTGTGCAACAATAGTTGATCTCACCCTTGTACTCCTTATTTTGTTTCCTTCTCTGTGTGCACTAGCTCAATTTACTCACTTTCCTTGTCTGTTAATTTTTCCTTATCAATTCTTACCAATGTGGGTCATTTACTCCTTAGCTCTTGTATTTATAAATTTTTATTTCCACCTACCCCATTTATTGTTTTCGTTGTGGAATGTTCTAAGTTTATTTGATCCACGGTTGTCCTGGAGTTTTATTATTTTCTTATTTTCTTGGGTTTTACGTACGTCGTGGTTTTCCTCCATTCTCCTTCATTCTGGGGTATTTTCGCCTTTTAAAGGTTTTCCCCTTTTCTTATTTATTTCGTTTCTTTATGTGTGGATCTCATTTCTTCATTTTGTTCTGTGTTATATTATTTCCTTTCATCACTCAATGATTTTTTTTTCTCTTGGTTCATGGCTTTGTTTTCAATTTTTTATTTTCTTTAGGTTGTCAAATTTTATTCCTTTTCTGGATTTATTTCTTGTATCCTTTATTCCATGGATTTTTCTACATTATATGGCTTTTCTTCCTTATGCGTATTTTTATTTCTTTCTTTTTTTTGGTGACTTTTTATGTGGTTTTCCTTTGTTACGCAGATTATTGAATTTTTTTCTTCTTTACTCTTATCTCTTGTTTTTTTCTTCTTTTCTCTTTGATTTCTTGTTTTCATTGACATTTCTTTTCTTCTTCTTCTTTCTCTCTTTTGGTAGTTATGTTACTTTTTCTTTGTTTTTGGCAGAGAGAGGGTCCCCTTATGGGTTTTCACCCTCATCCCCGTCAACTCCAATGAATTTTTTGTTTTAAGAGAGGATGGATTTTGTTGTTTTTAATTTTTATTTTTATTTTTTATTTATGTATTTTTTTTTCCAAGATTTTAGATTTGAATCATTTTATGGTGTGATACTTCTTCATCCGTACTCCATTTACATAACCAAGAAGTTCTTTCTTCGTAGAGTTTGTAGTTTGGTGGCTCATGATGGTAAAATATATTTTACAATGTATTGACCTAGCCATAAAACTTTTAATTTACTGGTATTTTCCATTTTTATCATAGAGTAGGACATGATATCATATTTAGAATTCCTTTTATTTCATGTGTCTATCATGGCATGCATTTTATCTGTGTTTTTCTTGTTTTTATTTTAGGCAAGCTATAAGTATTTTTTCATCCAAATTTTCTAATTCAATTACCTTTCATGTACCAATGGATATTCATTCATTCAAAAATATATGGTCACCATAAGGATTGGTAGTATAAAATCCATTGACACCTTGGTTTCTAGTCCATACACTAATTAGAAAGGGGAGTACTTTTTCATCCTTTTGTAAGTTTGTGCCGTATGCCCATAGTGTTGCGGGTATCTTCAAATCCAAGTATGCTTTTGTAAGGATCATATTTTCACGAGCACCTTTATAGTAATTTATTAAAATATTTCACTTTACCATTTTTAAGGATGGCATGGTGTACTTCTAATATGATTTATCATAAAGTGTTCCAGAAGCTCTTTGATTGTAGAATTGAAAAAATGTTTTCCTTGGTCGATTGTGATGCTTAATGGGAATCCAAATCTAGTGATAATATTTTCATAGATAAAATTATCTGTGGTTCTTGCAATGCAATCTTTTATAGGGATAGATTTCACCCATATTGTTAGATATTATGTTTTTGTGATAATAAATCTTACTTGTGAATGTATTGTAGTAGGTTTTATTGGTCTAATTAAATCTATAACACATTTATCAAATGAGGCTAATGCAAGTATTGGCCTTAAAGGAATTTCATATCTAGCTTGTGTGCATCACGGAATAACATTATCAACCATAATCCTCGCCATCATTATTTTTCTAGTTGTTGTATCTCCTCCATTATGGCCTCTGTTATTCTCTCATGAGATTATCTTGAATATTCTTTCTTTCATGTTCTAGTACCACCCGTCTAATGAATTCATCTTTTCCCTTTATGTATAATTACCCTTGAATTAAGGTAAATGGGAAAGAGTGACTTAGAAAATTCGTTTCATGTTATTTTTGTATTCTATGGGAATCTATCTTGTTGGCAAGTGTCGGTTGTGCTATATCATCCATTTCCTTAAGAAAAGTCTGCTTTTTCTAAAGATATGTGCCTCATATCTTCTCTTGTTTAAATTCTTGATAAACAATATGATCCATTATTTAAAATCCATGGTTTTACTGATATGGTGAAGTCAAATTCTTTAAATAACATCAGTCATCTATATATTCTTCCTTGTAAAACTAGTCTATTCATGAAGTATTCGAGAGATTCATAGTCGTATAGAATACAAATGGTATTTCCAATAGATAATGTCTAAATGTTTTGCATAAAGTGTATACACCATAGTTAGGGTTTCTCTCTCTTACGTGGAATAATTATTTTCAGCTTTAGGTAATTTGAGAATTGCAAATGTTATGGGATGATCCATTTTTTCTCGTGGCTATGCAAATAATTCTCCTATTACTATGCCTGATCCATCCTCATGAACATGAAATAGAACCTTCCAATTTGGGAATGTGAGAATAGGTGAATGTGAAATCTTATCTTTTAGTATTATAAAAGCATGTGCACATGCCATGGTCCATTATATATGCTTATGAGTCCTTTTCTTTAGTAATTCCTCTAATGTTGCGCTAATCTCTACATAATTTATTATGAAATTCCCATGATAACTAATGTAACCCAAGATTTTTCTTACATCTTTTTTTTTTTTGTGGTGAAAATGTTACAATAACGGATGTTTTAAGTGGGTCAATCAATAGTCCTTCCTTATAAATTATTTGGCTTGGTAGTGTGTCAATTAGTGTAAGCAAGATGCATTTCTTCAAATTTAATGATATTATAGTGTACAACATATTTGAAACATTAGTGTTAGGAATTGTATGTGCTTTTTCAAAAGGCCATATACTTTCCAAGCATTGAAGTACACTCTAGGAGATCTTGAATAGATTGATCATAATTATCCTAAAGAGAGAAGGTGCACTCTTTAGGCCAAATGATATTACTGTGTACATGAAGTATCCCCATTCAATCAAAATGTTATTTTTGGTTGATATTTAGGTGTAATTCAGACTTGATAGTAGCCAGAGAACCCATCAGCTAATGAATATACATCTCTTCTTGCCAAATTTTCTAGGACTTCTTATGTGAATGGTGTGGGAAATGGGTCATGTACACATGCCTTATTCAACTCTCTACAGTCCACAAAGATTATTATTTCATCAATTTTCTTATTATGTATGACCATGGGGCTTATCCATTCAACATCATCAATTGTTTTAATTATACTTACATTCAGCATGTTTTCTATTTTTGTTTTGACCTTAACCTTTAAGTTGGGATTCAACCTATATGGTATTTTCTTAAGAGGTTTAATTCCTTCTTTGATATTGATTTTCATTGTGCCCACCTCTTATTTGATTTCACATAACTCCTTAAAGTCATTTAATAAAATATCTTGGGATTCTCTAAGTAATTCCACTAATTTATCTATTTCCTCTTGAGACCAATAATATCATATTTTTGCAATTTTCTCCTCCTTTGACCCAAATTTTTCATTCCTTAGTTTTTGTGGTTGACTTAAAATATTTTTCTTCTATTTTTTTTTCTACAACTTCTCTTTCACCTTCCATAATTTTATATTTTAATTTTTCATATTTCTCTTCCCTTTCTTGTTTTTTTGTTGTAAATCATAAGGTCATTTCTTTTGTCTTGGCTGGTTGTTGCTTTTGAAGTTTGTGTTTACATTCTTGAATTGGGTTGCCTCTTGAAAATCGATATGTAACATCTTCTAAATTAAGAATAATAAATTTCCTAATATTTTAAACTACTCTTAGTGTATTTAGATCTTAATAGTATAATTTGATAGTTTGAAAAATATTTTTCAAATTGATCCCAATCCTTTGTTTCTTTTCTGGTATCTTGATGTGTGTACCATGTCTTAGGTAGGGGTCCTAGTGTCTATAAAAATAGTTGAATCCATACACTAGGAGATTTTTCTCTGCATATCTTCTAATGTCTCTCACATGCCTCGATGTCTCACTATGGATCTCATTCTCTTGTGTGTTATGGTATAGCCACATAGTACCCTTCACTTTACATATATCTTATTATTAAGAGTGTTACTAGTGATTTCCAAGGAGATGTATTAGATTTATGGGTCATGCGCCAACATGTTGAATTGATTGTTAGTGTGGAATCTAGTGCTTCCCCACATGTTTTTTCAATTGGAAACACCCTTATCATCTGTTCTAAATATCTCTCTAAATCTCCAAATTCTAAATATTTTGGTAAGGTATGATGGGAAGCTTTGTGGCTTAGTTTATAAACCCGTTTTACAAGTCTATTTTGTTATTTCTATCTCTTATCCTCCTCCTCAAGTTTTTTTCTTCTAATATGGAGTAATATCCATCTTCTTCTTGGAATTTTTCTTGTTCGTGCTAGTATATGGCTTATGTTTCATCCATGGATTAATAATAGTCATCTTCTAAAGTAGTTACTTGAGGTGTTATTCTTCTTGCATAATGTAGGTTCATTACTTCTAGCTTCTAGAAATCCATGTGCCCAAGCTTCTACTATATGGTTAGAATGTTCATTTGTAGAATCAAGTGTGAATTGAAATTTTACCTTCTTAATTTGGTTCAAAATCTTTATCAAAATTTTGTAGCCTTTTTGGGATATAGATTCCTTGCATGTCGTCAAACTCTTCATCTTTAGTGTCATGCCATACTTCTTCAACCCATGTTACACTCATTCATGTCTAAAATGGTACGTGGACTCGAATTCCATCTGATTGAAGTGTAAACTCTTCTTATTTCGAATTCAAAGTCCCATTGGAGTCAACAAATCATACAAGTGCTAGAATCGAATTATATGTGGGTTTCTAGGTAATGTTTTCTATAACTTCAAAGTCTACCATTTTCTTAATTCCCATTAAGTTAACTTCAACATTCCTCAATATGCCAATAGGGGATTTCCTTGATCCATCCATAAGGCTAATGTTGTATCCATGCGAGGTCTTCCATGTTTCATCCAAGTAGTATTGGAAAGTTTGTGTACATCCACACCTAGATCTAATAATATCTTAGTTATTGTTGGGTCACATATTTCAATATCTAAATATATGGCTGATTTTTTCCATATTATTTGTGTTTGAAATATATTTATCTTTTTATTTTTATGTGAGGCTTCAATCAAGCTAAACATTTAAAAAATTTCCTCCTTATTCCAATATTTACTGAAATTGTTTTAATTTTTCTACTAACCTACTCCTAAGGGTTAGTATAGCTATTTACTTCAAAGTAATCATCTCATCCTCTAAAAAATTGTTCCATTTCTTCCCTGTATTGAGCCTTATTTGCAAATTTTGTGATGTTTGCAACATCATGTTCATGAAGTTTATGATTGAACATCTTTGGCTTCCATTCTTCCTCACTACTTGATTTTTCTTTAATAGGTGGTTTGATAGTTTTATGTTTTTCATTTCTTTGTTCCTTTTTCTGATGCTTCTTGTGGTTACCACGTCTTTTTACATTGGTTCTTATTTTTCACTTCCTTATTTTTTAATTAAATTTTCTCTTAAAGTAATTTTCTTTAGCATATTCCCTTTCCTTATTATTTTATTTTTTCCCTTGCTTGAGCAAGTTACTTTTTCTTTTCTTTTTTTGTCTTATGAAAATTCTACTTCATCCCATGGTATTATTGGTATATGTTGAACAATCTTTTGGGCATATTTTCCTAATTATTCTAATTTAGTACAACCATTCATGTAGAATTGTATGGATTTTGGACAACTAAAAGATTCATGTGTGCCATGTTTATGGAAAAACCCACAAGGTTCTAGTTTAGTGAATTTTATTGCCAAGTTTCCATCTTTTCCACACTTATAACAATTCAATGGTCTTCTTTCCTATGATCCCATTCCAAGGTTATTATGATTCTACCCACCTTGACACCCTTGTTTTCCTCATCCTTTATATCCTTGATATATTTTGACACCTTGATAGTTGTTGTAACTACTCCTAAGTCCACCGTGTTATCTACCTCTATATCATCCGCCATACCCTTAGTAATTAGGGTTACAATTATTTACTTGATATCCTCATCCATACTGTGGTTGTCCCCCTTGATATCTTTAGTATTATGGGGGTGTGGTTATTATTGGTACTTGTATAGTGGCGGTTGTTGAATTGTTATTTTCGGGGTTGGTTGTTGTGGACATGTTAGTGGTACTATATTTTATCGAGCTTTTATTACTCTTCAGGCATTATAGTCCTTCAGATATTTGATGGCATCAATTACAGGGCAAGTATGGTGATAGTGGTTGAATGATCCACATGATGTGTAGTACATGAGTTAATTTATAGGTTGAGCTACCTATAATAATGGGAAAGTGTACTTTGTATGTTGATTCCATAATTTACATATGCCACACTAAGTCCTTTCGTCTCGTAGATATGTTCTAGAGGATGATTTTTCTCGAGGACTGTTTTCTTATTGATGTAGCTCTTTTTACTCTTTATAGGTGTGGACATTATAACTTTCTATGTCCTTCTCCACAACATACCGTACACCATATTTTTGGTCTTGTAATTTTCTTGGGAGGTGAATTATTTATGAGATCCTCTTTCCTTTGAATCTCCTGTTGTAATTTCAGTTTTGCCAACTCTAGATGTATCGTTTCCAATTTAGTTTTAATGTAATTTTATCCATCTCTTCTCCATGACTATGCTTTAAGTCTTGTTGTCATCTCTAATACATCTATAAAGGATGTGAATACCTTTCCATCCAATGAAGCTCTTAAGTACACTAAAATTCCAAAGATAACCATTCAATTCTTTGTTTATCTATTAGGGGTTCTTCCAATATTCTTGCCACATTTTTGAACTTATAATCAAATTATTTTACCATTTTTCCTTATTTTTAATTAAATATCTCTTTTTGCTAACACTTTCTGTAGGTGCCTCAGGATAAATGAAATATTCCTTGAATTATTTTTCTATTGCATCCCAAGCTTTGTTGTGTTGATGGTTTGTCTTCATGTACCACCTTAAAGTATCATCACTTAATGTTCCCACAAATTCATATAGCTTATTTGTGGGATCAAACATGTTGTTTTTCTTTTTGAGAATTAGTATCGTATGAACATATGCTCCTCCGCATCCTTGGTATATTTTTGAAACAAGTGGTAACTTGATCTTTTGGTTCATCCTGTTAGTAGGTCGATTCCTTGGTGTATTATGAATTGTTTGTTAATTTTTAGGTACCTTCACCCTTTTGATTAACTCCTTTCCTTCCTTTATCTCTTGGAAGTTCAATGTAAAACTAAATTTCTCCCATAAGCTCTTTAAATTCTCTCACGCCTCTTCTCTTCTTTTACTCTCTTCTTTCTATTTTTTGTATCTTTCCATCAAACTTTCTTCCTCTTATACCTTTGGGCTAGTACGATGGTTGGGGGACACATATTTTATTGGTAAATTTTCGTAATTATCTTCTTCCAAAATAACTTCCTCCATTTAACATCTCTTAACCTATAATTTTATTCAAACCTACAAACCCTTCAACACTTCTTCTTTTATTATTTTTCTTTTCTACTTCTTCTGTATCTTGTTCTTCAAAACTAATATTTGTTTTTCCCTTATCTTTTTTATGTTTTTATTATCTTCTAACTCCTTGACTATTTCTTCTACTCTAATAGCCTCTTCTATTTCTTCTTCACCTTTTAATGTAAGCAATAGAGGGGTTTCTTTCTTATAGTTCTCGCATTCTCCTACTCCTAAGATATGTTTTATTCCTAGTTCCATTCTATCTACTATGTCTTGTAAATCCTTCATTAACCTAGCTTGTTGTGATAATGAATATTGTATTCTATTATCTAATGGACATTGTCCCATGCGAATCCATGGGGTAACCAAAATTTTTTCTCTACCTTGTGATATACAAGACTTTTAATTTCCCGACTGCTTTCTGGGGTAGCCATATGCTGGTCTCCACTTGAAATGGACTTATCTTTTTCTATTTTTTGAACTTTATTTAATATTTCTATTTTTTCATTTAGTTTCTTTATCCTTTCTTCCCTTTCTAATATCTATTTTTCTACTTCTTTCTCTAACTACTTATTCTATGTGGATATCCCATCCTTATCTTCCAACCTCCTCATCATTCTTACTTTTGTTTACTCACTTCCTAGTTGTCCTAATCTCTCTTTTATCAATTATGTAATTTTTTTAGTTTTTCTTTTCTTCATGTCACCTTATTTATTTTGCCCCAACCATCACCCCAATAGTTCGAGTATTTATGTCTCTTGGATCTCGCCCCCTTCACGTACACCATCCCGCAGTGCCTTTCCCCTAAAGGAACTTTTCTACTCTTTTAATTAATCCTTTTCTACTAGCAAAATATGGATTAAGAAAGGAACTTGTTTGAGAAATCTTCCTCTGGCTCCACTTAGAACTTCAACCTTCTTGTGATCAAAACTAGTCCAACCTTAAATTTCCCAACCTGTTGATGATATAAAATTCTAATGTAGTTTCAAAACAAGTAATTTATTGCTCTTGTCCATGCTTTCATCAATATCTTTGTGTATTTCTAACTTCGTCGATTTCACTTGAATGGTTCCCACTAATGTAGTCGTGTCTACTCCATTGTTTTCTATGTTACTAAAATGCAAGGCCATAATAGATGTGGAAATTAAGACCAATATTATTCTCCGTATTCTCCAAACAAGTCGGCTTCATTTCCTTTATATGATTCTTTATGTCTATTCTCCTCATGTTTGATTAATATATTGATATGTTTTTCCCACCGATCCTCAATCTTTGTTAACGTTAGTTTCCAAGACCACGGTGGTGAAATTTTTTTCGAGCATCTGCTTAACAAAAAGAACCTAGGCTCAGACACCAAAATATTGACCTTAAGTCTAAACGCATATTGTGAGGGCTAAGTAGTTCATTGTTTCGCTAAGGATGTCCTAGGAATAATATTTAGATTCATAAGATGAACAAAAATAATGTAATTAAGGCAATAAACATTAAACATAACATAAATCATCATTATTTATTTATTTATCAAAATAATTACACTAGTCTTTCACATACATCTCACACACTATAATTGCATATAATTCTCTTTACTTTTACTACTTTTCTTTCATCCTATTCTATTTCTCTCTCCCTTTTCTACCTATTTGGGTAATCGCACCAAGTTGGGGGCCAAAAGGGGGTCTTAAGTCAATGCATTTTTCTAAATAATAAAAACTTCAAGTTGTATGATTTTTTTGAAATATTTACGCTCAAAATTGGAAAATGTTGTATAAACATGAATCATAGAATTTTGAGTCTAGTTTTTAAGATACTAAATTATATTGAAAACAATTAATTTTAAGTGGGTCAAATAACTAAAATACCAATAGGTGCTCCAACTTTTGTCAAAAACATAACAGAGTGACTTTTGTGCCCCCAACTTTTTTTTTTTTAGCACCATTTAGTATTTTTAAAAACCCTCTGTAGAAAAATAGCTAGAGCATCTAGTTTGTGCTAGAATTTTTTTAGAATTTTTTAACAAGTATTAATTTTTTTATGATTTTTTATTATAGAAATTTTAAGTTTTGAAAACTAACGAGTCTGATCGTGCCCCCTAACTACCTAAAAATATCAAAAATTAGATTTTTTTAATATATATAGAATTAGGCCTAGTTTGTCTTAGTATAATTTTTTTCAATTTCGATAAGAGAATAAAAGATACACGAAAAAATATAGACATATTTAAACTTCAAAAACTATCTATAAAAAGGCACAATTAGAAAATAAATAATATGGAAACCTTATATTAGTTAGAAAATTTGAAAATTATATTTTTAGTAAGAAGAAACTCTTCTCTATTTTGTGGTATAATTTTTTTAAACAAATCGATCGTTTTATGTTGATTTATCATGGAGGAAGTGAAATTTTTGCATTTTCTTATAAAAACACGTTGTTTGATGTGTTTGTGTAGGTCCATGCCTCAGGCTTGGGGATCCAAACCGGATCCAAGCCTTAAGGCATGGCTTGGAAATTTTGAATACATAAAACGCATACGCATTCTTCATGGTATGAACATTATATGTGTTTTTGGCATGCTTCTATTTACAAAAATAAATGTGTGTTATAATTTTTTCATTTATTATTATTTGTAATGAAATTACTTGTATAATTCAGATTATGAGCAACAATAGAACACCAAATAACACAATATTTCGTAATAATTATCTCAATTTGCAATTAGAATAGCTTCGCCACTTTGAGGAAACCTCCAAACCATAAAATAAGACTCAAATGCTCCAATGATGATGAACTGCTACCTACAATCACCTATATATACTATTCATATGTTATGGCCATCACCAAGGCCAACCTACTATGCATGAGAAAGTATAAATGGTATAATAAAATGATATGGTAAGCCCTGAAATAAGATAATCATATCCTAATACCAACAATAGGTTAAGGGCGTAGGATGCCATTCCCTTCAAAACAACATTGTCCTCAATGTTGAATAATCCTAGATCTTGCTATGAAAACCTTCATCCTCCTAGGTCACATATTTTATGCTCGATTATTCGACTTGATCAGATATTCCTTAATGTCTTTGGTTCTTAGACTCTTAGTACGTGTTTGTAGAATATTCTCTGGCTCCAAAATGATTCTTCCTTCCTCATCAAGTTCTAGTAACTATGTCTGGGCTTCAAATTTCTGTCCAATAACCTTCTTCAGGAAGGAAACATGGAATACTTTGGGTGTATGTGTGAAGATTGAGGCAACTCTAGTTTATAAGAAACACTGCCAATTTTATGTAGAACCTGATAAGGCCCATAATATTTAGGAGCAAGTTTGTTGTCCTTTTTCTATTTCTTTAGGGACATCTTCTTGTAAGGCCGGAGACATACAAAAACCCAGTCACCAATTTCAAAATGTCTTTCACTACGATGTTGATCTGCTTGTTGTTTCGTCATGTTTTGTACCAATACCAAATTCTCCTTCAAACTAGCCAAAACTTGTTGTTGATGTTCAATGTGTTCCTAAACATCTCGACCTTAGTTTGCACCCTTGAGGAAGAAGTGATAAAAGGTGGATGGTAACCATATAATGCTAGAAATGGGGTCATTTGAGAAGAGGTGTGAAAATATGTGTTATACCACCATTTTGCAAGTGGTATCCATTTAATTCACCTTTCCTTCTTATCTCGATACAAAAGAACATAGATACCCCTCTAAGAATTTGTTGACCACTTTCGTTTACCCATCAATTTGAGGATGATAAGATGAACTATGAGCTAGCTAAGTACCAAAACATGAAAATAGGAACAAGATCACTTACAATTATCTTTGGGACTCCATGTAGCCTTTGAACTGTCTCCAAAACAATAGTTGCGATCAGATGTTTAGATGCAAATGGATTTGATAGGGAAAAAATGGGCATATTTTGTGAGCCTATCCATAATCAAAAATTAACATTCTTACCCTCTTAACAAGGCAATCCGGTGATGAAATCAATGAAGACCTCCTCCCATCTCTAGATAATAGTTGGTAAGGGTTGCAACATACCGTGTCTTAATTGTTTCCCCTTTGTTCTTTTAGCACACCAAACACTCGATACAACTTTTTGTACATAACCCTTGAGTCCTTCCCAAAAGAATTATTTTTTTATTCTATGATACGTCTTCAAAAACCCAAAGTTTCCTCCAATAGGTGAGGCATGTAGCTTTGCAAAGAATCTTATGCTTCAACTCAGAATCTTTACTCAAGTATAACCTATCCTTGTACCATAGCGCATTACCTTTTCACTCAAATTTGTTATATGTTATAGAGCCTTGCTTGATATTCTATATTAGAGATTGTGTATCCTTGTCCTGATCTCATTCCAATCTTGCTTCATCCACCCAATCGACCTTCAACATGGACATTCCACATAGTAAGGCATCTACGGATGTATCCCTTCCTGACAACACATCAACTACTAAATTTTCTTTTCCCTTTTTGTATATGATTTAAAAATCATAACCAAACATTTTTATACCAAATTTTGTTATTCCTCATATGATAATGGTTTCTCCAAAACGTATTTGACACTATCATGATTAGTTTTTACCTTGAAGTGTATACACATGAGATAGGGCCTCCATTACTTGACGACATGAAGAATAGCCATAATTTATTTCTCATAGATAGGTTTGAGCAGATATTTTCTTTGAATTGGTGACTCTAAAATGCATTTGGTCTTCCTTCCTACATTAAAACTACTCCACATCCTGAGCTTAAAGCGTCACATTCAACAATGAAGGTTTTTGAGAAATGGGTAGTAGCAAAAATGGGGTGTTGCACATGGCTTCCTTCAGATGCTCAAAGGATTTAGTGGCTACGTCTGTCCAATGGAAGGCATCCTTCCTTAGAAATGTAGTGAGTGGGGATGTTATTCTACTATATCTTCTCAAAAATATTTATTATTACCTAGTTAGTCCTAGGAACCCATGAATATTTTTTTAGAGTTTTGGGCCTTGGCCATTCCACCATATCTTTGATCTTCTAGGATCAACTTTAACACCTTCATGGGATAAAATGTGACCCAAGTACTCTACCTCTTGTACACCAAAATAAACTTTGGATGGATTTGCATAGAGATTATGTTTCTCCAAAACTTCCAACACTTTATTTGCATATTGTAAGTGTTCTTCCCATGTCTTATTGTAAATACATATGTCATAAAAGAAAACTAATACAAATTTCCTTAAAATGGCCGAAAAACAGTGTTCATCAAGATTTGAAAGGTTGAGGGAGAATTTGTAAGACAAAAAGGCATTACCAAAACTCATAATGGTCCTTATGAGTCCTAAAAGCCATTTTATGAACATCTTCCTCTCTTATTCTAATTTTATGGTAACTTAAACAAAGATCTAATTTTGTAAAATAAATAGCACCATGTAATTCATCAAGTAAATCATCAATTACTTTTTGTAGGAAACTTATCTTTGATGGTGTACTTGTTGATTTCTTGGTAATCTAGACATATTCTCCATGTTTCATCCTTCTTACATACCATGACCACTGAAGAATATGCACTCTGGATATGCCTGATTATACCTACCTTCAACATTTCATGTACCATTTTCTCGATCTCACTTTTCTAGGAATATGGTTATTTGTATGGTCTCGATGATAGGTGTTTAGCTCCTGGAATCAATTGAATGGCATGATCATGATCCTTAACCAATGGTATTCCCTTTGGAATTACATCAAAAATAGATGAGTGAGCATCAACAATATTTTGAAGATTGGGTGACATTGAAGACTCTGTATTTTTTACTTCTATGGAAAATAACTTTTCTATAAATCCATCTACTCCTTTTCTGAGAAGCTTCTTCATCGATGAGAGCTAATAATCTATGGATAATTAGCTACCATCCCTTTCAATTGTATTGTCCTTCTATTTGAATGAAATCACATGAAAATTCTTGGAAATTCATCTCTATAGTACCTAGGGTTGTGAGCCATTAGACACCCAAAACAATATCTACCCCTCCCATAGAAATAACAAACATAGGTGAGTCTAACATGTAGTCTCCCATGGAAATCTTGATACTATGACACTTTCCTATGCATTTGACTATCGCACCATCCGAATCATAACTTGCATTTCTAGAGAGTGGGTAAATAAAACAATTGAGGTGAGAGACTAAATTACTATTTATGAAGTTATAAGTACTCCCGAGTCAATCAACACCATCACCTTCTATTTTTTGAGATAGCTAATAACCTTGAGGGTTTGAGGAGTACTAATACCCACAATACATGGAAAGAAATTATAGGTTGTTGGTTCTTTTGCTTCATCTTATACTGGTTCCTCACCTCTCCTCTAACTTTAGATTCCCCATTATCCTCATTACCTCCTTCAATATAGAACAACTTCTTCTCAACACATTTGTGTCTCGGTCCATATTTGGTGTCACAGCTTAAAGCATAATCATTTTGATCTCTTTTATTCCATTTGTTGAGGAGTCGAGTCTAATTGTCCTAAGCGAATGTAGGGGAAGAGATATTATGGACTTTGGTGTTAATGAAAGGCAACCTCCTAGTGCAAAGAAAATTTTCCTCTACTCAACGTGCCATGATAATAGAATTAGAAATCTTGAGTGGATTAAACATACGTACTTCATGCTCGATGTGGTCCTTAAGAAACCCAAGAAATAGGTCATTGATTCCCTTTTGAAATATTCTCCACCCTTAAGGATAGATTCTAGAATTGATGCACATAATTTGTGATTTGTCATATTTATTGTAACTTTTCCAATTGACTACGTAGTTCTATGAAATATTATAACTATAGTGCAATTACAACTCCTCGGTAAAAACTATCTAAGTTACACTAAGACCATTTTTCTTCCTCTGAGCACATAATCATCGATACCAAATGAATTGGTCTGGTTCAAGATACAGGGATGCCAATGTCACCTTTTGTCCTAATGGTGTTTGATGTAACTCAAAGGGGTTCTCCATTTGATTTATCCAATTCAGTGGATCCTTCCCATCAAATTTGCACATATTCACTTTTAGCATCATGTTCCATGGTTGTGAATAAGTTGGATTCTTATAGGGCTGGAAAAGTGATCCAAAATGGTTATTTTGTCCATTATTTTGAACTAAAAATCCTTCTTGGTTGATATGGGGTGGATTTGGGCCATATTGTTTACCCTTTATATGTTGATTTGGTCTATGTCTCCTTTAGAGGCCATCTATGATTGATTTGGTCTATGTATCTTTTAGAGGCCATCTCGGATTATACACTTTGTAGATCATACTCCAGTTGGCTTACATTATGATCAACTGAGGTAAACCCTAGTGCTAAGGAATATGTATTTACCCCTTTTGACTCCAACTCTTCAATCACTACCCCATCTTTATCTAGGGTTTTACCCAGAGTGACTAGATTCTTTTTTGCTCTTGTGGAAGGCCCCACCATGATGTCAAACCTTAGGGTTTATGGTTTCGATACAAATTCAAATGAACAAGAAAAAACCATAGAATATACTAATTTTATTTTTTGAGAGGTTTCCAAAACTATAAACGACTCTAAAAAGTACCACAAATTTCAGTTTAGGGAGCATTTTTATCAAAAACCTAAATTTGTGATAAATTTTGCAAATAATATCAAAAATGTCTGAAATTTTTAGATATAGTTACTTGAAATGATTCACAACTGTGGTAAAAATATATCCCACAAATGTGATGTGGTTTATAAGATAGAGTGGAAACAAAAAAATTAGGGTTTTGCCTAATTTTTGCTCGGATTGCAACTCGATACCACTTGAATAAATTACTTATATAATTACAATTATGAGCAAAAATAGAACACCAAATAACACAATATTTCAGAATAATGATCTCAATATGCAATTATAATAGCTTTACAACTTCGAGGGGGCAACCTCCAAACAATAAAATAAGACTCAAATGCTCCAATGATGAACTACTAACTACAATCCCTATATATACTATTCATATGTTATGGCCATCACCAAGGCTGACCTACCAAGCATGAAAAAGTATAAATGATATAATAAAATGATATGGTAAGCCACAAGTCGGCTACTCATATCCTAATATAAGCAATAGGTGAAGGGTGTAACATTATTTATATTTTATTATTTATTATACTTTAAAACCTAAACTTTAAGGCATAAAATTGAGGCCCTAAACCATAACCATGATCCCTAAACCTTAAAAATTCAGCCCTTACTCGTGAACCCTAAACCCTAAAACCTAAACCCTAAATCCTAAACATTAAACCCTAAACCGTAAACCATAAACCATAAACCCTAAACACTGAATCCTAAAAACCTAAGCTCGAGACCTAAAACCTAAACCCTAAGGCATAAATCCCAAACACTAGACCTTAAACATTGAACTCTGTGACCTAAAGCCTTAACCGTCAACCCTTAACCCTGAGACCTAAAACCTAAAATATAAAATATAAAACCTAAAACAAAAATAATAAACCCTTAACCCTGAACACTAAATCCTAAACCCTAAACCCTAAACACTAAATCCAAAGCCCTGAGATCTAACCCCTAAACCTTAAACCTGTAACTCAAACCTCATACCTTTAGCCATAAACCATGAACCATGAACCATGAACCCTAAACCCTAATCCTTAAACTATAAACCTAAACCCTAAGCCTTAAACCCTACACCCACTGAACTCTAAGCCGTAAGCCCTAAAACCTAACCTAAGCCCTAAACCCTAAATCCGAGCCCCACATGAGCTCCAGCCCCTAAACCTTAAACTCATAACTTTGTACCATATACCCCGAGCTATAAACCCTTAAACTTACACCCTAAACCCTAATCCCTAAACCCTAAACCCTAAAAATTGAACCCTATACCTCTATTTGTGAGCTCTAAATCCTAAACCATGTACCCTAACACCTAAACTCTAAGCCCTAAACCTTGAACCCTAAACCTTAAGCCATAAATGATAAATCCTAAACCCTAACCCCTAAACCCTAAACCATGATCCCTAAATGCTAAACCCTAATTTTTTTCACATTTCTCATATTTCTATGTATGGTATTATGTAAAACAAGATGGCCCATTGGAAGTGGAAAAAATAACCATCAAAGCATGAAAATTAATCTCGGAGGAAATAAAAGAAACATAGAAAATACACCAACGCGAAGGTGTAGGATCAAAACTAAATTTCTGAAGTATCGTCTCCTCTAGAGAAAGAGAAAGCTCTTTTGTTATTGGAATGGATACAAAATTTGAAAGAACTTCTTGAAGTGTTCAAAATAAACATAGCAATTAGGGGATAGAAGAATACAAAGGGGTTATAAACTACCTAGTTAATATTTCTTGTTTAGTTCTAAATGGGAATCAAATAGCCTATGACTTGGTGACCTTCCATTCATTGATAATTCCTTCTATGATAAACACATGGATGCTTTCAAAAGCACCTTAAAAAAAGATAGGGGTAGTCATCAAGCCTAGTGAAGGGTGTGATGTAATTTCCAAACAACTAGAAGTTAATACAAATTTAGAGGTCATAACACGAATTTAAAAATTTCCCTCCTTCAAAACATCAATAGATAAAAGGCATCAAATTATGATGACTCCTTTGAATGTTTCACCTACAAAGAAAAAATAAACCCTTTACCCAAAACCCTAAACCATAAACCATAAACCCTGAACCCTGACCCTTAAATCTTAAACCCTAATACCTAAAACCTAAACCCTAAACCTTAAACCCTAAGCCCTAAACCCTAAAACCTTACCCCTAAACCCTAAAACCTAATCCCTAAAACTTAAACCTTAAACCCTTACCACTAAAACCCAAGCCATAAACCATAAATACTCAACCCTAAATGCTAAACCTTGATCCCTAAACCCTAAACCCTAAACACTTGAGCCCTAAACTATAAACCCTAAACCCTAAACCCTAAACCATAAACCATAAAACCTAAACCCTAAACCCTAAACCTTGAGCTCTAAACCATAAACCCCAAACTTTAAACCCTAAATGTTAAATCAAAAACCCTAAACCCCCTTGAACCCTAAACACTAAACCCTAAACCCTAAAACCTAAACACTAAACACTAAATACTTAACCCTAAACCCTAACAATTAAACCTTAAACCCTAAAATCTTAATGATGATCCCTAAACTCTACCATAAACATACTAAAACCTAAACCCTAAATCTTGAACCATAACCCCGATCCTATAACCCTAAACCTTGAACCTTGAGCCTTAAACCCTAAAAACTGCAAACCATATTTCATCAATATTTCCTAGTCTTGTGCCTAGAACCATCATTGAGTCTACTTGTACAACTACCTTGTTTATGAGAGGTGGGATAAGTAACTAAATGGATATGACATCTAACTTGTGCCTTGAAATGCATATTACACATCTATACGAAAACTTATTTCTCCCCACTTATACTTTCACTCGTGAATGTAAATTTATTTATACTCTTAAACAAATTTCAAATTTCTCATATTTTCATTTATGGTCAGTTGTATGTAAGCCTAGATGACACATTAGAAGCTAGAAAAAATAACCATCGCAACACAAACATTAATCTCAAAGGAAATAGAAGAAACATAAAGAATGTACCAATACGGAGAAATATAAATATCTTTTGCTACCTTAAATGGATCAAAAATTCAACGTAACTTCCTAAAGTGCTGAAAATAGGCATAGAAATAGGGGATTGGCTAAGAACACAAAGGGGTTATCAATCACCTAGTAAATATTTCTTTCTTAGTTCTGAATGGGAGTCACCTAGCATATGACTTAGTGACCTTATATTCACTAATAACACCATATATGATAAACCCATGGATTCTTTAAAAAGTGCCTTCAAAATGTATGGGTAGTCATCAAGCCTAGTGAAGGGTGGGATGTGATTTCCAAACAACTTGAAATTTATACAAATTTAGAGGTCATAACACAAATTTACAAATATATCTATCATTATAAATGGAATCCTAGTAATGGTGTCTCCTATATCCAAGGATTAAGGACTAATGAGGCATGTGGAAGGATTGGACATTTAGGAATATGACATTTCCATCCTTCAAAATATCAACAAATGAAATACATCAAATTATGATGACTCTCTTTGAATGTTTTGCCTACGATGTCGATGAACTCTTTTCATTTGAATACTCTCTATCAATACTAATAAGAATGGGTAATACACAAAACATTAAAATGAGTGAAATATTTCCCATGCGATGGGAAAAATAAGATAGTTGTATTAGGTAATATTTCTTTGTATCTAATTGTTCTTGGATATCTAGCATTTTCCTCCTTCAAAATATCAACAGATGAAAGACATTAAATTGTGATGACTTCCTTTAAATGTTCTTCCTACAAAGCAATTTAACCCTTTTAATTGAATAACTTATCAATAATAATAAGAATGGGTAAGACACATAACATTACAGTGAGTGAATGGGTAAACCTAAACCCTAGGCCCTAAACTCTAACCCGTAAACCTTAAACACTAAAAACTAAACCATGATCCTTAAACCCTAAACAATGTGCTCTTAGCCATAAACCCTGATCCTCAAACCTTAAACCCTAATCCATAAACCCTAAACCTTGAACCATATACCCTTAAACCTAAACCCTTAATCATAAACCATGAATCTTAAATCCTTAATCCTAAACCCTAAACCCTAAACGATAAACCGTTAACCCTAATCCCTAAACCCTTAACCCTAACTACTAAACCCTCAACCCCGAGCCCTAAACCCTAAACCATAAGCTTTAAACCATAAACCCTAAACCATGAACCATGATCTCAAAAAAATCAACCCTAAACACTTAACCCTAAACCGTGAGCCCAAAAACATAAACCCTAAACCATAAACACTAAATCTTAAACCCTAAACCATAAAACCTAAACCATGATCCCTAAACCCTATTCCCTAAACCCTTAGCCCTAAACCCTAAACGTTAGACCCTAAAACCCAAACCCTAAATATTGATCCCTAAAACCTAAACCTTAAACCCTAAACCTTAAATTCTAAACACAAAACCATAAACCCTAAACATAATTTTAGTAAGGATCACATTTTAGTAAGAAGTAGACAAGCATCATAGAAATGATTTGTGGTCACTAAAGTGAATGATGGACCAAATTTCAAAATTAGTACTAATTGAAGTAGTGGCGATCCAAAATCCAATCCGGAAGGTCAAAAAACCTACAAAATGACTATCTATTTTCACAAAACAAGGACCGACTAAAATATATATGGCTTGAAAGTTTTAGGTCATTACTAAAATTCTGAAAAATGAGTAAGTACTGACCATATTAGATTTTGAAAAACTATCTTCTAGATTATCACTGTTAGAACTACGAGACCACTTCCATCAGGTGTAGAGTGACCCTAATTTCTTATATTTAGTAAAATAAATTTAAATTATAAGATTTATTTTATTATTTCTTAAAGTATGAGAAATAATAAAAGATATAAAGAAATAATAAAAAAATATTATACTTAACATTTATTTTACTAAATATGGCTCCTTCCAGCCCCTACAAACTTCATATAGAGAAAACGCGTACATGTTTTGTGCCCATAGAAATGCATATGTGTTATATTATGAGTGCATTGTAATGCATATGCATTTTAGGTTCATGAATTCCCAAGCCTATGAAATGATAACATGATCACATTATTGCAAAATGAGATCGTGTTGTGTTCATTTTTAGGTTTTTGTCCACTTTTTGCCCCCCCAACTTGGTGCACTTACCCATTTCATACTTAATATCTAGTCTACCCTTATTAAGTCTCTCTACTTAGTTATTTATGATCATCTTCCAAGTACATTGAGTATCTATCTTTACTAATTATCTACAATATACTACATTTGGAGGTACCTCTCATCGATTGCATTAAACTTTTGTTCTTTCTACGGATTTTTTAGGATTATACGGTTCTTTGAAATCTTTGATGACTTTCGGTAGTGTTTCATGGTTTCCTATAGTATCCAATGGATTTTCCAATTTCCCATGGCTTCTTCAATGTCCCACGACTATTTCGTTATTTTGTAGTTTTCCATAAATCTATGGATTAGTATCCAAAATAGATGAAGATCCTTGTCAACATAATCTAATAGGGGTTTAAATCATTTGGTGTATCATACATCATAATCAGATATTTCTCCTAGGGCTCCACCTAAGAGAATTAGTGGTTACATATTTTAGGGTCTCATACGCTTATTTCCTATGCCCTTTTGATATACAAATCAGCTTCACAATCATCCAATTGAGAATATTGAGCTTTGTCCTCCTATTTATAAGAATCATATTCTCAAGGCCTATTATCTATTGCATATCTCTATCAATCCATCTATCTTTGACCATGTTAATGAGATAAAATTGCATGAAATTGAAAATAATAGTGTACATTCTTATGATTACCACCATGACGAGGATAAGATTGCGGATCACAAAAAAGTGGAACTTGTATCTCACTTCCCATTACAACTTTGTAATAATCCTCATCACATAAAGTTTATTATTCAAATATTTTTTCTTCTAAGCTTGTTCATGATCATAAATTTACTAAATTATCATCTTTTAGGTTACGATTAGAGCTTAGTAGGTTAAACATCAAAATTGACAAGTGTATTTAGAAGAAAACTTATGGTTACGAGTTTTTCCTTTGAACATAGGTTCTCTTTGGAACTTGGAATTAGAAGAATGAGAAGTGTAAATAACATACTTGATTTTATTCAAATATAATAACTTAGATCCACATTATCTCAAGGTATGACATAGATTCTATAATGATTGAAACTTATCGAATATGACCGATTCTTACATGAGAGGGAGACAAATTTAAACGAAAAGTTCTTGTAGCTCATTATCAACTAATACATTTATCATATTAGTACTAATTATGTGATAAGTCAATAGATAATTATTGATATGCTCTTCAAATCATTTCTTTTTTAGACATTTCTAATAAGGTAACTTATCCCAATGTCAAATGAGAATTACACCAAGAATTTATTTTCCAATGTAGTAACAAAATGCACACAATGTGTAGGGGGTTTTGAAACCATTTCAACACAAAGTCCTTAAGGCTCCTATGGAATAACTTGGTGATAAATATATCATTAGATGCATAATAAAAGCAAGGAACTTGTAAATATCAAAGATGTTCCTATGGATCACCCTTGTTATCATAGATAGGAACCTTAAGTGCAATGAAACCAATAGAAAAATGGTTTGATACAACACTAGGTACAAACATGTTATGCAATATTTGAGAACAATCCATAGCATTAGAAGTATGAGATACACCTTGTTTTAATTGTATTATGTTCAAATAGAATGAAAAAGGGACTCAAGATCCTCGTGTGCTATAATAAGAGGCATGTGATCCATTAAATGATAAATATGAGATGTAATAGTAATAGTTGTTGTAGGAGTAGGCATAGATTTTTTTTATGGGTATGTTAGATGTCCCTAAGGAAGTAAGTACAATAGATGTGGGTACAATAGATGTGTCATTAGATTGTTTTTCATGGGTAATATTTGAAATAAGTAGAATTTTAATAATAGACTCAATATGATGTGGATTAACACGGAGTTGAGCACAAAAATGAGATAGGAGATCTAATTGATTTTGATCTACATTGGTGTCCTCATTATGGTCATAATCATATGAGTGTTCACTTTGGGTCTCAATTTCATCCAAGGGAACCTCATGTAAAGGAAGATCAAGGAGAGAACTAGAAGTAGGAATAGAAGAAGCCATTGCACTATGATGCTTGCGAGTAGGAGGTGAAATCTCAATATGCTCAATAGATTGATTAAAAATATGAGCACTACATCAATAGGGCATAGAAAGAAAGAATATGAAAACTAAAAAAATTAGATTTGAATAGCAGATGAAACCCTAAGGCCACTAGGGTTAGGGCTACGATGTTCAATTATAGGTTGGGTTTAAGAAATTATTTCAATTTTTGTGAATTTAATATTTCATTCCTTCTTAACACTTAAATGTATTTCTAATTACCATACATAAAATGGATAAAACTTAATGCAATTGGAGGTTATTCTATTTAGTTAACTTCCAACATTAATTTCTCAAATAAGAATAATGATTTACAAAGTGACTATTGATCAAGGAACTATCCAAACACAAAGGAGAAATTACATTTATCTGATTTTGTGTTGATCCGGGAGGTTTTAAGTGATATGAATGCGGTAAATAGATGACCTAGGATTGAAAGTGTTTTGGTCCTAATACTAGAACCTGAATTTGTACCTGATCAAAACCATATAAATAGGTTCAAACAGTCCATATGGTGTTAAACCTTTTGTATGATCTTGTACCTTCTTGGATTATAGGTTTGTAACATATTGTGTTTCTCAATTTCATAAAAAATGAATAATTTTGTGTGTATTTATTTTTCATTCTCCTTAGAAATGGATCTATAACTATAATCAAACCCTCATAGTGCAAGATAGACCTCCTACAAATCAAATTTACTTGGGTGTTGGGAACCCTTGTGTACTCCCAAAGTCACCACTAATCAAGAGGGCTTGAACTATATGTTTTTCTCCTAACATGTGATATCTACCATAGTGCAATCATAATTTGATAAAAATTCTTTGACAATACCTTTCTTGAGTTTCAAACTTTCTCAAATACGTGGGAATGGTCACTTTGATTTCCTATGGAAAGAATTTGGAGACTCATGTGCATAGTAGGTGACTTAATACCTATAGAGAGTACTTACCTAATAAATATAAATGATTTATTTCATATTTTTGGGAGATTGGAGTTCCTTTTGTGCTTACTTTTACATGAGGAGCTCTTAAAGTACCGGTTCCTAGATGAGGTGTACTTAACTTGTTGGTATAGGCTTCGATGGTTATTATTTCATGAAAGGTTGACCAAGAGAGAACATTAGTCCATATGAAGATTATGAAATTAAATGTTTTTAGTGCATAATATGTTAGTCCAATACCGTACACTAGGGTCGAGTTGTATATTTTGATAAAAAAACGAAATCCAAATATTTTGACCTAGGAGAAAAAAATTAACTTTGACTTCATGGGGTTTGAGATAGACATTTCTATGTATGTTTTGTGTAATTAAACCTTAGAAATTGATGAAATAAAGCCATGTAAAGATAAAAAGTGACTAAAGGGAAATTTTGGTGTGCTAATAAAGAGTTTCAATGTTTTATTTGTGTATGCGAGTGTAGCATGTGAAGACCAATAGTGTTAAGGAATAGATTTGAAAATTTGAGTGTCTACACAAACCAAGATAGATACGAACACAAAAGTACTTCGTTAAAATATTAAAATGGCATACATTCTTGTCTAAAAATATTACAAATACTTAAAAAACAACAAACATATAAATTTTCATGTACTTTTGATGAGATTTAAAATCATATTTAAACAAAGTGTCTAGAACTAAGGTCCCATTGGTCATTCCAAAAATTGTTGTCATTGAAATGGGTACACACATGAAAGCTCACCAAGTTCTGAATAATTTTTTTTATCTCAACAATAACACGAGAATTTCCCTAAGGTGTGGGACCTTGACTCCTTGGGACATACCTCTAAAGAAGGATGAGTCCTACACTAATCTAGTATAATGACACCCATCACCTATAACTATATACTAAGCTTAAAAATTGTCGAGAGAAAGGGGAGGAAAAAAAAGTATAAACTATTGGGATTCCTTTGTTTCCACAACCATATTTTCTTGATTCACATAATTCTAGTGTTCCACGACCCGTTTCCTTTGATTATGCGCTTACTTGTCCTACAAAACTCTAAAATTTTCAAAAACCCACAAAATAATGTTTTGTAGTCTTTTCAAAAGTGTATAATTCTTTATTTATTATCTTATGACTCTCACGAGTTGTACTTAGTGTTGTGTGGCCTTCTATGTTAGTATTCTCACCCTATTTGAGTGTTTCATCAAAATTGCAAGATATATCCTTTGAGTTTTAATCTACCGCAGATTGTTCCTTTGTAATGTAGATCTCTCAACTTTCAAAACCCACCTAACACTCTATTTTTTCAAATTTTGTTAAGTTTTTCTTAAAAATGATTAGTTATTTTAGTTTTTTCATGAGTAAATCTCATCTTTAAAAACGAACTAATTAACACATTTGGAGAATTGGGACTAAAACTATCCTTATTGCTAGAAAACTATGGAAAGGGTTTATTTGTGTACACAAGTGTCAAATGTGAAGACCAATAGTGTTAAAGATAGATTTCCAAATTTGAGTGTCTACATAGACCATGAGAGATAATAATCCAACAAAACCTAGATAAAATATTAAAATGGCATACATTCTTGTCTAAAAATATTGCAAATACTTTCAAAAAAACATTGAAATTTTCATGGAACATTTGACAAAATTTAAAACCATATTTAAACAAAGTGTTTAGAATAAAGGTCCCACTTTGGTCATGCCAAAAATTGTTGTCATTGAAATGGGTGCACATGTGAAAGATCACCAATTTCCTGATAAAAACTTGGTTATCTCATAAATAACATGGGAATGCCCCCAAGGCATGGGACATTGACTCGCTGGGACATACCTCTAGAGAAGGATGATTCCTACAATAATCTACTAGAATAAAACCCATCACCTATAACTATATAATAAACTTAAAAAAAATTGACAAAAGGGGAAGGAGAAGGCATAAAACTAATCTAAAAGGAGTGTTGTTTACACTAAAATAGAAGAGATATCTCTCCTTGAGGGAATAATAAGGGGGAAAAAAAAAGCCAAGAGAGAAAAAAGCCACAATTCACTCCACACAACATGTAGATTCAAAGAAATTAAGTCACACAAGTATAACCACACCTCATATAATTAATGAACAGAGAGGTAAGAGACACAATAATATGGAAATCCAAAGTAGAAGAGAAGAGTCAAAATCAACATCATATCATTTCTTAGAAGTATGCATAAATCTATGACATTAATGGGGGAAGGCATTGGACACATTGCATGAGATCATAACAGAGGTCTACAACTTTGAATATTCAGCCACCACAAGGGCATGGTAACTTTACATTCAAGAGATCCTTTTTAGAATAATAAATATGAGTTTCATTTATAGAGGAATGGGAGAGGAGATGGGACCTAGAGATATTATCGAAGATGTATGACTTGTTTGATCCTTCCAAACTATGCGACAATCAAATCAATAGGTAATCCAAAATTCTCGTAATGGTCCATCACTTTAGAGCTTCCCTTAAGTACTAGGAAATATCATATATCTATTTTTTGATAGACTCTAAGGAATGATCAATGTGAAACCAAGAGATGAAGGGGAACAAATGAGTTTTGAGCTTCCATTTGGCTTATTAAAGCATGATTGTTTCCTTGGAACAACTAAAACTCCTCATTATTTATTCATAATTTGTTACAAGATCCCCTAACTCCTCTAATCCTATGATTTTTGGTCCAGGAAGTACTATTCCACCGAGAAATGGTCGTGAGATCATAAAAACTCAAAGGAAATAAAAATAAATTGATTTGGGTGTCCAAATTGGGAAGTTAGCAAATGATCTCTAAAATTATGTGACAAATATCTCTTTTCTCACTTCACCATAGCCTCCCAAGTTGGTCTCAGCTTAAATTTCTAATCAAGATATTTTCATTGATATAACATGTAGGTGAAACGTAGTTATTGATTAAAACATATGTGCTTTGGAAGTGGGCCCAACTTGTGTCACAAAATTTGGATTAGAAATTGTTGTGGGCCCTTAAGACCCTTATTTGGACAAAAATAAACTTGAAAGTTACTCTAAACCACCCTAATAATTTATAAATCATCAATATCTTTCAAACAAGACTATTTTTTTCTGATTTAGTGACTTGGATAAAACGATATGACCATTTGAAGATCCTAATCAATTAACATAGTTTGATGAGCACATGACCATCAAATTTAACCCTTGTAATTATTTTTCCATGTGTTCACCACTCATTATCTTACCTATCATCTTTCACACTCAAATAGGTGACACATGTGTTTCGAGATTGGGTATGGGTCCTTCTGTCACCGGCCACGTGGTCATTACCCTCCAAACCTTCTTCACCTTTTCCTCGGTTTTCTTGGGGCCTAAGTGACTTATGATTAGTCCAAGTGGACCAATACTTGATTTTTAGTGGTTCTTAGGTCATGGGGTCTTCCACCTTAGCTGATATGGAATTTTGAAACCTCAAGACATTATATGGCCATTATTGGACAACATGGACCAATCATGGCCCTCACTAGTTTTGGGATTTTCTTTAATTCTCAAGCACATGATCTCAACACAAGTGATATTATTTCACCATCTTAATTATTTGGAGAACTATTGATATTGATTAAATTTTAACATTTATAAGGTAATTGGTAATAGGTATTGAATGGCTTCAAATTCTCTTTCGAGAGAAAATGTGTATTAAGAAAATAATAATTGAGTGAGAAACGTGATATATTTTTTGTTTGATATATATTAGGGCGGGAATAAAAGGGGGTGAATAAAATTGTAATGGAAAAATGGGTAAGTAAGTTACATGGAAAAAATAGGAGTTATTTTCATTCTAATAATATAACCACATGAGGTATTATCTATTTAATTGTTAGAGGTAAAATTAGCATTAAGGGTATTTTTTCAATACCTTTAAATGAATGTGTTATACCACACTTTTACTAAGTGAACCCCCATGTGAACGGATAATGGCAAGCTATAACTCATAAAGAAAGTAAGACATAGAAACATTTGGAAGAGGTGGTCAATCTATGGTAGGACTAAGCTCACAAATGTGCGTAAGACATTACGGAAAGGTTGTGACAAAATTGTGAACATGAGTTGAAGGAGAAGGAGGAATAGGCATAAAGGTCCAAACTAGGATATTTCGATAAGGAAGTTGGGACTATTAGCTCTAATGGTCTCAAGGGTGGTTTGGATCCACTTCAGCTAAATCTCATAATTTAAGTACCTTGGTGGTTTTATACATGAGTATCCAAGGTCTAGCAAATTCTTGCATCGCAACATATGAAGTATGGCTAAGGCATAGGTGTGCATGGAGGATAATGGGCACCAATAGAATAAGGAGGACCAACACAACGTTTGGACAAGTGGAGATGATTATGTGGATGGTTTCCATAACCATGTGAGTGATGAGTGAGTAGTAGGAGTAGTATAGCACGTTAAGAGGACTGAGATGGATTATGTGTAGAGGATTGTACAAAAGAGATGTGTAGAACATGCACATAGTAGGAAAGAGCAAGGTAAGGTGTATTTCTTGATAGTAATGAGCGGTAACCTTGTAAATTGGAGGCTGACGACATGAGATAGTTGAATCAAAGACAAATATAAAGGCATTTGAAATCAATAGAAGCCTCCTGTTTGAATGTGAGTTTGACGTTGTGTACTTTGAAACATAACAAGAATTAACACTCGCTTGTCACCATGTTCGAACTCTTTTTATATTTTTAGGAATTAATGCATATAATAGAACGCTTTGGTATTTGTAAAAGAGTGAAGTAGGTAAATGTAATAAAATCCTGTACCACTTGTAGCCAAGAATCTTTCAGGTTCACTGAAATCCTGTGACTACCGTAATAATGTGAGTGTTCGCGGATTTGGAGAGAGTGTTGCATGCTACTCCAAAATAGGTTCTCACCTGTGTATGAACTAAAATTAGAGAAATCAGTTTTCAAGTGATCCCACCTAAACTAATGATTGAGATAAATATGTACTAGTAATTGCATATAAGGAATGGGATGCAAAAGTAATGTTTCTCTTTCATGTACTTAATAAGTTCAAAACTTATTTGGTAGCATCGTTATTTTACTGTGACTATGATATAGTTTGAGGAAGGCAAGTTTGAATGGAAAGCTCCATTCATAGTTTAAATATGTATGGTTGTTAACACTAGTACACATTAAATATTTAAGATTTTATATTAACTAATAAAAGTGTAGTTGTAATTTGAGCATAAAATAGTATTTTTGAAAATAAGCATTATTTTGTTATTTATAAAATACACAAACTTTTTATATGTATTAAAATTGCTTTGTAACATAATTAATGTTAATATGAATAATTCTTAAGTAATGAATCACCTTATATTTCTTTTATATTTAAAACCACCTCAATAAAGTAATTAAAATGTTCAAAAATAAAATTCACATGTGTGAGAGAATAATCCAATTCATTAAAATAAATTTTCCCCCTCAAAGTGGCTCCTCTCTCTTATGCCTTTTACTTGAAAATAAAATTAATACTTAACGGTGAATGTGACATGCACATTGAGCTATTGAGTTGTTGAATTTAGGAAGAGTTTTAAAAGTTTGTAAAAATAGAAAATCATTTAGGGTGGAGAACGATGGCAATGTTAAGACCATACTAGTCCTCAAGTGGTTTTTTGCTCTAAGGCCCACAAATTTTCTACTCTCAAAACAAATAGAACTAATAAATTAATAGTCAAGTTTACGGTAATAATTTATTTTTGTATTTTTATAAAAGCGGTTTACAAGGTTAGACATTTCCACAATTAATAAATTTCTTGGTTAAAGTCTTTCTACACAAGCTTGTGAAAATCAAAATTAAATTAATAATTAAATATTATTAATTTACTTCCTAAGATATATTTACAATTTAAAGCATCTACTAAGCTCCATTAGTTTAATTAGTTATCATGCATCAAGATTACATTATTTTCTAATTCAAAGGTTTAATTGTTTTGCCTAGCCACTAAGTGGCCCCATTCACCCCATTACCCATGCTCTTTTTTATTTAATTTACATTCCCACAAAATACTCTCCACTTAAGTGAGGTAGGGTTTAATTTGGGCCATTATATTGACTCTATCCTAGCCCTTCAATTTAGGTTTCCCTAAACATCCTTATGGTTCCCTTTTTAATTCTATTTTTCCCAAAACAACCTCATTTGCTCATTTTGTTTTGTAGGTTTTGGAAGAGAAGAATGTTAGAGTAGGTATTTACCTTAGCTCATGTTCACCTAGGTACATTATTTACCTTTATTGTATTTATCTTCACCCACTTATGTGTGTGGATATTTATTTTTATTTATTTAGATATCAGGAGATATTATCTAGTTGTTAGGTATAGTTCTTTCCTTGATCTATGGTATTGACTAGTTCTTTCCTAGATCTATGGTATTGACTAGATCCTTGATGTCTAGTTCTCTCATAAATCTATGGACTTGACTAGTTCTTTGATGACTAGTTATTTCCATGATTTATGGCTTGATCTACGACCTTGATTGGTTCTTAGATTATTATTCCTTTCCTATATAAGTAAGGCCCATTCTCATTGTATTTCATTGAGTTTCATAATAATATATGATATTCTTTGCTCATTTGTTTGCAAAGGTTTATGTAAAGTTATTTTGGTGAATTGATTTCATCTTATTGATCATGATGTTTGATTAGCATTTGTGTTCTTGGCTTGGCATGATCTGGTTATCATTCCTTTTATGGTATCGAGCGGAGATTGCTATTCTTTAAATTTTATTTTCAAAATAAATTCTTTGTATATTCATATATTTGGGATTTGCTCGTATTTTGTTGCTGCATGTGTTTTTATGCAAAACAAAGGCTTCCATTGGATCCGGAAGGCAGAAAAACCCTAAGATTGGCTATAAACTCACCATTTGGAGGCGCTTATTTTTTTTTGGATGTTTTTGTTGTGCGAGAGAAACATACCGGCTCGCTCTTGGGATTCACGTCATATGGAAAAGGAAATCGAGAATTGTTTTCTGGGTTTTGCTAGGTTTCTTGAGATCCAAGATCCGATCTAGGTATTTTTTTTTACAAAGATAGCATTTTCGGTTTGTGCATGCGCAGAGGTCTTTTTGAAAAGGCATTTCTTTCCTTTTTTGGTAGGGGTCCAGCCCGACTATTAATATTTCTTCAGGAAAATCCATATACTACTATTTTGGGCGCGAAGGTCACTTTTAGCGAAGCTTACACCCATTGAAATCTTAGCCCCGGTCATTTCATATGAGGGCTTAAAGCTTGTGATTTCTACTAGTAGGTGCTTAAATCCAGCCCCCTTTTTATTTTTATTTGTGTGGTGAGCAAGATCATTTTATTATATTTTAGTGGAAAAATAAATAGTAGAGTATAATATTGAAAAACTTGTATCTTTTGATCGGTAACTCGGTTTTGAGTGCCATATTTTACAAAAGTGTGTGGTTTTTTATGTTCTTTCCATTGGAAATATTTATTTTGAGAATTGCACTATAATTATAAAGTGTCATATTGTAACATGCACTCATTATAAAGTGTAAAAATCTAGGGGGCTCTTGTTGCATTGTTTGGGGGTCTTGTTGCATTGCTCGGTTCTTGCATTTCTTTTAGTGATTTTTTAAGGATAACATTTTTATCTACTTTTGTATTAGATCATGTTGAGCTATTAACAACACATAGAAACCAAGAATGGAAACAATAATTAAGCGGAAAGGATTAGGATTATGGGCATTAACTTCTTGAAACAACCGGTGTTCACTAGAGAATATGAGAAATTTCAGTACCAGTGCAAATTTGATGAGTGTATGGGTTTGATAGGAATTTATGTAAGTGACAGTCTTTTGTTTCATTTGGAAAAGTGTGACTCTCCTTTCAAAATATGGGAGAAATTGGGGATTTATTCGGTAAGGTGGATCATATGAGAGCCATGCAACTTGAAATTGAGACCACCTCTCTTAATCCTGAATATTTTCCAACAATTATAGACTATCTTACCAAGTTTAAGCATTTGTTGACACAGTTGAAGGGGAGTGGAAGAGATAAGAAATATGAAAAGTGTGTTTACTTGATTCCATCCAAGTTGAGAGGACCATTCCAAATTTTTACTTCTACCTTTTTCTCTAGCATGGATGCCTTAGGTGACACATTCAAAATACCTAACTTAGAAATATTTTTTGAAAGACTTACTAGGGAAGAATCCAAATTGTCTCACCTTGAGTCTTCCACCTCTCAAAAGGCATTAGTTGCATCTAATCCTAAGCGCAAGAGAAAACCAAACAGTAAAACCAAATCCACACCTTCTCCATCTCAAAATGCTCCTAAACCCAAAGAAAACAACTCAAAACCCAATGAGTCTTCTAAATCCAAGACTAAGTCTAGCCGTTCATGCTCTTTTTGTTGGGGTAGTAATCATGAAGAACATAAGTGTTATAAGTGAATGCAAGCCTTAGAGGATGTAGTCAAGAAACACAAAATTTATATCTCCACTCCACCTCCTTTTAATCAGCATGGAAAAGCACTTAATTTTGTTGGAAGACCTCGGTCAAAACTTGCAGATAATTGGGTTATAGATTCTGGTGCCTCTCATCACATGACTTCTTCCAAGGAGTCTTTTGTTTCTCTAGGTTTGAGTTCTACTTCCAAAATTGAGGTTGGAGATTCTTCCTTTCTTTCTGTTGAGGGAAAAGGTGATATACAACTTGATGGTGGCAGTATCCAAGATGCACTATATGTTCCTAACATCACTACAAATTTACTTTATGTATATCAAATTTGTCATTCTGGTAAAGGAAAAATAGTGACTTTTACACCACATGGAGCAGAAGTATGAACTTTGTTGGAGCCTCATTCACTAGTTTCTCAAGGTATTGTTGATCATAGTTCTAGACTATATCACTTTGAGGGTTTTGATGACACTTCTTCTATAGGGTTAGGATTGGTTTCTCATGCAGATTTAGAGAGTAAGCTTTGGCATGAAATATTTGGACATCTCAATTACAGATATTTAAAGGAGTTGAGCACTCATGGTATGGTAGACGGTCTTCCTAGAGTTTCTTGTCTTGAGGGAGTTTGTCATGGTTGTGCATTAGGAAACAACACCAAGAACATTTTCCTAAGAATTTGTCTAAGAGAGCTTCTTCACCACTTGAGCTTGTGTATAGTGACTTGATGGTTTTTCCTACCACATCTTTTAATAGAGCTAAGTATGTACTTACATTTATTGATAATTTCTCGAGGCGTACTTGGGTTTATTTTCTCAAGTACAAAAGTGATGTTTTTCACACTTAAAATTCTTCAAGGCTTTGGTTGAGAAAAATCTTCTAGTAGCATAAAGAACCTTCGCACCGATAATGGGGGAGTACTTCAAAGCAATGATTTTCTGAATTTTTGGCAACTCGAGGCATTATTCACCAAAGCATTTTGTTCCTCATACTCCATAACAGAATGGATTAGAAGAAAGGAAGAATAGAACTTTGAAGGAAATGGCTAACTGTATGATGCATTCTAGAGATATACCTCCTATCTATTGGGAAACGATTAATTGTGCTAACTATACTCGAGAATCGCACACCACATAGAGCACTTGAGCATTTGACTCCAGAGGAAGCTTGGTCCAACACTAAGCCAGATGTCTCATTTTTTTGAGTCTTTGGAGCCATGCTTGGGCCTTTGTGCCAAAGAAGAAAAGGAAATCTTTGGATAAGAAGAGTAAACCCTTGATCTTTTTAGGGTATTGTGAGGACATGAGAGCTTGTCGTCTTTTAAATCCTGATACACATGATGTTCTTTTCCGAACACATGTTCAATTCGATGAGCATTTCACTCATGATTCTTCATCTTCTTCCATTCCTTCTTCTTCTTCATCTAATCTTGAGGATCCTTTCTTTTAGGAGATTGATGAGGAGGTTATAGATGTCATTGAGGATCATATTCCAACTGATGTTGTCACTATGCTTAAGTGGGCTCGTACTACAATTTATGAGGCAACACCTTTCATAGAGGATCTTCCACCCACTAGGCATCATCACACACATTTAATAGGTTTTGGACTTTTGTGTCAAGCAATTTCTGAGGATCCACAGTATTTTCAAAGGCTCATGGGATACCAGAGTGGGATGATGTGATGGAAGCTAATTATTCTTCTTTGATAAAGAATCATACTTGGGATTTGGTATCTCTTCCTAAAGGAAGAAATATGGTTAGGTGTAAGTGGGTATACCAAACCAAATACGCAGCTGATGGGTCCATTGAAAAGTATAAGGCTCGTCTTGTTGCAAAGGGTTTTTCACAAGTCGAAGGTATTGATTACTTTGAGACTTTTGCACCCATTGCCAAGATGGATTCTGTATGCCTTGTACTTGTTATTGTTGCATCACAGGGTGGCCCGTATACCAAATGGACATGAAGAGTGCCTTCTTACATGGAGATATACAAGAGGAAATATATATGGAGCATCCAACTGAATTTGTTCAGGATTCTTCTCTTGTTTATCGGCTCCGAAGCTCTCTCTATGGTCTCAAACAAGCCTCTCGGGCTTTGTATGAGAAGATGGATTCTTTTCTTCTACCTACTAGTTTTGTTCATTGCCACTTCGATCATACAATGTATCTCCAACATGTTGGTGAATACATTGTGATACTTGTCTTGTATATTGATGATCTATTACTTACTTGACAAATTCTTCTTCCCACATTCGGTGTATTCGAGAGGGCTCTTTCTACACAGTTTGACATGACAGATCTTGGGCTATTGCATTATTTCCTTGGTTTGCAGATTTCTCAGACAGTTCGATTTATTTGAGTCACAAAAGTACACCCATGATCTTCTTCGGCGCTTTGATATCGCTGATTGCAAGCCAAGTACATCTCCTTTTCAGTCTGGAGTTACTCTTACATCCACATGTACCACACCACTTTGTGATCCTACATTTTATAGGAAATTGGTTGGGAGTCTCATGTACTTGACCCATACTCACCCTGATATTTCATTTGCAGTAGGGCTTGTATCTCGGTTTGTACGTTCTCCTCATAGTAGTCACTGGCAGGCTGCTAAAAGGATTTTGCACTATTTGCATGGCACTTCCCACTTTGGCCTACACTACAACTAGGGGCTCTACTCAATTGGTTGGGTATACAGATTCAAATTGGGCAAGTTTTATTGATGACAGCGTTCCACTTTTGGCTATCTTTTATGTCTTGGTTCTTCTCTAGTTGCTTAGGCATGTAAAAAGTAACAGGCTATTACACTTTCATCTTCAGAGGTAGAGTACAGGCAGCGATTCTGCGGTGAGTCGGAGATTCTTTAGCTTCGCTAGTTATTGACAGAGTTCAGATTCCTACAGGATTCATCGACTGTACTTTGGTGTGACAACCAAAGTGCAATTCACATTTCTCACAACCCAGTTGAGCACCAGTGGACCAAGCATATTGAGATACACATCCACTTCATTTGTCAGCACATTTAGGATGGAGTTCTTTGCTTGGAGTACATTCCGACTCAGCAACAAGTTACAGACATCTTTACGAAGCCTTTTGCATCACCTCGCTACCTTGAGTTACGTGGAATGCTTGGGGTTTTAGAAGTTGTTCTTGGGGGGTGTTCATGAGAACATCTTCCTTCTTCTTCTTCTTCTTTCTCTTTCCTTCTAGCAGGATTCTTTCCTTCTTTTAGTTCGATATTTCTTCATGGATATATTGTACATGAGTACCTCATCAGGCCTAGTTTCTAGGACTCATACTGATGGACATGTCACTTCTATTTTGGTTCCTAACTTCACTTGAGGGTGGTGTTAGAGTAGGTATTTACCTTATCTCATGTTCACCTAGGTACATTATTTACCTTTATTGTATTTATCCTCACCCACTTATGTGTGTGGATATTTATTTTTATTTATTTAGATATTATGATATATTATCTAGTTGTTAGGTATAGTTCTTTCCTTGATCTATGGTATTGACTAGTTATTTCCTAGATATATGGTATTGACTAGATCCTTGATGTCTAGTTCTCTCATAAATCTATGGATTTGACTAGTTCTTTGATGACTAATTCTTTCCATGATTTATGGCTTGATCTATGACCTTGACTGGTTCTTAGATTGTTATTCCTTACCTATATAAGCAAGGCCCATTCTCATTGTATTTCATTGAGTTCCATAATAATATATGATATTGTTGCTCATTTGTTTGAAAAGGTTTATGTAAAGTTATTCTGGCGAATTACTTTCATCTTATTGATCATGATGTTTGATTAGCATCTGTGTTCTTGGCTTGGCATGATCTGGTTATCATTCCTTTTAGAGAATGAGGATGAGCCATGAGAGCAAGAAGAGCAACCATGGAAAAAATTTCATGGTTTTAGTTGTAAATATTTTACTATTGTAATATTACTCCTTTGTTTAATATAGAGATCCTACCATGGATCTGTTTTGTTATTTAATGAAAAAATTTCTTGTTTTTGAGTTCAACAATTGGGGAAAAACCCATTTCATGAAATCTATGGATTTTACACATTTGGGTGCCAAAAAAGTGATTGGAAGACTTAAACTTTTAAATTCAATTAATTTCAAGTTACTTAGAAGTTTCTTTTTATGGTTTTAATCTTATATTTTAATTAATTTTAAATATGAGTTTTTTTCATAGACGGATTTTATTTTTCCATCAAAAGTGATGAAATCGCTGCCCTACGTAGGCCAATGGTTTAGTGACCAACTCCCTTCTTGGAGGGAGGTTCATCGACCACCGCTATGTGTTAGGCAACATTTCGAAACCGACGCTCTGCATGGGGTGGAGATTTTGTTCTCCCAAAACATAACCTTCAAATAATGCATTTTTTTAATAGTTTTCAACTTAAGATGGTTTTTAATGTAATAATAATTTTAACTAAGGTGTCTTCCATTCATTGGTTGCTAGATTGATAATATATTTAGTTTCATAACTCAAAATTACAAATGCATAGTTTTTTTTCCCATTCAATCATACAACCTTCAACAACATGAAATGTAAATTTTCTTTTATTGAACATACTTTGAAATTTCTCCTTTCAACCATAAATACAAATATGATAACTACAAGTTACAATAACATTCTTTTTGCAATACAAGAACTTCTAATACATTTCTTTCAATAAAACTAGTCCTTTCTTTTCCAAATATACATATATATCTATATTGTAACTTTGAGTACATACAAATTTAGGAGAGTTTCATTTCAAGCCAACTAAACAACTTAAGCTTGCCTTTCACAATAACATTCCAATGCAAATATGAAAACTAAAAGTTGTCATATCATTCTTTTACAATACAAGGACTTCAAATACATTTCTTTCACTAAAACTAGTCATTTCCAACAAGGTAAACAACCAAGAGTTCTTTCTACATTCACTAAATCACTTCAACTTGGAATAAATGAAATATTACAAAACTTTATTTCAAACATACAAATGTTACAAACTTCCACTCAAAGTGGGAATAATAATATGATCAAATTACAACATAGAGATTCTTCAACAAGGTCAAAAACAAGTCTTATTTTCATGTCTTCTCCCAACTTTGTAGCTTCAATCTTGCATTCTTCAATCTTTCAAAAACTTGGATCATAATACAAAGAAAAAGGGAATAGGTGACACTCTCCGCCCAACCTTTAATCTAATAAGAGGAGAATTCATCCCCTTATTGGCCCCCGAGCCCCAACCAAAGAACAATGAGGGATCTTGAGCAATATTTGATAATTTTTTTACAAGAATGGCTTCCACAAAAACATACAATCCACAAAACATTCAACACATCCAAATGGACATACTCAACAATATTTACAACTTCTCAAAAACATATAGGCTTGACATCAAGCCAAAAGGAGCAAGGAATATGGGAACCACCTCCTTTTTCCTCCCAAGTGAAGTAGGAGTTTCACCCAAATCTTCCATGTGCACAATACAAACAACAAAATATCTTTATCTCTCCCCTTGCAAGTATGCAAAAATATGTCCATGTTTTCCTTTTCACTCCCCATAGGTGAAACTCTCAATCACACTCCCTCCAAAATGCATGCCTCAAAACTCCATTTTCCCTCCCCAATGGTCCCATACTTCCATCTCCCACTCCCTTCTTAAGGAAAACTACCCAACCACACAAAAACACATTCACAACACTCATACAATATTCAACAAGCATAATTTTCACATATACAAACATAAATAAGAAGATAACAAAGGTGGAGATCCTACCTCTCCATAAATATTCCAAGAGTCTTCACTCCACAAGATTTTTGACACCTTCAAGCCAAGCACACTCCAAAATAAACTCCAATAAGCTCCCAATTCTAAAAGTGTAAAAGAAGGAAAATAAACAAGTAACCCCAAATCCATAAAATTCAATCAATAAATAGAAATGGGATGTGAGGATGATGAGGTGGCTCCATGTAGGATGCCACTTCATCATTCCTCCATTCCAACACACAATTCAAACACCATGCCCAAGACAATAAATGAACATGTAAGACTTATGACAAGCCCACATGACACTCTAACTTGCACACCATGCCTACTAAGGACAAATTAATTGTGGTAAGTAGGAAAGTGTAATTATTTTCACTTTTTACACTCCAAAATACATAAATAATCCTAAAATTAACTCCCCATACCATAGGTATGGTTGTTGTGTGAATTTAAGAGGCATGAGAGAAGCTTAGCTTGTCACACGAGTCTCCAAAAAGCCTCCTAAGTCAAATTTTGAAGTTGGGGAAGAGTACACAACACAAAATCTAACATAATCCAACTTACATCCACAAGATTTCAAGGACCATCTACCCTCATAATTATCCAATTGTCACATCCTTATTTTAGTTAACAAATTAAGTTGGATTAGCTAATTAAGACACATTAATAATTACTAAAAAGAGACTACAATTTCAATAATTAAACCTCACATGTGTGGCCATGGGTTGAAATGTTTTTCCTTTTTTAAATACATAACACAAAATAAAACACACACAAAATTTTAAAAAGGAAAAACATTTCACCCCATGGCCACACATGTGAGGTCACCCCATGGTAAACCTCCTAACTAGGCATGCAATAAAACCACATAAACATTAGACACAAGTTGTCAAATTTTGGCCATGTTGCAAAACATTTGACATCCTTCCATGGTTGGTCCCCTATACCCTTCAATGTATGTAATAAAATATCCATGCAAAATAAACATAATACCTCTCTGGCCTCACATCCGTATCAACAACATTGAGAAATAATATATACATAGAAATCAATAATCATCATCCAAAGTTAAGTAATTCTATCATCTATCAACATATCAAAAAATTGATTCTAACATCCATGAGATCATAATTCTACTCGAAACCTCCGAGAATAATGTGTCAAAGATAAAATCTAAATAATGCAAATCAACATATATTGAACTATCTACTAGTTTTATCTAATGTATCATAGTAAACATTTTAGTCACAACATGTCAATAGTCCAAATATTTGCATAGTCTATCATCTAATACTCAAAATATAATAATCAAAATGTCTAAGTATCAATCCATCAGTAATGTCAACATAATGAAAATAGTGTCGAAGAGGAGTGGGATCTACATCCCCCCCTTAGACTTGACTTCCTCTTTAAAGTCACTAAAATAGGTGAGGAAACTGGGTCCATAACAAAGTAACATCCTCCCAATTGGTTGCAGTCTCATCATACCTATCCCACTAGACTCACACTTGGTCAATCTCGTGCCCTCAAAGGCCCAGGGTCTTGTGCTCTATGATGCACATTTATTCCACACCACCATCCCTTGCTCCTGCACTCTGTAATGTGGTTTAATCCAATACATGAGAGGGATCTTGAATGTTTATCCCAAGAACAAAAACATGAACTACATCATACACATGAGAAAAGATAGCTAGCAAGGATAGATTATAAGTTAAGGGACCGATCTTGTCCAAGATGCCGAATGGACCCACGAATCTATGAGCTAACATATAGCCTTTTCCATAATGGATAGGGATCTTATGAGGTTTAACACAAAGAAACACCTTTGTTCCCACCTCATAGCTACAGTCAACTCTCCTCTGATCTGCATATTTATTTTGTCTATCATGTGCCTCCTAAAGCCCCTTCCTAATCAAAATAATGTGCTTTGCTCCATGTCCTGTAATAAAGCTAGCCCAAGAGATACTCTTTCCTCCAATCTGTCCCAACTCATTGGTGTCTTGCACTCCCGCCATAAATTTCTGAAATGGAGCCATACCAATAGAACTCTGAAAAGTTATTATTATAAGAAAACTCCACTAGGTACAAATACTCCTCCCACCTCGACTGATGGTCCATGACATACATCTAAAGCATGTCCTCTAAAATTTGATTCACCCACTCTGTCTCTGTCCATCTGTCTCTAGATGATATGTTGTACTAAATTTGATACTCATCCCAAGGGCATGCTACATGGTAGTCTAGAAATGAGAGGTGTATAAGGGATCATGATCACAAATAATCTTCCATGACTCTAAGAATATCATCTAAGTATACTTGTGCCACTTCACAAGATGTATAGATGGTCTTCACTAGAGAAAAAATATCCACTTTCATCAATCTATCCACCATGACCATGATGACATCGTGGTGGTATCTCGACATCGGTATCCCTACTATGAAATCCATGGAAATGGTGTCCCATTTCCACTCCGGTATAGCATATGGGTAGAGAAGTCCAGCTGGATGTTGATGCTCGGCCTTCACCCTCTGACACTCTAAACAATGTGACACAAACTGAGATACATCTCTCGAATACCTCTGTAATGGAAAAATAGCCTCAAGGTGGCGTGTATCTTCTTCACCCCTGGATGGGCTGAATAAGGTGCACGATGAGCCTCTACTAAAATATCCTGTCTCAAACCTCCATCCCTAGGTACATAGATCCAACCTCTGTGTCTAAGAATTCCATCTGACTCTAATGTAAATCCATCAAACTTCCCATCAAGGGGTCTCTGAGACTCAATCTCTAATCTAGTTGTAAGGTAGAACTTATCATGTGGAAGTTTTTGCAAAATCCTTCTCTCAAGGTCTGTACCCATTGGAGTAGCCATAACCAAATGTCTTTACCTACTCAAAGCATCTACAACCACATTCTCCTTCCTTTTCACATGCTCTATCTCTATGTAATGCTCACAAAGAAAATCCATCTAACCCCATTGACAAGTGTTGAGATTAGGTTGTGTGAAGAGGTGATGTAAGCTCAAATGGTCTGTTCGATAATGAAACTCCTGTCAAGAAGGAAATGACGCCAATGCACTAAAGGATGCACTTCTACCGTAATCTCAAGGTCATGATTCAGATAATTGAGCTCATAATCCTTGATTTTACGAGACTCAAGGCAACCACACGTCCCTCTTGCATCAAAACACCTCCTAATCCTGCCAAGGAAGCATCTGTACACACAAAGAAATCCCTCTGAGGATCCGATCTGCAAGAATCAATAATTTTGTAAGGAATTTCTTCAGGTGTCAAGTCCTACTCACATCCATTTAACCAAAAAAACTTCCTCTTTTCTAAAAGGGAAGTGATGGGGTGCATAATCTAAGAGAATTCTTGAAAAAATATCCTATAGTATCCTACCAACCCCATGAAACTACACACCTTGGTCACATTGGTTAACGTGGGCCAATCCATAATAGCTCTAATAATGGAAGGATCGATCATGATACCTTCCATAGAAATGATGTGACCCAAGTATTGAACCTCTAACTGGAAAAAGGCACACTTCTCCGGGTTCCCATATAGCTGCTACTCACGAAGACACTGTAGAACCTAACAAATGTGCTCCTCGTGCTCCTCACGCATACGTGAGTATATCAGAATGTCATCAAGAAACACGAGCAGGAAAAGATCACATCATGTTATCACCAAATCATATCACCCTCTGGTTTGCACAAGTGTGTGTGCTTGAGCTCATGGTGTGACTAGATAACATGGGTACTATCTCCAAGTTGTGGGACTTTCTACTTGAGATATACCTAGCGAGAGCCGGATCTTTCTCCTAAACTACCTGCCACAATCTAATCTAATGTAGGAAAACTATATAATCCTAATCTAACTTTCTAAGGGACTAAGGAGAGAGAGTGTATGAAAACAAAGCCTACACTAAAGTAGTGATACACTAGAAAAGGAGGGTGTGAGAACAATCTTCCAATGTGTGAAAAATAGAAGCAAAGTGCATACTAGAAAGGGTGATAACAGTTCTCCACAATCTAGAAAATGCATTCACAATAATATTTCATGCACACACAATGATAATGAATCCTTGCAAGAGAATAAATAGACACAATATATTTTCAATGAGTTTGAAAGGGAAAGAAGAATGAAAACAAACACAGCAGGGGAAGATACATCCACAAACTTGCATCTATTTCCTCATAGGTATGCATAGTTCAATCTATTACAAAATAAGGGCCTGGATCACCATGCAAGGAGTCCACTACAAGGGCCTATAGCACATTGGCTTCACAAAAAAAAATTGACAAAGTTTTTCTACTCAAAAATATCTCCCTTTACAATGAGCCTAACACTCCAATTTATAGAGAGAGAGAGAGACAAAGACAGAGAGACAAAGAGGGAAAATGAAAATCCTAAAATCTGTCCTCCCACCACTTGTAAGATATCATAAATGGATTGAAATGATGGTATGTTTCTTGCAAAATTCCCCCCATACTATCCCATAACTTGTAGCAAAGTGAGAAATGTATGCCCATGCTTAATTAATGTCCTCTAAACCACCACATAAAACATTGTTTCGATTATGGGCACATTTTCTACAAAATGACTATCAATTTCTCATCAAATTATAGATTTCTTGATTTTTGTGCATTGGGCTCATAACCACAATTCCAACAGTACCAATTTTATGCATTTTCATTGAGAATTGCAAAATATATGGCATTCTAAGTGTAGGTAGCTATTTTGGGTTTGCAGGACATTTCTGTCATTTAACGGAATGAGCATTTGATTGACTGGAGCTGAAGATGTTTCCTTTATTTTCATATACCTACCCTCATTAAAAATAAGAAATTTTTCTCATTCCATAAATTCAAATTTCATGAAAATTGGAGCTCTGGGTCAAAAGTTATGGTTGTTTGAAGTTTAGAGGTCGGGCATCAACTTTTCCTTTATATTGCAGCTATTTCACCTTTTCGGGGAACTCATGTCCTACCCATACTTGGAAATTCAAGGCATCCTTTCTCTGCATCTCCTGATTTAGAATTTCCTATCCCAACTTTCCCACCCTTGACTAGGCCATCGTGGCCATTGACCTCTGCATTCGCCGCATCCCACTTGTCATGTGGCGATTTCACCTTTTCGCATCCTCGCGCATTACATCCCAATTGTCTTGTGGACCACGTGGGACAAAAAATTCCACATTTTCTCGAATCCTTCTACCTGTGGCAATTTCATATATGTGGGTCTTGACTATCTCTTTGTCTCACAAACCGCACTGGAAAATTTTGTCTCGATTTTGCTTTGCTTTACTGAAAGGTCATGCTATTTCAAGTATTCGGGGCCTAAATGTCTCGGTTGATTTTTTTGTAGCCAAGGAAATTTTGTTCATATTTTCCGCAATACATTGAATGAATCCCTTTTTTATATTTTTCAATTTTTCCTAACTTTTTGGATTTTTTCGTTGGATAGGAAGTTAGAGAAGAGCCAAAGGGACCCCAAAATCCAATTTTTGTCCTTTCACCATTTCTGCCCTCCAAATCTACGAAATTTGTCCAGTTATAAAAATTACTATGAGGGTGAATTTTGGATAACACATCGCATTCATAAAAATCATGAATACTATAGGGGATTTTGTCAGACCAAAAGGTACCACTATGAACTCATAATGGCCATATCTCATGCGAAAAGTTGTCTTATGGATATCTACCTCTGCAATCCTTAATTGATGGTAGCCTGACTTAAGATAAATATTAGAAAATAAAATGGCCCCCTTCATCTGATCAAATAAATCATCTATCCATAGAAGGGGGTAACGATTATTGATCGTTACTTTGTTCAGCTACCTGTAGTCCACACACAAACACAGAGATTCATCATTTTTCTTCACAAAGATCACAGGTGCACCCCAAGGAGATACACTAGGAAGGATTAGGCCTTTCTTATGGAGGTCCTCCAATTGTAACTTAAGATCATATAGCTCAGGTGTGGTCATCCTATATGGTGTGCATGATATATGCTATGTTCCCAAAACCAAATCAATATGAAATTCTATCTCACATGGGGGAGGTAGCCTTGGAAAATCACTAGGAAAAACATCAAAAACTCTTACAAAATGGGGTGGTCATCAAGTGACAGTCCATGAATCTCATCCTCTCGATCAATCACTAAACCATGATGGTGAATAATTGACTACCCTATTACAAGACACCGCTTAGCTCCATAGTAGATATGGTGCAAATAGAGATGGGTCTCCTGACTCCAACAATCACTAAATCCACTCCCAAATCATCTGCACAAGATATAACCTTAATGTAACAATCAACTCTAGCTTTTACAACCAATCCATGCCCAAGATAACTCCATAAGAACCCAAGGGAAGGATATGAATATCCAAATTTTTGGTGAAGGGTCCTAGGCCCACTACATAGTCCTTAACTAATAATTCCACTAAGAGCTTGGCTCCGTAAATCTATCTCAACATCCCAACTAAGGCCCTACTTAACCGCCACCAACCTGTATTGCTCTACTAAAGATGGAGAAATGAAATAATTTGATGAGCTTGAATCAAATAAGATAGGGTTAGAAATACCACTAATGCTTACCTATGGTCTCAATCACCTTGCCCTAGTTCTTTGCCTAGTGGTTCTCAACCATAGTACAAATCCTTTCGCTCTTTTCCATGTCACCAACTATAGGCTCATAAACCGATGCCTAACCCCGATTAGCAAGTTTCGAGGGAAATATCTCTAATGATGACCATGCACACCACACCCATAACAACTACTTGGTCCTCTTCACTGTGTAGATACTCCTCCGGTGGCCCAATATTCCATGTTGTAGAACCTAATGATCCTATCATAGATATTTTTGGGTGCTGCAAAGTGGATAGACTCTTATTGACCGTGCTCGGGGTGGAGCCTCGAGTCCTATTAGCTCCCCAGCTAGAGGTCTCATACTACGCCCTCTTTGAACATCATGGCGCTGCGGGATTCAAAATTTTGGTTAGATTTTTTGTTATTGCTAAGGAGGAGGAAGCCTAAAGGAATACTATGTTGAAGTGTGTCTATCAAGAGGAGAAGGAGCTTATCCCCTTGACCTACTATCCCGTGTAGTTCTCACTTCTCTTTGACATCGATCTTGCTAGGATTTTTCTTACTTTGGATTAGAGACTTGGACTTTGTTATCATATTTGATCATCAAACATTGGTAGATGGACATTATTATATTTGATTAGTATCTTGATAGATTGTATGGATGTTTTAGACTTTTGACATGATGTGACTTATGTGATGGATTACATGAATGGATTGACATTTCAAGTATTGATGATCTAGAGTTACCACTTCATAAGATATATGTGAACATGTTGGATTTTGATACATAGATTTTTTAGACGTCCTAGCTAGTCTTGTGATCTCTTTTGTCGATGAAATGAAAGAATTGAAATATCTCAAAATTGTAAACAATTGGTGAAACTACTTGATTTAGTGATGATTTAGTAGTGTTATTTGATGATGTAAATCGATATGTATATGTGCATTTTATTGTTTTGATGTCATTGATATGGACACAAGGCCAGAAAGGTATTGTTTTGATTTTTATAGGAAATTGTAACACAAAAAAAAAAGGAGATAGGAGACCAACATTGATAACTTGTGTAATTGTATGATGTTTATTGTTTTTAGATTGTTAGGAGGTCCCCATTGGGGGTGGCCTCAAATGTGACCTTGGGTAAATATGTTTTATTTATTTTTGAGTATTTGTATTATTTTAGTATTGTGAGTCACCTTTAGTAGTGTTAGTTAAAATGATCCATTTAAGTTAATTAAACTTGATTAATTAGTGTAAGTTAAGACATGACAAAAGGGGGAGTAACTAATTTCAGTAGGTGGTTCTTGTGTTGTATTAGATTTGAATGGATTTAATTACTTTGGAGTGTTTTATACTCGACCTTACATGTAAATTTCAGATTCTAACTTTGAATCCAATTTTGAAGGCTTATGGGACAAGTTAAGCTTGTCCCACACCTCTTAAAGTCACCCACCCACTATGCCTATGATGTGAGGGGATTATTTTAGGCCTTTTTTGTGTTTTAATGGAGAAAAAGAGCAATTAATTACACTTTTCTTACAAGAGTCTTTAATTGTGTCCTTTAGGGGTGTGGGTTTGAGTTTGAGTGTGTAAGAGGGTTTTCATTCCCTCAACCACCAATTTATTTTGCTTTGGAGATTGGGTTTGACCATGTGATGTGGAGTGGAGGAGGAATGATGTGGCATCCTACATGGAGCCACATCACCTCTCTCTCCTCTCTTTTCTATTTATTCAAGTTTGTTTGATGATTTGGGGGTTACTTATTTTCATTTGGACCCTTAGATTTTTGGAGGAGCTTGATTTTGGAGTGTTTGTTTGGAGATTGAAGTGGGTTGTACTTGTTTTGGACCTGGAAAGGCTTGAAGTTTGTTCTTGTGGATTGGATTCTCTTGCAATGGAAAGGTAGGGACTTCACCCATGTATTTATTTTTCTATTTTGTTGTGTAAATGTTTGCGAATGGATGATTGTTGCATGTTTGTGATTTTAGGAAATAGAATGGCATTTAGGTTGTGTAGGAGAAAATGGAAATGGGGATATTTTTAGGGAGCCCTAAGAGTATTTTTTGAAAAATTTGCACTTGCGCAAAAATGGGCAAATCGAAACTTCATTACAATGAATGAAATTGATGAAGTGGACCTAACTAGGGGAATGCATTATAGTTTTATTATGTTTTCAGTTGCAGCAATTGATTAACTACATGTAATCTACAACTATGTGTGTTGTTACAAAATGTAACACCTCACATAGACTTTCATTCCATGTTTGTCTTTAGCAAGGAAACACAAAACCCTGAAGGACTAATGCATTTCCTTGATGAAGGTGAGAATCACATTTTAGGTGAAATGCTAAATTTGGGAACAACAAATAGAGTTGTAGTTTACAAGAAAGAGAGTTCATTATTAAAGTTACATGTATTTTAAAACTCATTATTTCTGCATGTAAATACATTTAATTATTTTTTTTGAGTTATTTATTTTGTTATACAATCAATATACATGTCATAAAGCTAAAATCAAAAAGAAGTATACAACTCCAATACATAAATTAAATGTTATTTATTCATTAAGAACTACAATATTTACCACACAAGTTGTGGGATGTAACTCATAACTACTGAAGAAATAAGTACATATGCATGAAGTTAAAAGTAAAAGAGTATAAAAGAAACCCATCATTGCCTTGGGTTCTCTTCTAGTCTTCTTCACTTCAGCTCCAACTCCATCTTTTATCCATCTCTCCTAGTAGTCACAATGTACCTGAAAAATGAAAAAGAAGGCATCAATATTGAGCTCGGGTTTGATTTGTACCCTTGTACTATCTAACTACATGCAAATGGATTTCTAAAAGTAGAAGCATAAGGTACATCATATACATATACACAATTGATAAGAGTAATATTCTACATCAACACATATGATTCCCAAAATCATTTCTAGAAAAGAAAGAGAAAAGAAAAACTATGGAACATAAGAGAGGCCAAAAAGCCTAAATATTTTCTAACTATTTTCTTAAGTGTGTAGGTACAAGTAGCAGATGAAAAGAAGAAATATTTTGCATAAATGATTACTGAATACATAAAGGAAATACTTGCTGAAGAAATCTACATGATACAAGTTATGAGTTATTTTAAGAAAAGGAAAATGCAAGCATAAAATATCAATTTTCATCAAATTACAACCAGGTATAAAGTACAAAATGAATATCAAAACTTATAGTTACTGCTCAAATAAGACATGATCTATGGGATTTAAGGCATTGGAACACTGAATCATAAGTAAAGAAGTAGAGTACATGTACAGATTACTTTAAGCACTTGACAGTTTTAAGGAAAAAATGGAAAGTTCATTCATGCCTTACACAATGATCAGTGTAAAAGAGTATAAGTATTTAAGGTTGTTACCAATCAATTCAATGAAAATAGATCATGATTTCTAAAACTAGAAGTAGAAGAAAATAAGCTTCTAATAAAGATCAGTATATAATTGCAAATACTTATTTAGGTCATAAGATATTTACAAAGTGCAAAGAATAGCAAGATAGCTAACTAGAGTTTTCAAGTGGTGAAGATGCAATTTTCTAGATTCAAGATACTTTCGAAGAGGGATAAGCTTTAGTTTTAAACTCAAGGAAATCACCCATATTCATGATGTTACAGACTTAGGAAAGGCCTAAAAATTCAACCACTTTCCAAAGAACTTACAATATCTAAATGTAATTTTCCAAAGAATTGAGGGAATCTATATGCCACAACACACAATAGTAAAATTACCACTTAGGATGAAACATAACTGAATGCATATAAGACTATATGATTTACCCACCGGCATGAAAGTAAGGTAGTAGAGTTCCATATTTTACAAGTACGTGTTATCTCAATTTTCCCCCAAAAAATTGATCAAACACGACCCTGCATAGAAAATCTAAGGGTCGGCTCATCATGCAAGCCACATTTCAAATCCGACAATCGATCCCAAATCCAAGGAGTAGGTTTGGAAAATGTGTTCGAACGATGTTAAGAGAGATCAGAGCTCGACAGTAGAAGATTGAATCAAGGGGCTCAAAGTTTCAGACTTCGCATATGATTCAACTCAAGGCCGAGAACCACCCAAGTATAAATAGACTCGTGAAGGTACCATGTGTCACTCGGTGCAATTCCAAAAGACACATCCAAAGAGAAGCTCCCAAATGAGCGTGGGCTCGCCACATAGTCCAAGTTAAAAAGTGGGACAGAGCAGGCCCAAATCAGCAATTGAAAATTCATAGGCTAACAGAAGCTACCACATGTCCAAACAAGGCACCTTCAAGGGTGAAGAAAAAGTAGAGACTCAAACTAGTGTCACCCTCCACGTGTCCGAGCCCAAAAACGTTGCATCGGTCATTGAAAATTCTTTGAGCTAGTGGAAGGTGCCACGTGTTGACTTAACACTACTTCAAAGGTAAAATCTGAGCGGGTTTCCAAATGAGCGTGAGGCTTCCACATGTCTAAGGTCCAACAGAGTCAAAAAGGGTTTGAGAAAGGCATCAGCTCGAATCAAATAATTATAGAGAGCTAGCGGATGGTTCCGTGTTGTATCAGCACAAATTCAAAGGTGTGACCCAAAGTGGACACTCAAATGAGTGCGGGCCTTCCACACGTCCCAGGTTCAAAAGGGGACAAAGTCGAGGGTTGAATAGTCAAAATGGGGTAGAGCCAATGAAAGGAGCCAAGTGTCAGCACGATGCTACTTCAAAATTAAAATTCGAAGTGGGCTCCCAAATGTGCGCTAAGCCTCCACGTGTCCCGGGTCAGACTATATGGCCCCACCAAGCAAAAGGGACTTAACCAAATATAAAGTAAGGAACAGGCTAGCGGAAGGAGCCACGTGTCTCAATGGTGCACTTTCAAGAGGTAAATCAAAAGGTGGTCCCCAAACATGTGCCAACCCACCACTTCTCCCAAAGCCCAAAAAGGTAGGGTCGGCCGTTGAAAAGTCCAAAAGTAAGTGGATAACTCCACATGTATCATCTGCACAACTTCAAAAGAAAACCCTGGGACAATTTCCAAACAAACGTGAAGCCTCCACATGTCTCGGGTCGGGCACAGTGTCTCCGCCAACAGGAGGGAATCAAGCAAAATACAAAGGAAACCATGGAGCCCGTGGTATCCGCCACGTGTCAATCCAGCGTGATTTCAAGAGTAAAAGGTAGGGGCCAAATCTTCAAGGTGCATGAGGCTGCCACATGGACCCAATACAGACAAACTCTTTTAAATATTGTTCACCCATGACCCTAGTCTTCGGATGGCCATATATTTTGACTCGAAGCTCGGATTTGGGTGGGAGAAGAATTTTTGGAAATATGTCGATCTCGTCTACACCATGGGAGCCTGAAACTTTAATTTTGACAAGGTTAGGTGGGTGAAAATGGGAAAACATCTTTCAAGACATTAATACAAAATCTGATTGCTTCAACTACCGATCATATTTGATTTGATTCACCGCTCTTCCTTTTTCAACACGCCAAACATACATAGAGAGGTAGAATTGATAGATTGTAGGCGGATTTGTAGGGGTATTGATGGTTGGGGGTTGAGCTTTAAGAGTAAAGCCGAGTTTCTCTTCTCTCCCTTTGATTTTCATCATCTATATATTATAACACTTCTCATTTGAGAAGGGAGAGACATTCTGGGATGTGGGGAAACTATGTCAAGTTTTTTCTTAGCTCCATTTGATCCGTAAGCCTTATCTTGTGCCCAGCGAGCGTATTTGTGCCTCTGATCACCCATGTAATAGTCTGATGTGCCTTATAGACCAATAAAATCTTGTTTTGTGGCATCTTTCAACCCTTGACATTGTTTTGTTGTTTCTATGTGCCTCTCTATCTCATGTTTTCTCCTGTGTATGTATTTCATGTTTGTAAGAACAGGATGTTGTGCTTCATGGATTTTCAATGGCAGATTTGGATCCGTTCCCATGTCACTCTGTCCTAACCTCCCTCAGTCCCCTTTTCCCTGTTTCATTCTCCCTCAACAAAGTATCTCGTCACTTCCTTTTCTGGTGTATCACCGCTTAGTGTAGGCTCTTTCACCCTCTCTCTCTCTCTCCCCTGTCTCCTTAGAATGGTTAGATTAGGATAGATTAAATTATTCCTACACTAGAGTAGCTTGTGGCAGGTAGATAAGGAAGCAAGAACCGGCTTTCTCCAGAGGTCCATCTCAGGTTTTGTAAGTCCCACAACTTGAGAGATGGTCCCATGTTATGCAATCACATTGAATTCCCCAATTCACATTCGTGCCATTCAGAAGTCTGCTGTGATTTTTCACTAACAGATTAGAGACATTCTGGGATGTGGGGAAACTCTATCAAGTTGTTTCCCAACTCCATTTGAGTTGTAAGCCTTCTCCTATGCCTGCGAGCGTATTTGTGCCTCTGAGCACCCATGTAATAGTCTGTGCACCTTATAGAGCAATAAAATCTTGTTTTGTGGCATATTTCAACCCTTGACATTGTTTTGTTGTTTCTCTGTGCCTCTTTATCTCATGTTTTCTCCCTGTGTATGTATTTCACGTTTGCAGTGCAAGACATTTCGTTTCATGGAGTTTCGACGATGGATTTTGATCAGGTTCTATGTCACTTCTGTCTAACCTCCCTCAGTCCCATTTTCCCCATTTCATTCTCCCTCAGCAGGATATCTCACCACTTACTTTTCTGGTGTATCATCACTTAGTGTAGGGTCTTTCACCCTCTCTCTCTCTCTCTCTCTCTCTCTCTCTCTCTCTCTCTCTCTCTCTCTCCTTAGGATGGTTAGATTAGGATAGATTAGATTATGCTTGCATTGGAGTAGCTTATGGCGGTAGATTAGGAATCAATAACCAACTTTCTACAAAGGTCCATCTCGGGTTTTGTAAGTCCCACAACTTGAGAGATGTTCCCATGTTGTACAATCACACCAAATTCCCTAACTCACACTCGAGCCATTCGGGGTGCTACGATTTTGCACTAACAGTTTTCACATGCCCGATGGGACACTAAGGTTAGATTTTTCTCATCTTTCCAAGGTGTCTCATTATTAACAACAAATCTTAAGCCACCGTGTGACCACACAAACAATTTTGGCATGCCTTGTGGGGCAGTGTCCAAGCACCTTACCACTTCATCTTAGCAGGTTGGTGTGTTCTTGTTAAGATTTAGCCTTTTGAGGCACATGCAAAGCACATCTGGTAACTCCATCCGGTCAACAACCCCATCTCTAAAGTTGCAGACCTTTTCCATCCATTTCCACCCATCTTCATTCATCTTTCTTTCCACATCTTTCATTTTCTTCCATTTCATGAAGTTGTGCAATCATGACTTCATTCCCCTCATGGAATTCACACCTACAACAATGTAGTCCACCTCCAATGTATATCACAACTCCTCCAGATCAGCATTATGACCAGATCCAAGACCATTATGCCTACCCATATGAGTAGGGTCAAAACCAGTTTGGCTATGGAGCTTATCAAGAACAAGGGGACGCATACAATGGTGACAACTACATGGAGAATGTTGGTTTTTTGGAGAAGATCCAAAGGATGGAGGCTAGCATGGTGCATTCCAGGGCTACAACACAAATGAAGGCATTCAGGATTGGTTTCAAGGCACCTTATCCATGGGGAGGCCCTTTTCCAAGACATTACAACCCTCAAGAGAAGCTTGACTTCATGGTTGAAGTGTTGCCTCAACTTACACATTAGATTGAGGATATCGAGGCATATGATCAAAGTGTGAGATAGACTTGTCAATGGGTAAGTCAGTCACCATATCCTTATCCTTCATTTTCTCTTTCTCAAACCCTATCATTTCAGCATGGTCAGGAGTCAAGCTTCCCATCTTCTGCCCCAAGTGTTGATTTATCTTCTCCATCCCCTGATCTTCCATCCCACCTCAGTTCCTCTACCCTTTTCCCTCCCAAGAAGTCATTCCCTCCAAACAAACAAGAAGTTCCACTTCCCTCTCCACCACAAACAATAGCAAAACTAGTTAAACCCCAACCTACCACTCCTCTTGCTTTCCCAAGTCCATGTTGGGAAGATACTCAAGAATCCAGTCAAGGAGAAGAGCAAGAAGAGGAACCCAACAGAGAAGAAATGATAGAAGATCTGAAGCATTGGGCTGCCAGGTTTAGGTTTACAAAGATCCCCTTGATGGTTAAGCCAACAAAGGAGGTCAAGGTTGAAGAGCCAGTGGTGGCTGAGGCTGAGTTTGCAGCAGAACAAGAACAAGAATGAGAAGGAGAAGATAAGCAATTTGTTTTCTCTAAATGTAGTGTCCATAATGACACTTTGTCTGAAGAGGATGTTGATCTAATCCAAGCTGCACAATCAGTCAAGAAGGAAGAAGAACAATCAACTCCAAGTCCAGTTAAAGAGGAGCATATAGAGGTGACCAAGACAGATTCAGAGGCACTAAATCATGAGCCAATTATACAATATATTACATACCCCTCTCCCATTAAATCTCTCCAAAAGTCTGATTTTTTGGAAGAGCCTGAACTCACTAGCTTCATGTTTGAAGATGAAGCTTCATATGGTAAAAATAAAAATATTTTAAGATCACCATGCAAGAGGGAGAGACCTTGCTATAAAGAAGATAGTAAAGAGTTTGATTTCCTATCAAACTCAAAAGAATGTTTTGATAAGAAGGATCCAGTTGAAATTGTAATCTTTTCTCCCCATCATTCATTCTTCAACCACAAAAACCTGCTACCATGGAAGAGAACATGCAAGCACAACCTGCAGTTTGTAACATGCCTCTTGAATCAAAGTTGGAAGATTTTGATCTTCCAAAGACACACCTACTGCAAAGGAAGGGAAAGAGTATGAGGCTATCATCCCTCTCACACCATCCATCCAAGAGGGTCCATAGGAAGACTCCATTCTTGGAGTTGAAATTCAAAGAAAGGGGCACATCCAAAGGATCATACTGTGCCCAATCAGGTACATGGCTTCATTAGAACCGAGAGAGTTGTCACCAATCACACTCATTTCAGAGTGTGAGGTTAAGCTACAAAGTATGAAAGGTTAGCAACATTTCCTCCTAGACCCAAGCACGAGAGAAACTCCAGGAGGTATACATTGTGTTTGTTGATACTTTGAGGAGGGTGAGACACCATCTACAAGGTGGTTTTTACTCTCATTTCTGACCATGTCTAGTGCCAAATCAACTACATGGTCCCAATTTTTGAGAAAGGGAAGTTATTTCTCCTTCCTATGGTAGGATTTTTTTAAGCTTTTCTTTGTTAGGGTTAGTATAGGAGTAGGAGTAGATTTTGTTTTCAGCAGAAGAAGTGCTTATGCACACTCTACATGTCTCATTTGAGGCATGTATGATTTTTGTCTTTGTACATAAGTTTTGTTCATATTACTCGGAGGTGCAGAGGCCAAGCCCTTCAGTATTCATGACAGAGAGACCCATAGTTTCCTATAACATTTCTAGTTTTAAATAAAACACAAATACACAAAGCAACTAAAATCAGATTTGAGACAGTCCATTCTTAGGAACAGGTAAAGCCCTAGCGGGTCGAGTTTGGGGTTAGCATGATACAGTTATCGGGAGAAGTTTCAAATAAAAAGGATCAATATCAGGATATCATTCTTGAATCCATGCCCAATGGATGCTTTAAGGCTACTTGGTCTCTTCATCTAGTAGGAAGATGTCCCCGTGAGTCACCAAATTGTTATCTCAATTTTTCCCCCAACAAAATTGATCAAACACGACTCTTCAAAAAAACCTAAGGGTCGGCTCTATCATGCGAGCCACATTTCAAATCTGACAATTGATCTCGAATATGAGGAGCAGGCAGACTCGAAATGGAGGAGCAGGGTCATAAAATGGGGCAGAAGGACGTTAAGAGAGATCAGAACTCAACAGTAGAATATTGAATCAAGGGGCTCGAAGATTCGACTTCGCATACAATTCAAATCAAGGCCGAAAATGTCCAAGTATAAATGGACTTGTGGAAGCCACCATGTGTCAGCTCGGTGTGATTCCAAAAGACACATCCAAAGAATAACTCCCAAATGAGCGTGGGATCACCACATATTCCAAGTTAAAAAGTGGGATAGAGCGGGCCCAAATCGGCAATTAAAAAGTCACGAGGCTAGCGGAAGCGCCACATGTCCAAACAAAGACACCTTCAAGGGGCGAAGCAAAAGCGAGACTCAAACTAGCACCAGCCCTCCACACGTCCCGAGCCCTAAAATGTTACACCAGCTGTTAAAAAGTCTTTGAGCCAACGGAAGGTGCAACATGTGGACTCGATGCTACTTTAAAGGTAAAATCTTGAGCGGGTTTCCAAATGAGCACGAGGCTTCCATGTGTCTAGGGTCCAACAGAGTCAAAAAGGGTCCAAGAAAGGCATCACTTGAATCGACTAAGTATAGAGAGCCAGTGGACGGTGCCATGTGTTGCATCAACGTAAATTCAAAGGCATGACCCAAAGTAGAGACTCAGATGAGCGTGGGCCTTCCACATGTCCTAGGTTCAAAAGGGGATAGATTCGGGGTTGAATAGTCAAAATGGGGTAGAGCCAACGAAAGGATCCAAGTGTCAGCATGATGCTACTTCAAAAGTAAAATTCGGAGTGGGTTCCCAAATGCACACTGAGCCTCCACGTGTCCCGAGTCATACTATATGGTCCCACCAAGCAAAAGGGACTTAGCCAAATACAAAGTAAGGAACAGGCTAATGGAAGGAGCCACGTGTCTCGAAGGTGCACTTTCAAGAGGTGAATCTAGAGGTGGTCCCCAAACATGTGCCAACCCGCCACGTGTCCCAGAGCTCGAAAAGGTAGCGTTGGCCGTTGAAAATTCAAAAAGCAAGCGAGAGAACTCCACATGTCTCGTCCGTGCAACTTCAAAAGCAAAACTTGGGGGTAGTTTCCAAACAAGTGCAAAGCCTCCACATGTCTCGGTCAAGAACAGTGTCTCCACGCCAACAGGAGGGACTTAGGAAAATACAAAGGAAACCGTGGAGCCCGTGGAAGCCACCACGTGTCAATTCGATGCAATTTCAAGAGTGAAAGGCAAGGCCCAAATCTTCAGGTGCACCAACTCACACTCGGGCAATTTTGGGGTGTTGTGATTTTTCACTAACATTATGTAGAATGAAAATACTGATTTTCAAGGACAACAAACAAGCTGTTTTACAAAATATATCTTCAAAAGGTATGCATACAGAATACATACAGAGTCATTAATACTTTCAACTTGTGTTAATGAATTCTTGGAATACAAACTTATAACTCCAACAAATAGAAAGTACAATTCAAGAGATCCTTGGAATTGAATCCTTACCATCAATGATAAAGATCATCATAGTCCAACAATTTTCAGGAACCATGTCATTTCTAGACTGCTATATATCATTTTTGGATAAGACACACAAATATGAGCTCAAGATGGAAAGAGTTCCAGATTTCAGAATGAAAATGAGATTATAATAAAAGCACATTATTTCTCAAATTCCACTTTCAGAGATGCACACCTTTACAAAGTAGTAAAGAAAAATGCTATAGCAGTGTTATAGTACCAATGGGGTATAATTATGACAAGTAAGATTGAGTGAACCTTCTGAATATGACTTAATGATAAATCTATCAAAGGACAACATGATACAAATTTAAGAGATGTGTTGCGAGAATAAAATAGAGGACAAATATTTTCTTTATCATGAGTACCAGAACATGAATGAAAAGTATTATTCTAACATAAAAGGAAATATAGTGACTATTTAAGAAAAGTGCATGATAAAGGTATGATTCATAAAGAAATGATCATACCCTTATCGGGACCATTACCACATAATTGTAAATGGAGTAGTTGAAATTTATAGTTCATGTTATCGATGAAAGAAACAGCTTTAGTTTTGAGTACAGAATCCAAGTAATTCAACACAATTTGAATTAAGAGATTGAAACTCACACAATAGAATTTTGCTATCAAAAGTAACAGTGTTGCCTTCACATATGACATGAAAGAGAAAGTAAATCACAAGATGCAACCATTTAATAAATATCAAGTTCATCTTACACTACGAAGAGGACATTTCTCATGTCAAGAAAGTTACCGAGTGTACAAGTAGATCAACTATCAGTTTTTATGATGTACACATGCAATGAGATATAAAGTTGTAGTGGTTTTCACAAGCTGAAAGTATTATCATACACCGAGCTCTCAGAATGGTGCCTAGAAGATCTACAACTAGTAAAAGCTTGAGATTACAAACTCAGAAAGTTAGGTCTCATTTTGATAAAAGACTATTAAAATTTGCAAAGGGCTCTGAAAATATGGAAAATTTACTTTTTTTAAGTTTTATAAATAAAAAATCGGGAGTTACAACAAAGGAACAATATTTTACGAGCACCCAAAAATTATTTTGGGGTTGAAAACTGAATAAATAGAGAAGTAAAATAGAATACGGAAGCTCTCAAATACTCAAACAAGATTTTATTCATTTTCAAAGTAAAGGAAGAAAGAAAATGAGCCGATACAGGGAATACAAAGAACAAAAGAAAGAGTCACCAAAAAAGTGGAAAATGAAACCAAAATATCAACTCATATGCTTATGGCCGAGCATTAGTCAAATGCAAGGAAGGAACAGTTTGAGCTCAAAGTATAATTTCAAATGGAGCTCAGGAGCAGGTTTTACAAGTCTATCCAGAAGAGATATCACCAAGACAAAGCAAAAGGACAAGTTCAAAGCCAAAGTGAAGATACCCAACAATTCATTTCTCTTCATCGAAATAGAATACGGTCAAACAACAAAGCATGGTTTAAAATCTCATTATTACAAATGCATAAAAACAAAGGTTCTGAATATTTCTCTTTTAAATAAAAGGTAGAATACCCATATTTGGGTCATCAAAATGAAGTATCTTTAAGCTACAATTTGATATATGCAACCACAGGCTAGAAAAATCATTTGTTTCCCCATAAGCAAAGAAAGTATTCTCAAAACAAATGCGAGAGAGATTCGAGGATAAAACAAAGCTTACCAAGTTCAGTGAGCTAGAAAATACTTGAAGTGCAGGATGAATAATGAACACCCAGAACTAGATTCAGACTTGCAAGTACCACAAAATCAAAACATAATGCAAAAAAAATTGAAAAATTTTAGAAATGGGGAGGTCAAAATGACTTAATATATAGAGATAAAAGCTCAAGTATAAAATAGGTTATAGATTTAACGAAGTGATAGCTCACCCTTACCAAGAATGATGGTCATTTCTGCTTCAAATATACGCCACATAAAATGAAGAAATGAAAGAAAGATCAAGATACATTACTCAAGAAATGCACCCCACCTTTTCTAAAAAAGTGACACAGAGATCAAAATATCCAAGGTCGAAAGCAATCAGAATCACGAATTAACCAGGAAACAAAGCTTCATGTTCAGATGGTCCTCATCAAGAACAAATACTATTAAACAAAAAGCTTGGAAGTGCCCCAAAAATGACATCCATGAAACTCTCATACAGAGTTTTGTAACGAGCTAATATACCTCACGGTGCAATGCAGAGACCAAAAAATGTAGAGAGCTTTGAGATGCATCAATGGCAACTGATGAAAATTTTCCATGGATTCACCCGAGAAACGAAATGCAAATGAAATGATTGAGTTCAGATTACAAGATAACCCTGCTTACCAGCCAACCCACAATGCAATCTAACTCAACCACAATTAAAGATCAATGGTCCCAAATCAAAGCATATAGATAAAATGGCCACTAACAAATGCCAATTAAGTGCAACTACAACTACCCATCTCGCGATTCGAACATTAATGATCAAGATTGATTGGTACAAGATCCAATGGATGAAGATCCATCACTCTACTCAATGCAAACTCCATGTTTACTACAGTCAAAAAAGGGGACAAAACTAACACTTTGAAGACTAAAAGGTACCAAATCGAACGAACCACGACCCAAAGATCAAGGATCAAAAACATTAACCATCACATAATCAAACTCAACCATGGTTTGAAAGTAATGCACATGGCAGAGCCTAAAAAACCCTAGCTCCAATCATGGTTAAAATCCCATCACCGAAAAAACATAAAGGGTTTATTTGTCGTGGAGAGGGGGACTTCATTATTAATCAAATGATTATCTACTTTGACCCTAGTTTCAAATCATGGTGATCGACTAATGTTTAAAAGGGTGATCAAATCATTTAAACAAATCTTGATCTTGACCTTATTTAAAGTTTGGTTTACATGACCATGTGATCAAAAGTGGTTTCATAACCAAACCTTATATTACATCAACCTTAGAAAAAGTCTCAAACAATGATACATATGCCATGATTAGTACCAAAATAGACAAATGATGGTGAATAAAGTAAGGTTAAGAAATTGATTACCTTAAACCTTTCAAATACCTTAATCTTGTCAAATATCTCATACCAAGGAAGATATGGAGTAAAAGGAGAATATTATTTTTGCATAAAGGTGGTCCCCACAGTGGGAAAATTGGAGGTTGAATAATTTTTACTTGTAGAGAAGTATTTTACATGTCATTCACTAGAAGACAAGAAGATGTCATCAACATCGGAACTAAAAGTGGTCCCCATAGTAGATGAAATACATGGATGAATATTTGGAAAAGTATTGCAAATAAAAGATTATTTTTCTCACACAGGGAAATTAAATTTTTGCATGTGCATTAAGGGGCAAATTAAAAAAATCCTAGAATATCAATTGCAAGTGGATCAAATTATAAGTGTCACATCAAGCACTAGAAGACAAAGATTGCATGCACATTGGAGAAGACTTACACAACAAGAAAGGGATATTATTAGCCAAATTATTCATCTTACTTTATTAAAAATAGATCAGTCAATTACAATTTGACTTGAAATGTATTTTTGTAACTCAGGCTATTAATGCCTTATTGTAATTAGCATGTCTATTTTTATTTTATTTATTCATGATAAAGGGGTAAAATTAGCATGCATGGGTGAGTACAAATTTTAGCCTATTTTTAGGATGGGATGGGTGAATAATCTTTCTATATATTGTGTACAATTGCAAAGCAAAAGGAGGAATTTTTGGACATAGGAGTGTTGAAGCAATTTTTTTAGTTTTTCCTCTTGAATGAGAATAGATTTCTGCCTTTCCAATTATTTGCAGTGGTTTGTATATCTCATTAATTCTTTTTAATATCAAATTTACTTGATTAATCATCTTACCTTGCTGAAAATTTAGTAATTTCTGCATGATATTAGTGTGCATGTTTATCTTATTATGTTGTTGTGACTCATTCCCTCAATACACAAAGTGTTTTGCCTTAATATTTTACTTAAAACTATTGGTTTTTGCATCCAAAATTCATTCTCAAATTAATTGTTCATGTACTCATTCAAATCCCTCAACAAGTTTGGTGTATCACCCCATTTTCAATTCATTTACAGTCATCTTTTTACCCTCAAAACCCCTAAAAATTAGTTTAGGATACATCAAAAAGGAACCGACCTTGATACCAAAGACTCACCTCAACAATAGGTATACCCATAGACCTGAGGTGTTTCCATTGTATCTACGAAAGTGAGAGATCCAGAGAAAACTTAGAACACCTGCACTCATCTCTCAAAAGGGTGTAGTTTATTTCAAGATATAAAAATATTATTCGGTATTCATGGGGATTTGGGTTAGGGTGTCCCACCTTGTTGATAAGTGAAATTTGTGCTTATCTTTTTATTTTATTTAGGGAGGCATAAGAGTTGAGGGAGGCATAAGATTTTTTTTCTTGGAGGGAGGCATAAGATTCTTGTGGGTATGTGATTGAGTTTCTTGGAGGATTTAAGGTGGGCACCCAAACCCTTTGGAGGTATAAGTAGATCCCCATGTTCCTTTCTCTTTCTTGGTTTCGAGAATGGAGTCTTTGTACTTGAGAACTTGTATGTTCGTCATGACTTTGATATTGTGTTTATTGTGTTGAATGTGTTGGTTTGAATTTTACTTGTGGGAGCCTTGTAAGGTTGCCTTGGTTGTCTTATACCCCTCATTGCTTCATTGTTGGGGCTCGGGGTTAATGAGGAAGAAGGCTTCTCTTCCTCATTGGATTATTGGTTAGGTGGAGAGTGTTTCCTATTCCCCTATTTTGTTGATGATCTTGGATTTTGATGAAGATGGTGAAGATTTGGTCATAGTTGCACTTTGAAGAAAATGAAGAAAGATCCTAACTTTGTAAAATTGTGGTCATGTTGTTTCCACTTAAAGTGAAAGGCTTGTAAACTTGCATTTTAAAAGAGAAGCTCTTGGATATTCTATTTATCAAATTTGTGATGTTAGCCTTTGTTGTAAAATGAAAGTGGAGAGCTTGAAATTTATTCTTTTGCATTTGTTGAAAAGAGGGACTATTATATTGTAAGAATGAACCAAGTTCTTGAGAAAGATTCCATTATTATATGGTCATAGTTGTAAGTGATTCTTCGTTTTACTTATTGAAATAAATATCATTTATCCTATGGTGGAAGAAAGAAAATACCCTCTTATTTTATTGTAAAAGTTAGCACTTGAAATGTTGAAAATCTTAGTTAACTATTATACAAAATTAAAAACACAATATGTATATAATGGGAAATTGGCATTAGTGTTTTAAGAAATGAATATATCCTCTTCTAATATTGTATTGGGTCAAATAAGAAATTTTAATAGTTCTTAATTCTGCAGACATGTGTATAAATTGAAATTTTTGGTTTCTTTGCCTTGTATTTCACTATCCCATTTAACCCAATTTAATTACAAAATTAAGCAAAACAAAAAAATATAGAAATGAAATTATAGTTATATTTAAATATATAAATTTATTTTATAAATTTATATATATTAAATATAATATAGTTATATATTTATTGAAGTTAGATAAAAGAAATTGCATTAAAGAATATTAATATTAATATTAAACTATATATATATATATATATATATATATATATATATATATATATATATTATTAATAAATAAATTTGAAAAAAACATATTTTAAAAAAGTATATAAAGTGAATGGGTTAATGTGGATTTTTTTAAATAAAGTAAAAACTTTATTTTAAAAAGTTTCGATTATTAACGTATATACGGGAATCGGGAGGGCGGCGAGGGGGCACTTGCCACCCCCTCCCCCTCCGCCGCCTGCCCCTCCCAAATATTTTTAAAACATGGTAATGATTTTAATATATATATATATAAACACACACACACACACACACACACACACACACACACACAATTCGTAGGAAAATAATATATACATATACATATATAAATGTGTGTGTGTGTGTGTGTGTGTGTGTGTGTGTGTGTGTGTGTGTGTGTGTGTGCATCCAAATAACCAATGTATATATCTCTATTTTAAACCATATTTTAAAAGGGGGTTAAAATGTCGATACCCAAATAGGGCTAATATAAATGAAGTATATAATAGCAAATATATATATATATATATATATATATATATATATATATAATACACACACACACACACACACCCAAATAACCAATGTATATATCTCTATTTTAAACCATATTTTAAAAGGGGGTAAAAGGACGATACCCAAATAGGGCAAATATAAATGAAGTA